>JADBJO010001711.1:209492-226992 GCA_016801955.1 Conus betulinus | reverse complement strand
ACACACAGAAACGTGATATGTTTGTTCTTGCTGAAGGATGAAGACATATGGTGTGATGATCTAGCACAATGTGATGTTTATGGTTTTGATCAGCACAGGATCGGGCCATGAGCTCCTCATCCGGCCGTCTCCCAATCACAGATGTACTTCTCTACCCTGTATCATCAACATGTTAACACTGGGAGGAGTGCAGATACAGACACTCCAGGGCAAGTCAGCACAGATCTTATGTGTCGGCATTGTGAACCCCAAGATGAAGAGTAAGAAGTCAAGAAAGAGAGAGAGGGTGGGGGGGAGACATGATGTGGCAATAAGACAGAGGCAGATAGCGGTAGAGAGAGAGAGAGAGAGAGAGAGAGAGAGAGAGTGTGTGTGTGTGTGTGTGTGTGTGTGTGTGTGTGTGTGTGCATGCGTGCATGTGCGTGTGTTTGTGTGTGTGCATGTGTGCATATGTGCGTATGAGTGTGTGCATGCGTTTTTGTGTGTGTCTGAGCCCACATGTGACGTGTCCTAGTGTGTGCATGTATATATGATATATAATACCACCTGTTCATGTACCTACACCCAGCTACGCTGCCACTCTCTGGCCATTGCACAGCGGTCCCTCCAGGCTTCAGCCTGCTGTCAGAGTTAGTTTCACACTGAGACCACCATTGCCCTCAGAGCTGGGCCTAGCCAGTCAATGTATGCTGAATCAGAATTTCAGCACCAAAGAACACCAATGTGAGGCCGAAGCACAACTGGGTCTTCTCTGAAGAGCTGTAGACTGCAGTGCTGGGCTGGGACAGGCTACAATGAACTGGGGGAGGTAGCTGTGCACTGAACGGCTACAATGAACTGGGGGAGGTAACAACCCAAGAAAGGCTGAACTCACGAGGGGTGCATGACAGTTGGCGGATGAAAAACCTCCTCCTCCCTCCCTTCCTCTCGAGGTCCAGAGAACAACAACAACCAAAATTTGGCTGAACTCACTACACATTATTTCATCAACAGATTTGTCGGGATGAAAAAGAGCTCCTCCTAAAAGTGCTATGTTTACTCTCTCCCCAGCATCATAGTTTTGTTCTTTTGTTGCCGATTGTAGTAACCTTAGCATAAAGTGATAAACATACTTCTCAGAAACGGACAAGGATTGCACACATGCTTTGGGTGTGTGTGTGTGTGTGTGTGTGTGTGTGTGTGTGTGTGTGTGTGTGTGTGTGTGAGTCTGTATGTGTGTATGTGTGCTGCATGACTAAAACCATCATTCTTATTTACCTCCTTTAGTAGGGTGCTCATACAATCAACACAAATATTCTGCGGTTTTCTCCACACAGTTTATCACTTTTTGACCATTTCAACACTAGTTAACCAATCAGTCAGACAAAAAAAAAGGCAAAACGAAACAAAACAACCCTCCCCCCCCACCCCTTTTTTTTTTTAACCTTCAAATGCTTTAAAATTAAAAAGCACAATGTACATGAATGCTATCAAGATAAATATTCTAAAACAATAAAGTTTATACATACAACTAAAATTCATAACAAATGCGCACCTGACATGATTGATCCAAGAGATGAAACGGTTCAAGGGAGATGCAACACACTTGACAGCGAAACACAATAAATGCGTGGCAGCCACACCTCACCTCAGTGCAGGCCATAGTCAGTGTCAGTGGCTGTGCAAGTCCACGCCAAAGCTTGCTCAGGGGAGGCAAACTGTGACCGCAGCCAAGCGCCACCTCCCCTTGTCTCACAGGGATTAGGGGGGCGCTGCTCTCCATATTGCTTACGCCCGAAATGACACATCTACAACACTATTATATTGTCACACTACCTGTGTAACATGTCACACAACACAGGATGAACCAGCCATGCCCTTGTTTCCTTCGAAAAAAAAAAAAAAAATGATATAAACTAATAACAAACATAGTAACAACAATAACAGTAACGAAAGTTAAAAAGAAGATCCAAGGTAATTCATATCGCCCCTTTTCTTTTGCTTTGAAGCTCTTCATTATTGGACCTAGAGATGAAAATAAAAAACAGAAAAGAAAAAAGGGAAAAAAAAAAAGAGAATACAACACTTTCAAACAGAAACTCATCCAGGATGCTACTAGCTTGCTTCCTGTCAAAGCTCAGGTAAAGTGAACGGACCACACAGACTCTGTTCAGTAAAAAAAAAAAAAAAAAAAAAAAAAGAAAAAAAAAAACCCTGCTGACAGATTGTGTCGGTGTGTAATCCCTTCCCTAGCATGCCAATTCCCAGGGGAAAGACGAATGGCGAATCTCCAACGACAGGATGAATGAAGGAGACTGTGGGAATGGCTGAGAACCTAATTGTAATTCCATTACCTTTGCCCCTGCTACCTCTGCTACCTGGATTTTTATACTGTGGGAAAGGCTGAGAACCTCATTCCATTATACTTCCATTACCTTTGCCCCTGCTCTGCTACCTGGATTTTGACTGTGTTTGACTGTGGGAAAGGCTGAGAACCTCATTCCATTATAGCCTCTGCTACCTGGATTTTGACTGTGGGAAAGGATGAGAACCTCATTATAATTCCATTACCTTTGCCTCTCTGTCTGGGTTTTCAGCTATCCATCATAAATTATGAAAAGCGAAAAAGGTACTTCTATTTCCCCATCATTTCTGTTGTTTGAATGAAACTGCTGCCTGGGTCATGAAGTGTGATTCTTTGCACAAAAAGCAAGTGGAACTAAAACAGCGAAACAAGCCTGGCTCTGTCCAAGGATGCAGAGCTGGCTGCGTGACCGCCATTCCAGGAAACACCTTCGATTCCTCCCTCCCCCTGCCTCTCCCTTCCCTGTGGCACTGCCCCCGTCTTGGGATTTCACTTCACTTCCAGACATCCCATCACTTTCACCTTCTTTTCAGCATCGCCTCAATCCTTGGAACTTAGGTTCAAAGTCTCCTCACATTCTTCGCCCCTCGGACCCTCTTCCCTGCAGAACCCTACCATCCTCAGACTTGATTCACTGTGAGCCTTGACATTCACTTTCCTTTAACATCACCTCCATCACTTACCTCCCCCCCCCTCTCACCCCATCTCTCCATCCCCTCTCACCCCATCTCCCCCAAATTTGTGAAGCACAGCCTCAACAAGCATGCCATCTTCTGGTGAGAGAAAAAACAAAAAAATGATGACTGCTTTGGGGGATGGATGAAAGCTTTGGTCAGAATTCAGTTGGGCCTGTTCTTAACTAACATATATAGGACCCCCTCCCCCACCCCCCCCCCAAACACCCACACTGCATGGCAGCCCCCTTGCTGGAAGGGGGCTTCTCTTCTGAGGACTCTCTGCTGCCATGCTCTCCACAGTTTCTTTCTACTATAGGACCCCCCCACCCCCCCCCAAACACCCACACTGACAGTATCTATTGCTTAGTTGATGAGCCACCACTGATAAGCATATCCCTCCCTAGGGAGATTTGTAACAAGGTTTGCAGTTAATGCCCCTGTCTGTGTGGGTTATGTGTTGGCAGCCATGCTCTGTACAGCACCTGCAGCATGAGGAGAGATCTGGAATACAGCGAGTAAGTTCATGTCATTCTCTACCATCAACACCAAATAAGATTCAGTTTCAAGCCTGTCACTATCCTAGTGTCAGTGTCTGTGCTTCAGACTACCTGAAAACACTCTGCTCAGACCCCCTGCCTTCTCTGCCTCCTCAGCTCACTGGGACTATTATCTACAACCAGTCATCAGTCCGTAAAAACAAAAAAATCTGATGGCCTACGCACTGTACACATGAATCACATGGACAGATGTGGAGACGCACAACCAGTCTAGCACGATCAGCTCACACACACACACACACACACACACACACACACACACACAATATAGCCTCATCAATCAAAACAGACAAGCGCAGAGCATAATGTGGTTTTGCTGTCCAAACAGTTCATCTGAAACACCATATCTATATTCTAACCCTGATCCTTATGAGATTTATAACCCCCTTTTACAAGGAAAAAAAAGAAGAAAAAAAAAAAGAACCCCCCCCCCCCCCCCCCCCAAAAAAAAAAAAAAAAAAAAAAAAAAAAAAAAAACCACTGAAAACCAGCAGCCTTAGCAGCTGTGTACAATCCCATCCAATGACCAAGGAGAAGTGCTGAAGCCTGACAAGCTGGACGATGATGCTGACACACACGTCTGACTACCAGGCCAAGAGTTGCAGACGGAGGCAGATCTATACATCACACACTTCATCCTGATGAATACAGTGAAGCCTGATTCACAGACAGGCCCCCACAGCGACGACTCTGAGAACGGGAGAATCCTAGGTCACAGTCAGCTCTCTTGGCACAACCCCCTTGAAGAAGAAGGAGTCACAACAAACTGAATCCCTTGAAGAAGGAGTAACAAAAAACTGCATCAAACTCGGTGCACGTGTCATACAACGCCACACCTGCACAACCATGCTCCTTCCATCAGAAAAATCATTTCTGTTTTTTTTGATTGCGCAAGAAAAAAAAAAAAGAAAAAAAAAGGAAGGAAAAAAAAAAAAGAAAAAAAAAAAAAAAATTGCTTCACGATTCTAGATTGGCTACAAATCATACTTTGCGTCTGTGAGTGTACACATATTTATCAATGCCATGATGCTGGTCTCACCATATATACTGCGTAGTATGTCACTCACACACACATACACACACAGAGACTCCTTTTACACTCTAGTGCATACATGCAAAGCACATACTACAATGTGTGTACAGCCCACACACAAACTGTCTCTCTCTCTGGCAATACACTTGTTGCAGCCATCTGCACAACACTGTTGGGACTGTTTGTGTGTGAGGCTAACTGACACCATCCCTACATCACACACACTCTCCTTCCTCCTGGCCTTCTGGCAAACCACCCCACCAACTTGGTGATACAGTCTGACATGTAGCTTCAGGAGGAAAACACCCACGCACATCATCACTCACACACTCACACACACTCACACACACACACACACACACCCTAATCCAGTAAAACCAGTCCAGTCTGACCTACCAACATGTCTTCTGTTCCTGTGTCACAGACAGCATTTTGCATATTTCTACAACAATCATCACATTGCGCAACAAACAAGAACACTAACTTGAGCTCCCTTTGTTCCAACAATCACAAGCCTCTTACTCTAAACAACGGCTGCTTACAACACTAAGTCGCCTATCACAAATGCAAACACAAGCAGCGTTTGTTCGGAGTTAGGGGCGTGTCATTGTCTCTTGGTGGAGCAGAAGTTAGCTTTCTTGTCTTCATGTTTCTTCACTGATTACTGTTCCCTGCCTCACTGCAGGTTTCCTTCCCAATAATCCTCACGCTTGCCTGTCTTCCCAGTGCTGCAATGACCACTGGAGGTCAGTGTGAACCAGCACAGCACAGTCAGAGAGACTGCTAACTGCTAGTGCACCAGACAGCTCACACTGACCCACTGGACATCTCCATTACTACAACAACAACAGAGCAAAAAAAAAAAAAAAAAGAATCACATCAAAATTTTCCTTGACAGACTTGCCAGGCACAATCTGATTTTTTCCACAAGAGAACAAAGCTTGACTTACTGCCTCCTGTTTGGTAGCAAACACAAAAATAATTGCTGTTTCCACTACAGCCCTTGCCTTTGTTCTATACTGCCAAAACCAAAGTGAAGGCATCAGGAAATGTTTTGTTTGCTTTCCCCCCACATCTAATCAGCAGACAATCCACACCCTACAAAACAGATTCTCCACCGTCACAACCTATCGGCAAAAGCCAGAGGGACAGAAGCCTTCGGATATGGCAACACAAACTGGTCCTCCTTGTGTGACAGTGACATCATCACAGCACCTCATCCTCCTCTCCCACTCACATCCCCACTCTTCCAGCAAGCAGCAGTAAGCGAAGCTTCCACAGGACTATTTGAAAAGATTTCATTAAAAGCATCTGACACGGAAAAACATGGGACTAAGAACGAAAAAAAAAAAGACACCAGTTCTCTTTCCAGACCAAGGGCTGTGATCCTGATCGTCGGATTACAACAAAGCCAACTCTGCTGAACTGATCTTAAGCGACTTCTGGACAAGAGTTTAGCAAATCATTGTCAACGCAACATGGCCAATACCGGAGGCAGCACAAAGTTTTACTTTCCTCGGACCGACTTTTCTCCACCAGAAACCCAGGATTTCCTTCACTGATCTGGGAATGTTCTGATGTCTGTGTGTGGCCACAGGTGTAGTGAGCCCAACAGTGATCTACCTCCCTTCAACTGTGGCTGAAGCATTTTTCAGTCTACTATGCACCCACACACACATACTGACATATAATCATACACACACACAAATACACACACTCATAGACAGTTCCAAACACACACACACACAAGCTCACACACAAACAATGTTATACTTGTGGACACCACGCACCACTGAAAGACAGTTATACAACCACTTCCTCTGACTCATTCTCCCTTTAAAAAAAAAAAAAAGAAAAAAAAAAAGTAGTCTGAATGAGAAAAGGGGGCGAGGACGACAACGACAACGACAAGGAGGATGACACGGTGAAGGAGAGTAGCGAGTGAAGCGGAACGCTGCGATGATGGCTGCTGCTGCCTGACATCCACCTGGAGGTCGACGTCAAAAGTTGTCAGAGGAGGAAGGGGAGGGGAAGGAGAAGGGCTTTATCAAGTACAGTTTCTCCGTGTCCTGCTTGAAGATGGGGTTTTTTCTTGTAGTGCTCAACCAGCTCGTCCAGATTGCTGAACTTCTGCTGGCCGATCTCATACACATTGTCCGTCACCTTCACCCGGAAATGTTTGTTGCGGTTCACTGCTTTTAACACCACCGTGTAGTGCCCCACCTGCACACACACACAAAACCCTCACAGTTCAGCTAAAGATTATGCCCAGTGATGCTGCGGAGGCCTGGTAAGTAATGACACTGTTGTTGACATTTTGTCTTGTCTACTTTACTGCGCTTAAATCAAACTATTATCAAACTGGAATAAATGAAAGCATTACTATGCCAAAATGAATGAAAATCCCTCACTTGGCACATCATCAAACCAACTTTCTTGTTTGATTACCCATAAACACACAAAATTTAATGGAATGTGATTTAAAAAAAAAAAAAAAAAAAAAAAAAACAAAACAAAAAAAACTGAAAGAAAGAAAAGAAAGCAAGTATGAGCTTTCCTTTCAGTCAGCATCTCTACACCCTTGCCATTCTTTTTGGTTTGGTGAGCAGAGTCTACTGAGATAAGATAAGATAATGTTGCTTATAGCCCAGCCGACCGCAAAGGGCCATAGTCACCACCACGTTTAAAATCAACTCACAGGTCATTCATCCACACAATTCTTTAAAAGACATCGTCTAAAATCTCATCCAAAACTTTGTTAAAAATCTTTCCACTGTAAAATCTCAGATCCGATGAAAAATGTTAACCTCTTTCAAGAAAGTCTACTGAGAAATTATGCGCTACAGAGCAAAGGTTTAACCTGTTATGCCCTGATCAGCCCCTTCACACTATCACTCAAGCTCTTCCTCCAAGCTGCTGTAGCCTGTAGTATGGTCCTGGACCACTGAAGATGGTGAATGTAGCTATTCACAAGCAGTATCAGTCTGGAGTCATCTATATCATGATATTATCATTACAATTGTTTTCAGTGTTATTATTATTATTATTATCATCATTATTAATACTCATATAGCGCCTATCTTTGGCTAGAGACCAAGCTCTAAGCGCTTCACAATCCACACTCGTTTACACCACAGGCTGCCTACCTGGGTAGTGCCAACTGAAGAGCTGCCAGCTGGCGCTTCATTCAGTCGTTTCCCATTTCATCCAGTCAATATCGTTCATTCAATTTCCTTACTTCCTTCATTCTATCCATTTCTCAAATATGTACTATGTAGCAATATTTCAAACATCAATCTGACCAGATGCAGTAACCTTCCTTGCCCACCATTTGCTAAGTTTCCCACCTGTTAACATTATATGCGCTGCCTAGCTGCCTTGCACAGAGTTCCCACACACTGTCCAGTAACAAAAAGCAAGGACCTTTCAATGACCTCATAAACGCTTTGTTAGCACAAGTATGGACACACTGTGACCTGTCTACAACAAACACTTCTCAGCCAATTGAAGGGAAAATTGGTACACATCTGATTTTACAACACTGCATCAAGTACCTCCTCTCAGGAGGTCACGTTTCAACCTGTGTCCTGCCAGTTTATTTGTCAGTAACACTGCACAAACTTAGATGATTTTAACACAACTTGGTGAAAAGATGGAACGTGGCCCACTGAAGAATCTGGTCTGGCTAAGAAGCTGAGAGTAGATCCTGTGTCTGTTGGACCATACTGTGTGAAACATGCACAACCTACTGTAAGGACACTTCGAAAAGATAATGTGTGGCCTAACGACAAATTGGTTAAATGTTGGTAGCCCTCTGTAGTATGAATCCAGACCCAAGGACAACTCCTGGATTCACTGAACTGAGGTGGAGGTCAGCCCTCTGCAGAATAATTCACCTTTACTTTTTTTTTTTTTTTTTTTTTTGCTTTCCCATCTTCTGTGCCACCCAAGTGGCACTGCACCCATGCCACTCATTCCGACACCCCGTCCACAGCCACAGTCGGGGCTGCGGCGGGACTGACCAGTCCCACTGCAGCCCCAACACTCCACAGGGAGCAATCAGTATCAACTCGTCAAGAGGCCACCACCAGAGAAGACACTGCACTGCTGCTGAGTCACTTCAGTGGCGTTCAGTGGCACCTGTTCTGATCCAACATACGCAGGAGACCACCTATTACACCTGCTACTGATGACAATATTTGCTTACTTATGGAGCTGGCGTGAGTGAGCTCTCCCTCCAGAGGGCGCCACCATGTCCATCCAACGGCAGCCCCCATGGACTCACCAATACCGGTGACCTGATGAAACCAAGGCCACAGATGTGGAGAGGACATTAAAACTGAGGCCACCATGAGAGCATGAAGGGCCACAGAATTCAATTTGAGACCTTTTCGTTTTTAATGCTGATCAATGAGAATGAGGATGATGAAGATGATGCTATGGATTCCATTGCAGTCTGAAACTGCATGACAGGACTGTACTCTACGCTTCCTTTCACAATATATCCTGGGGTTTACCAGGCCCAAGAGATACAGACACCTGCAGTGTTGGTCAGGAAATTTGAGCAACACTCTCTGAGATGCATCCATTAAGTGGATGAAGTTTGACCGTGTGGTGGTCCCAGTCTTCCTAACTGAGCCCGCAGCAAACTCAACTCTGGGTAGGAGCCAGTTGGTGAAGAAAAATTCCACATGACTTTACTTTCACTTTCACTCAGATATTGGGGCCTGTCCTTTCTGCAACAATCATTCCACTGGCTACCCAGGACTTATCTTATCATAGCTTGGGGGACACAACCCCCCTGTGATCTGCAAAGACTTGCAGTCTAAAGAACTAGATTTCAACCAGTCTGAGGGACCTTCAAGGCTTGGTGCACTAGCTAGTCAAGTCCTAAACTATAAGCATCTGCAAGAAGGTGGAAAGCCTGTGCTGTGCTTTTCGCCTTACATCAACGTTCCCAGTACAGCTTGTAGAAAACCATTCCCCTGTTTCAGACATGGAGATGTTGTCATCTGGAATATTCATTCTTTCATGCTTGCATGAAAATTTCCACTGGAGAACTGCAGTAAATGTTCAGCCACCACATTCCAACAGAATGAGGGATGATTAGATTTGTGTCTTCAGGGGCAACTGACAGATGTAGTATTCTATGTTAGAATGAGGGACACAAGAGTTGTGTCTTCACGGCGACACTGACGACGTGGTATTCTGGATGTTAGAATGAGGGATGACACAGAGCTGTGTCTTTAGACGGAGGGACACTGACAGAACAGACAGATGTGGTATTCTGGATGTTAGAATGAGGGACGACTAGAGTTGTGTCTTCACAGGGAAACAGACAGATGTGGTATTCTGGAGGATGTTGGGTCAGGTCACAGCTGATGTGTTAGAGGCTTGCTAAAGTACATGAAGCCATGACACCAATCTAAATTGTCCACATCAGGTCATCAGTCCTCACCTACCACAGAACACAAACTTCAACTAACTTCATACATATCTACAACAGATCTGTACGTCATCACTAGTCAGGTGAGGCCATTAGCTACATTCAGACACTACACATACACACTGAAAGGTATGCAAGAAGTTAATCCAGAACACTTTCATCTGCCATAACGCTGTGCAGTATGAAAATAAGCCGATTGCAGCAGGAATCTGAGCTGGTCTGTTGAACTTGAATCGCCTTCTATTTGACTTTCAAATGAGAAAAAGAAAAAGTGATGATATCATTAGCTCTTGTCAGTGATAAAAGAATTCAGTCTTCTCAAATTCTAATAAATGTCACGAGATGTCAAGTAGCAAATTCATTTTTACTTTTACACCACGTTATCAGGAAATTTTAGAACTATGAAGAGCTCAGCTTGCTTTCCTTTCCAGACTAAAACCATGAAAGCAAACTTTTTTTCCCAAGCAAGAAACTGTTCGGCATTTTGATACATACAGCAACAGTATCCAATCTGGAATCAACTCTGATGCGTGTGAATACACACACTCCAGACTTGAAAACAATAACATAACAGCTCATGAGAAAGGCAGCAAGACAGCTTAATATGAAGTTTCAGTTAACTTTCAATGAAAACATAATTCTAAGTATTCAGCAGAAGTGACAGGAAAAGATACTTGGCTACATTTTGTTTTCAGTACATATCGCTTTCAATAGTTCAAATACTGCTGATCATATCCGGGAGGAAACTACCGCTACAACCAAGACAAGCAACACTCACCGTTGACTCGCTGTCCCGGATCAGGAAATCTCCATTTTCAGCGCGTGACGAGTCAGAATTTCCTCACACTGCTGCCGGGTGATCTTCCCGTAGTACCAGTCTCTCTCGGCCAGGGGGCCTGACACGTGGAACTGGCGACGCCCGACCACACCGGGCAGGGAGGTGTTGGAGATGGAGGAGATGGACTGGGAGTGGGGGGTGGAGGAGGAAGTGCTTGTGGTGCGGTCACTCTCCTGGTCGGTGGCCATGGGCGTGACGTAGTTGCGGGGGATCAGGCCCGACTCCCCCCGGCTGTTCCGCGCCTGCCACCAGTCGGGGTCATCGTCCGAGGCACGCACCACCTCCAACTTCTCGCCTTTCTCAAAGGGCAGCTCCCCTGTGTTAGAGCCGGCGAAAGTGTACAAGGCTAGGACATGTTCGGGGACATCCGGCTGCGACCCCACCCCACTGTCGGCGCCGGCGGCGGTGCTGTAAAGCACGTTGTCAGGGTCGCCGCTGGTGTCCCACTTCCACATAGTTGGAGGGGAACCACCCTGCCGTGGTGTCGTCCTTCTGTCCCTTCCACCACCCATCGCTGGACTTCTCCATCACCATGATTCTCTCCCCTTTCACCAGTGACAGTTCATCTGGCCGCTGGGCTGTGTAGTTGAACTTGACGGAGGCGGGCAGGAACTGGGCGAGCTGGTTGGTGGTAACTGGGGCATCAGGAGGGTCGCTGCGTCGTCGTGTGTTGTTGCCGTTCTGGGACGGGGATGGGCAGGTGGAGGATGGGGAGGTCTGCTGTTGTTGCTGTTGTTGTTGTTGCTGTTGTTGTTTGGCGTCACTCTTTTTCTTGGTCCCTTTCTCTTCAGCAATGAGGAGAAGAGAGATTTCTGGGGTTTGGCCATCTTGACGTAATTGGACGGCACATAGCCCTGCCACCACAAAGCACCATCAGTTGCAGCAACCTCAACAGCAGCAAAACAATAATCACCATATTAATTACCATAATGATTACTATTCCAATGATTACCTTATTCTTCCTCTTTCCTCTATAATGATTACCTTATTCTCCTCTTTATGTGGGCTCTTTCACTTGTCGATTCACTTTTGACATGCTTCTACCACTAAAAGCCAAGCGCATTGGTACTTCAGATAAGATGTAAAAACCTGTCAAAAGAAAACTTGTGAATGCACACAGCGTGTTTCAGTCTGTCTATAACCACATCACCTACAATACTGTGATGGCTATGTTTGTGTATGTGTATCTGTGCATGAACAAGCTTGGGAGATGACCATGTAATGCAGATATTTAACCCTCAAATTTCTTTCTTCTCTTTTAATTGTCTCAACTGCAGTGCCATCTCAATGCCCTCACTCCCAAACCTGCTTGTTTCAGCCCCCACCTCCACCCCCCCACCCCTAACAGCCATACCCATTCTCATCCTATCAGTCTCAGCAAAGGCAGACCACTCAAAACACTACTACCCCCCGTCACTGAGACAACCAGGTAAAACAGACACTGGCGCTGTGGCTGTTTCACTTCAGCAGTGCTCAGTCAGTGGTGCCGTGCCGTTGGAACACAGGCAGGACACCACGTACCTGTCCCCATCAGATGGCATTTGCTCAGCCACCATGACCCAGTCTCTCTGGAGGGCAACCCACCTCCATCCAGTGACCCCTCTATGAACTTGTCCACCACACCAAAGGTCGATTTATATGACCGGGAGATGAAATCAAAACTAGTGATATCATGAAAGCTTGCCATGTGTGGCCACTAACTCTGAGACCACTGCTTTCTCTTTTTCCTTCATCATCAATGACAAAACGATACAACAGCGATTTCAGACTACATGACAGGGTCATACCTTTCATAATGCTTCCTTAAACAACTAGACTGAGACATACAGAATCTGCAGTGCTTAAGGAAAATATGAACAACTCTCTAAAACAGAAAGGCACATATTGATGAAACTTGTTTGTACAGTGTATAATTCTTCTTCCTGAATCCATAGCACATCCAATGGCTCTTGATAAGAACCAGCTGGAATCTACAACCACCCCACCCTCTTACCCAGTCCACCATCTGTTATCCCTCCCCCTCCCCGAACAATGCCTATGAAGGAACTTACACCTGTGACACCCCAGAATGGAATGGACACCAGTGCACCACAACAGCAGGCATTAATCCTTTTTCTTCTGCTGTGATCAAGCCACAAGTAGCGAGGAAGAAGGGAAGCACTTAAGTCACAATCATTTTTGGTGAGTTTCGTGGAACACCAAAATAGATCAATAATTTTGATAATATATACACACTTTTGACAGAAAATACATTGCTTAAAACCAACAATGAATATACCTGAACCCATGGACTGCCTGAATATATTCTGATGAGCAGCATTTCAATGAGATACAACAACATATCCACACATTATTCAGCATCATCCTCAGGAAAAAAAAAAAAAAAAAAAAAACTCCAAAAATCATGACTCCAGTTTGTCTTTCTGTGATCCAAAGCTTTGTCTTCATTATTTTGAAACAACACTTACTAAGAAGTAGGAAAAAAAACTGCTTTGTCTCTGAAATCCTGACAGAATTCAAATAAGACATATTATGCCCGTTTATTTGGAACGAACAATGCAACAAAACATTATAACAGTTGGTTGAATGCATGCAAGTACAACAAATCTTGAGTGTGTGCTGTGCCATTTTGTATGTATGTGCATATGTCTGTGACCATGTGCACTTACAGTTATGCACTACGTGTGAATATGATCACTCCTGACCTTTACAAGCATTATCCCTATTGCTAATCCTTCAATAATCTTCTGAACCAGTTAACCAACACACAGGGCATAAACAAGAAACAATTGTGCCTGAGAGTGGGAAATGCAGCCCTGGATTCAGAACAAAACTTGATCAATCAAGCTGGCAATCTCTTTGTAGAATGGCATGTCTGATAATATCACAAAGAGTAAAATGATGAACACATTTTCAGGCCAATGTTGCAGACCCAACATGCAACCCATGATGAGCAGATCTTCTGCCCACAAATCTGATCACTGTCTTCATCTGGCGTCTGTCCCCGGCGCGGGCCCACAGACCTGTTTGTTGTCGGCGTTCTTGACGCGCCACCAGTCCTTGCTGTTGTCCAGCAGCACCAGCCGCTCTGACTTCTTGATGGACAGCTCCTGCCCATTCTCCGCCGTGTAGTCATACTTGGCGATGACGATAGTCTCCTCCCCCTCCGCCATGGTGGCCATGTCTAGCCTGCCTGCACACATATACATACACACTGTTTGTTACAGGTTGTTACATGTTTGTTACGTATAGTTGTACTTAGCGACGACGATAGTCTCCTCCCCCTCTGCCATGGTGGCCATGCTTAGCCTGCCTGCACACCACACACACTGTTTGTTACATGTTTGTTACATGCGATGACGATGTTACATAGTTTACTGTTTGTTACCATGTTTGACATATAGTTGTACTTGGCCATGACAATAGGCTCCTCCCCCTCCGCCATGGTGGCTATGTCTAGCTGCCTGCACACACACACACACACACACACACACACACACACACACACACACACACACACATACACACACTGTTTGTTACATGTTTGTTACATTATAGTCGTACTTGGCGATGATGATAGTCTCCTCCCCCCCGCCCATGATGGCATGTCTAGCCTGCCCACACACCACACACACTGTCTGTTACATGACTGGGTATGACTATGACAACTGAGGGATCACAGGCCCACAGTGAATGCGACTGCTATACTTATTTTTCAAACCAAGCAATGAGTACATTTACATGCCAACGCAGAACACACCTCTGTACATGCTGGCTGCACAACAGGATGATGCAAACTATCAATACAGTTTAAAAAAATAAACAAAAGATCACTTTCTGCTTTTCAATTATGTCATTATGGAGTCTTTGTGTGCAAACAAGTAGTTGTATCTCATGACCAAGATCTTGAAATATGTAAGAAAATAAACAGTGCGTGTGTGTGTGTGTGTGTGTGTGTGTGTGTGTGTGTGTGTGTGTGTGTGTGTGTGTGTGTGTGTGTGTGTGTGTGTGTGTGTGTGTGTGTGTTGTGTAAGTTGCAGAAGCACCAGAAAGCACTTTTGTTATGTCAACGGACAAAAAGTCTACAAGCAGGCAATGTGAATAGTTGTCTTCAAGATGGGTTACCCATGGTATCCATCGGTTGATAGTGAAGGATTTCATATTTCTAAAATACAATTCATATTTCTTATATAATTCCTGACTTTTCACTCTCAATTTCTTTACCCCCTCCCCCCCCCTACTGGTTTTTTCTTTATTTCTTTTAAACACTTCGAATCTTTGCCAAGTCATTATTGATATAATGACGGAGGATTGTTTAGTCTACACTAGTGTTCTCTCATTATTAAATTGTTCAACATATAAGCATCACACACACACACACACACACACACACACACACACACACACACACACACACACACAAGATATGAGGATATTTAAGCAGAAAAACTGAATCTGACATTCTATACAGTATCAATGTGATAATTTGTTTGTTTTCTTCATACTGGAGGGTTTGTGTGCCCAAAACATATCAAAACGACTGCTAACATCAGGTAGCAAGTGCCTGCGATCTTCAGTACCTCAGGTCTGATTTGACCTTTGCAAGCATGCACACTCCAAATTGGAGTCATCAGCTTGAATAATTCACAGTGAAACCACTGGGCACCACCAGGATGATCGCACAAGATCATTCACACACAGCACTATTTTTAGCTGATGCAGAGTTTACACTTGTTCACTTGTGTTGCGCAATGGCATGCTTGCTGAGAGAGACTGAAATGTTTTGGAATTGGTCTGTTTCACATTTTCTGAGCGCAAGCAAACACACACACACACAGACACACGCACACACACACACATATACAAACAGACGTACACACACACACTAACACTAACACTGATACAGACACACACACAGAGAGACAAAGAAGGGAGATTTTCAACGGAAATTGTGTGATGGATGCATTTTATCAATACATGTGTGAGGAGAATGTTTTGAGGAGTTATGGGCACCACAGAAACAAGGTTAAAGTGTTAGTTTTTCATAAAAACAGCATGTGATACAATAATTCCCATAATTCCCAGTATGGACACACCCCCACAATTCAAACTCTATGTCCGATATATTTTGTGCTTCTGCCAACAAAACAAGCTAGGGTGGAAAAAGACACTGGATCTGTTACATACCGAGTGCCAGCTGTAAGAACTTTTGCTACAGAGATCAAAGGCCAGTTTATTCTCAGGAAAATTTTTTTCAAAAAGTACCACCAAGTCCTCCTTCACATCTTAAATTGTTTTCTTAATTTACATATGTTATGGTGGAGATCATATTGCCACAGTACATATATAACTTAAGGGCTAAGTTCCACACAAATATGGAACACATATATTCAACAAAAAAGGGAGGGACACACGAGAGCGAATAGCGCAGAGAGCAGAGCCTTCCCTTCCCTTGAATTGTTTCTATTTACACTGCCACTTGTATTGCAAGCAGAGCAGCAGGCAGGAAGAGGGCGGAAGCAATCAATAACAGTTCCAGCCCAGAGCACCGCCCCAGCTGCACACTGAGCCCCAGTGGCCTGGACTGACCCAGTCAGTGAGCAGTGAAGGGCTGACTGATTGGCTGATTGACTGACTGATTGGCTGATTGATTTGATTGATTGACTGACTGATTCACTTACCACTGTGTACGTGTTTGCTGATGTTGAACGTGCTCGTCTGTCTGTCTGTGTGTTTTTTTTTTTTCCCAGTGTGCGTAGTGTGTGTGTGTGTGTGTGTGTGTGCGTGCGTGCGTGCGTGCATGCGTGTGTGTGCGCGCTCACGTGTGTGTGTGTGTGTGTGTGTGTGTGTGTGTGTGTGTGTGTGTGTGTGTGTGTGTGTGTGAATTAGAATTATAATTTTATCATGTTTTTCTGTAACATGCGCTTTGGGCTCTCACGAGGTAAAGCGCCCTATAAATATCTTTACATTATATTACATTCATTGGCTGGAGGCAGTGAGTGGTGAAGGACTGATTGATTAGCTGATTGATTGATTGGCTAATTGATTGGCTGGGGACAAAAAGTGGTAAAGGGTGATTGATTGATTGGCTGATTGACTGGCTGGGGGCAGTGAGTGGTGTAGGATTGATTTATTGATTGATCAGCTGGGGGCAGTGAGTGGTGAAGGGTTGATTGATTGATTGGCTGGGGGCAGTGAGTGATGAATGATTGATTGATTGATTGATTGGCTGGATAAAGTGAATGGTGAAGGACTGATTGATTGATTGGCTGGGGGGGAGTGAGTGATGAAGATTGATTGATTGATTGATTGATTGGCTGGGGGGCAGTGAGTGATGAAGGATTGATTGATTGGCTGGGAGCAGTGAGTGATGAAGGATTGATTGATTGGGCTGGGAGCAATGAGTGATGAAGGATTGATTGATTGATTGGCTGGGAGCAATGAGTGATGAAGGATTGATTGATTGATTGATTGATTGGCTGGAAACAGTGAGTGGTGAAGGATTAACTGATTGATTGATTGACTGGCTGGGGACGTGTGAGTGGTGAAGGATTAACTGATTGATTGATCGACTGGCTGGGAACGGTGAGTGAGTGGTGAAAGAT
>JADBJO010001711.1:194492-204492 GCA_016801955.1 Conus betulinus | reverse complement strand
AAGACAAAGAAATCACTCAAGGCCCAGCAAATATATCATTCTCATTATTCATTTTTTTTTAAATTAAAAAAAAAAAAAATCAACCTCAGCCTTTCAAGTCTTATGATGAATCAAATGGTGTCTCATAAAACAAATCAACAACAACTTGCACAAAAAACAGAGAGGACTGGAAAGAAGTTGGGTAGGGTGTTTGGGGATCAATGGTTGAGGAGCGCCAAGGAAGTTGCTTGTGGTTTACACCTTTCATTACGCCAGAGTCTACCAAGCTTTGCTGGCACCATACCGCTTTCATTTCCCCAGTATCAACACCTCCCCCCCCCCCCCCCCCCCCCCCCCCCACCCACCCTCCCCCCCCCCCCTCCCCAATAAAAAAGTACATATGTGATGCATGGAGCCCTGAATTTGTTCAGGATGTTCCTTATCATCAAGGCTGGCTGCCCCTCAGCCCCTGCTAGCACATGAGTCTTCTGGCAGCTTTGAACACTGCTGGAGGGGGAGTTGGGTGAGATAGGGGGCAGTCCAGTTACTTTGTGTGTGTGTGTGCATGTGTGTGTGTGGTGTGTGTGTGTGTGTGTGTGTGTGTGTGTGTGTGTGTGTGTGGTGTGTCTGTATGGTGTGTGTGTGTGTGTGTGTGTGTGTGTGTGTGTGTGTATTGTCTGTATACCACGTAACTGTGTGTGTGCGTGTGTGTGTGCGTGCACACGCACGCACACGTGTGCATACGTGTGTGCGTGCGTGCGTGCGCATGTGCGTGTGTGTGTGTGTGCATGTGTGCACGCGCACATGTGTAAGTGTGTGTGTGTGTGTGTGTGTGTGTGTGTGTGTGTGTGTGCGCATGTGTGTGTGTGTGTGTGTGTGTGTGTGCGTGTGTGCATGCGTGTGTGTGTGCATGCGTGTGTGTGTGTGTGTGTGTGTGTGTGTGTGTGTGTGTGTGTGTGTGACATGGAGAGTTTAGAGAAACAGTGAGAGAGAGAGAGAGAGAGAGAGAGAGAGAGAGAGAGAGAGTGAGGGTGAGAGAGTGAGAGAAATGAAGAGAGAATTAAAAGTTGTCATCATAGCCCACGACCACACCGGGCCTTCTCAAGGCTGTCAAACTAAAACGTGTACAGAAAAAAATAAAAAGTCACACTGGAAAGAAAACACAACAAAAACTGGCCATCTCCTGAAAAAAAAGGCAAAAAGAATGACATGATAGCTAAACTAATGACATCCTTAATGAGGGAGACGACTAGGTCAAGAAGATCAGAGCAGCAGCCATTAGGCTTTGTTTCTCGTTCCGCCCCCTCCCCCACTTTTTTTTTTTTTTTTTTTTTCTTTTCTTTTCAATATTTTTTATGGCATACAAAATTAATGAAAAAGTTTTAAATGAAAGAAAAAATGCATCTGAAAATGCCACATGAGCAAACAAGCACTGTGTCCACTGTTCCACTGTCACCAGTTAGTCAACCTAGTCACCTAAGGAGCTTCTGACCAGAAAAAAAAGTGTAAAAGTGTTGGCAGAACAAACACTGGAGAAATAATCCTCTAACTCTAAGACAGAACACAGTGGGTGACAGTAAAGAAAGACAAAACGATAAAGACACAAAAAGCAAACAAACAAAACCCCTTCCAGTCAAACTGGAAGAAAAAGAGTGAATACGAAGTTAGAGAGAAAGCAACTCTTTGCGTCTGTGCATGCATGCATGCATGTATGTGCACGCACAAGAGATGTGCACACACACAAGAGAGAGAGAGAGAGAGGGGTGGGGGGGTGGGGGGGGAGTATGCATCACAGAAATAAATCGGTGACATGTTTGAACTGAGGACTGTGTTCAATCAACATCATGAGGCATGAAAAAAGCAAAGAAACTCTAAAGCTTCAAGAATACTGCACAAAACAGGATAAGATTACGACCGGGGGCCGTTATCTAAATAATCATAAGCTACACCACATAAATTCTTATAAATCAGTTTTGAGTGGAGGAAAGGTGGTGTTGTCAACAAAATTTTGTGGCTGGTTTCACACATCATGCAGCTTTGTGACCTTCATTCAATTCATCCAGTTTCCTGCATTTCAATGAAATTATTCACCAATGTATTATTCAATGGTTTTGGTGAGTCCACAAGCAAGGACAGGGAGGGAGAGAGAGAGAGAGAGAGAGAGAGAGAGAGAGAGAGAGAGAGAGAGAGAGAGAGAGACAGAGACAGACAGACAGACAGACAGATGAAAATGGCAGAGGCACTGCAATGTCCGCAGAAAGTGAAAAATATCCAGAAAACAAAGTGAGAATGGTGGAAGACCAGAAACCATACCCATCCAGTAATCAGTGTGTGGATTAAGATTTTTCGTTTAAATCTTCAAGCTTTCAATCTTTGCATGTAATTATAGCTACTTAATACATACTTTGAGATGAGGTCCTTATGTTCAGCTCATCTGATGACTTATTAGCTTCAAAGAAAACAGCCAAAAACATACAGCCTGACAAATGAGATAGCACTCATTCACAGAACACATTCATCAATTTCCACCAACATCATCACAAAGATAAATAAACACATCCACAAAACTTCATGGTTATATTTCAGTGCTAGCATTTCAGCTCCGAATTGCTGACATACATACATGGATGGATCTATATCAAATTTCTGGCCTGAATGCGAATCAAAGAAAAAAAGAAAAGCTTAGCAGCGGCTGATGTTGTTTCAAAGAACAAGAACACTGAACCAAGCATCAAAGACAGGTCCAAAATACTGGCAGCAGAACTGTAAAGACTCTGAAGGAGAATGACTGGTGCATGCAGTTTCCTGGAGTTGGTATGTCAATCCAAGCAAAATAAAACACAACATATATTTGCTCGCATGCTACACTGGCAACTCTCAAGGCATGGGCTAAGATCTCATTTTCACCCTCTAATATGTCCAAAATAGGGTAAAAATACTACCTACAGATGTTGGAGAAGCTCGACATTTTTTTTCATTAGCCAGCAGGAAAAGTGATGTGGATCAGAAATTGCACTGACTAAGCCGTTAGTGTTTTCATTAGCCAAATATTTGAAAGGTTATCTTCTTTTCCTTACAGATATTACATATCCAAATCAAAAGCAAAGTGATTTCAACAAATTAGTCAGGTCTAGAAATTCACCGAAATTTTTTAGTTGTTTTGGGAACATACAGATCACAAAATCTACTCGTCCTCCCAAATTGCTGCTTATCCTTCCAAGGTAAAAAGACACTATTAAAAGTAACTAGTGGTACTGGTAGTGTGATGACACATCAGCAGACAAAATGCAGTGATCAATGGCAAACTGATGCTCTCCACATGTGTGATTCTCATCTGAGATAGAGAAATTAAACAAGCAGATCTTTAGTTTCCAGACTACCCCAGAACAACGCCGAAATAACCTGTTTTCTGAGTGGGGGTCAGCATTCTATTGTGATTCTGTTCCGAGGGAAAAAAAAACAAAAACCAAGGCTGGGGGGAGGGGGTAGTGGGGGGGGGTGGGGGGGGGGGGGGGTGGGGGAAATGGAGTTGCTATGGTAGTGGTTGGGGTGGGAGAGAGTAGAGCAGTAAAAGTGAAAAAAAAAAAAAAAAGACTGGAGGGAAGTGTTGTCAGTCTGCACTAAAGGTGAGTGATAAGTCGTCCTCACTGATGTAGTCTAAAACTCAGGTTACCCAGTGGACAGTGGACAGAACACAACTGTCCGTCAGAAGGTTTCGCTGTCCCAGACTATCAGACTGGTGGGTATTTCAAGCCAATCCCTGCCAAGCACTCTGATTGCACACTAAGTAATGCTATTTCATTTTATTAACAGAATGAACATACAGATGACAATGCCCTGTTAGGTCCCTTTCTTGATTTTAACCCATCCCCCTTTCCCACATGTAATTGCTTACATTTCAGAATTTTGCTTCCCCCTTTTTGTTGAGATTGTAGAAATGTTTGTAGATACTTATACTGGAGCCAAGATTTTGGTGGCTAAGTGAACAATAGGAAGATGACACAGAACTTCCCTAGCTCAAAGACGAAAGAGAACTGACCTAATAATATCAACTAAAGGCTGGAGTAGACCTATAAATAATTGTTTGTGAAAGCCAGCAAGACTATACTAAAGGCATTAGTATTGTGCAGAGTGAGTGAGAATGATCAAGTAGGCAGAAAACACTGATGTTTCAAAAATTTAGATAGGAATGATCTTGGCCGACAGCAAACTCTCGAGTCATCTGACCAGAAATTCAGTTTTGAAAAGACTGCATAATTTTGCATTCACCTAAGGCAACCAGCTGACTGAACCTATCCTACCCTGGCCTACAAATTTGAACCAGAACTGGCAGAAGCTTCCTAGTTTCATCTGATCATGAATATTTACTTACTTGTGAGCAGTAATAAACTTGAGAAATCTTTATTTTTGATTATGGCATGAAATATGGTTTTAAATCACACTGGGGCATGTTACATGTAATGTTCCAGTGTACAAACACACAGTGAGTGGGAAACACAACAAAAAATTAACCTTCAGTGTAATATCCTGTATCTATCTTGATCTTTGATTGGAACTACAAAGTTTCACTTACAACTGGAGCAGTAAACAATAAAAAGATCAAACAAAATCTGGAATTAAACAGTAACAAACCAATCAACCACCACCCCCGTCGCCAACTATTCCCCTCATTTTTCTTGTGCTGTGATCTACACTATCAAATGCTGGCATGTGCCAATGAATATGATTCATAACCGAAAGCAAACATGTTTCACTCCCCCCATACCCCCAATCCCCCAAAAATATCATATCTGAATTTCATAATGACTGAATATGATTGCTCTTCAGCCATGTAACAGGAGGCACACCCATGAAAACACATGCATTTTGAGACTTGTTGACATTTTGTTTTCTGAACCAGTTCAATACTGGTAAATGCAAACTCTATGAAGTCTGCTCTTGACTGAAAGCATAGACTCTTACCTAAACACTAAAGGGCAGTAAAATGCTACAGTGTGACAGCAGAATCAAAAGGGTGACAACCTGGAGACAGGAACTTGTACTTCACACAGGGTTCATACAGGAAATGCAACTCAAAATTCCAGACATTTTCCAGGCCAAGACCTGCGTTTTCAATACCACTTTCAAGATTTTTGTTCTTAATGCAATGTCTTAAAGTGATGTTATAAAACCCAAAGCACACTGAAAGAAACACTTTTCCCATCTTGAAACACAAACAAGCAGTAATGGCAGAAATGGCCAGAAGACCCGGATGTTGATAAGACCTTGATGTTGGGGAAGTAACGCAGAAGCAATTTGATGGCTAAAGTGAAAGTACGTGATCACGAAATATCACGTTTGAGGGCACAGAATAATTTTTTGTTTGCATTATAAACACTAAATGATGCTGAAAATTTAAGCAGCCATGCATATAATCAAGCAATTGTGCTTGATTCTTCAATTTCCAGGCTACTCCAGGCCATAGTGCGATTTTCCAGACTTTTCCAGGACCTGGAAAATGGACTTCAAATTTCCAGACTTTTCCAGACTTTTTAAGACCTGTATGAACCCTGTACACAATTTCTTGGACGGAGGAAAGGGGGGAACCTTTCTATTTCTGAGCTCCCAAGTGGTGCTAAGGCAAAGAAGAGTCAAAACCTTTTTAATATGTTTCAAAATTTCAGACTGAGCGAGGATAGAAACAAAAAACGAAGTGTTTCATTTTGCCATTGAGTAGGCCTATGCATGAAACATGCTAAAAAAATGTTTCACTTTGTGAATAGATCTACGCATATGTCATCACTGTCAAATGCATCCATTCTTGATTGACTCATGCAAGAGCCGGAAAGTCAACCAAAGTTGGTGACATTTTGTTTAAAATGCATCCTCCTCAGTAAAATACAGCATACAATAGACTACATTTTGACTAAACCTTTATTTTGTGTGCCAGCGTCATGGACTCCCAGTTGGGAGGTCATGGTACTGATTCCTATCAGAGTCATTTGGAATTTTCTACCCCGACAGGCTCCTACTCAGAGTTGAGTTTGCTACAGGCTCAACTGGGAAAACTAGGACCACTAAGTTGAGATTCATCTATTTAAATGGATGCGTCTCTGAGTGTTGCTCAAATTTCCTGACTAACACTGCAGGTGTCTGTATCTCTTGGGCCTGGTTGATGCCAGGATATTAAGAAAGTAGGCATACACAATACAGTACAGCCCTGTCATGCAGCCTCAGACCAGCATGGAAATCTATCGCATCATCTTCATCATCCTCTTTATCAACGATCAGCATAAAAAAAAAAGAAAAAAAAAGCCTCATATTCTGTGGCCCTTCATGCCATGTTCTCCTGGTGACTTCGGTTTCCATGTCCTCTCCAGGTCTGTGGTCTTGGTTTCATTCCATCAGGATCACTGGTATTGGGTGATTCCATGGGGGTTGTCGATGGATGGATGTGGTGGTGCCCTTTGGAGGAAAGCTCACTCACGCCAGCTCTGCGACTAAACAATTATTGTTGTCAGTAAGGAACTTGGTGGTGTCCTGCATGTTGAATCAGAACAGACGCCACTGAACACCACCGAAGTTACTTGGCAGCAGTGCAGTGTGTCCTCCGATGGGTTGCCTCTTGACAACTTGAAACTGACTGATCCCTGTGGATTGCAGGTGCTGGGGCTACAGCAGGCTGGGCCAGACTGTCACTGTGGATGGGGTGTCAGAATGAATGGCATGGGTGCAATGCCACAGAGGTGTGCACAGAAGACAAGACAGCATTAAAACTATTAAATAAAAGGGAAAAAAAATCTTTTCAACGGAATTCACCCACACATGCATGTGACAAGCTTCATTGCTACACAATGAGTGTTGTATGATGCTGTTACCAAATCAATATTTACTGCAGGTTTTTAACAAGAAGGTATTCCTTTACAGAAAAATGGGGAGTTTATGACTTGACTTTTCTGTGCATCCGAAAACTGGTTCAGCCTACTTCCCACAAAAAAAAAAATATACATATGGGCACTGGGGATACCCTAATCTAACTCTAACCCAGATCCTTATCTCATAAACTACCTGGGTAGTAACCGTAACCCATTTCCTATGGGATGGGACTATTCCAAGAAATTTATGACAATAAATGAATAAATGGCTAACAAAGTGAAGTAGAACAGCGTTTTCCTCTGACGGATCATATTAATACTATTTTCAAAGAAAAATAGTCTTGCCTTTGTTTCCTTTTTTTTTCCCTCTCTCTCTCTCTCTCTCTCTGTCTGTCTGAGGAGTAAATGTATTTTGTAAGCTTGTTAGATTATTATTTTTCTAGCACAATGAATCTTGGGGGAAAAAATTCAGTCCACTGTCATCTGTTTGAAGGTCATGAGAAAAAAGTGTGATAAGGTTTTTTCCTTTTTCTTTCTTTCTTTGTTATTTTTGCGAGAGTGGAGGGACCTAGAAGAGAGGTGAGGAGCACAGAAGGAGTGGAAGGAGGAGCTGTATCATTTAGTATACCCATGTTCTCAGCTGTGCAGATACAATGCCCTTTTCAAGACAAGAGTTTCAAGACATAATAACCAGAAACTAAAGCACTGAAACAGGGTGATGAAAATATCTGCACCCTTCTCCCTTTTCTCTTATTTTTTTATTTTATTTTTTTATTAATTTGGGGGGTGTGTACCAACTGGCCTTTAGGCTTTATGGTGCAATAGTAAGTAAGAAAATACAAAACCGAAATGAAAATTTTGCATACACCTAACCTCATACATTTCTGATGTTTAATGACAAAGATAACTGACTGCTTCCTGCAACACATCAATCCAGATCTACACACACACACACACACACACACACACACATACATACTCATGCAGGCATGCACAAGGATGCAACATTCTCTGACATATACACAGAGGCTCAGAGAGCACTCAAGTCTCAAGCACACACGCATGCATGCAGAAGCAAACATATATATATATATATGTTTTGACTACACGGCAAGCACAAACCAATGGTTGACTTGAATGGTAATCACTAAAAACCTCTAATATTACACTAACAGTCAAATATAAAACACCCTACGCACAAAGGACATATAAATTTTTCTAGTGCACTTCCATGTGTGGGAAACATTTTCTGGATCTGAATGCCAAGCTAAAGTGACCAAACACAGGTTGAAACTTGCGGACTGCACACAAAACCAACCAACTAAGCGACCCAAATCAGAAAATATAAGGAAATGTACAGCCGCACAACACAATACATCCCCCTTCTCCTCGGCACCCCGTATACCCAGTTCCCTCTGTACATTTCACTAAAACACAGCCATCTGGATCACGCCTGAAAATGTAGCGAAAGTAGGTCTACATATGTAAGCTACATTCAATTAGTATTGTGTGCTCTCTGCGCTCCTGAACTGTCTTTTGGGACAAAACAGTTGCCGATCTCCTGTGTTTCTGAACCGCGACAGGGGACGTCAATCGAGAACTCAACAAGACAAAAATGTGAATCAATCCACTGAATCAGAACTATTCTTCAGTATGAAGGCATTGCTATGTCGATCGCTGCATTGTCTTTCAATGAAAGGAGATACTTAACCAAATAATTGTCACAGACAGTTTTTTTTAAACCAGTGTCTCAAAATAAGGGGGCCGCTCCGGTTTGCCCAAGCCTGAAGTGACGTCTGCTATGGCACTGCCCGTGCTGTGCAACGATGATTCATCAGTCTCTGCTCATCACTGTTCTCAAGATCGTGGGCGAATTATATACTACCGACAAAGACTATGTAACCTACATCGAAATTTATTTAAAACTGCAAGATTATGGTATACTTACAAGCGGATTCTGCTCGTTGTTCTACAATGCAGACACGGGCATTAGATCGTGTTCATTTGATGTGCAGTTCCGTATTGCAAGAGGATCAATAGTCAATTTTCAGTAAATACCAACGCAGTATCTGAAAAATTGATGCACAGCCACCTTCAACTATTTCTGAAGGTCTAAACAGTTTGGTCTGAAATTATTCTAAAGTCACAACCCATCACAAACTTCGTTGATTTGGGAGTATCACCACCCGATATTAAAGCCGCCATCTTGCCTACATTAAAGTAGTACGCAAAATATTATACTACGAATTCATACGCGTTAACCAGCATTGGAAATTAATTTTACTTGGTTTCACTTTTTCTGTATAAACTGTGGCAGCAGCACACTAGAAATTTCAACACTTATTGATGACGAAAAAGTGTGCGGGTATTCTTCGCTGGTTTTGCTCCATATGATGTTTGTGTACAGAACTACATGATAGTGCATTATGACAAGCACCCTGGGTTCATTATTCGCCAGTCTAAGGGTAGACAACTCAGTCAACAATTGTGTCACCGGGTGCTGATCGAACGCGGCAACTTGCGGTTTCCAACATTTGCAAGCAGTTATGTTTCGTATTACCATTAGAAGCAAACACGAGCCACGCATACAATTCCTCTTTTAATCAAGGCCTGTCCTTCCATTCAGCTTTACTGACCGTGTTTGTGTGCCATTTATTTAACGTCTTTCCACTAATCGTGATATTAGACTGACCGTGTGCCAAGAACTCGCATGCTGCTTACAAGATCGTCGAGCAAACGTTGATGTAGAAGATTCAGATATAACCAGCCCGGGTTCGTGTTTGGTGACCTGGTTCAGCTTATGCCCGACACACATTCCGCATGACTGACTCCAACCAACACAACGGACCACCCTTCCAACCGGACCTTTGTCCGATGCTGACAAAGACCGGGGTGACTGGAATGTTCAGGAGCAAATAAACAGTTCAAACTGATGAATGAACACATCCTTCTTAAACTGATCACAGATTCAGTTGTTATCTTGCTCCTGGAGTACTTCCATTTTCACAGAACTTTCGTCGGAAACTTTTGCGCTACATCAAGATGAAGATGCTGAGCTTACGAGCTAAGAAGTCCAGAGGGATGAAAGTACACATGGAACCACCAGACCAAAATTTATCAGATGCAATCTGAAACGTTTTTGGAGTTTTATGAAATAGCTGAGAAGA
>JADBJO010001711.1:179492-186992 GCA_016801955.1 Conus betulinus | reverse complement strand
ACCAATATGACATGATCATAGGGTTATGTCTATCTGTAGACTTGTGCATGACACCGCTAAATATAGAGGTATATCCGTCTGTAGACCATTGCATGACACATCTGATCGAAGTGTCATGTCAGTTCAAAGACCATTGCACGACACAGCTGATCAAATTGTCACATCTGTCCAAAGACCATTGCATCACACATCTGACTTCAATTCTATTTCTACCAATGTTATTTCTACCATTTACTGCGTGATACTGCCCATTGCAATGTTATTTCTACCATTAACAACGTGACACAGCTGATTGCAATGCTATTTCAACCATTAACTGCGTGACACAGCTGATTGCAATGTTACTTCTACCATTAACTGCGTGACACAGCTGATTGCAATGTTATTTCTACCAATAACTGCGTGAGCCAGCAGAGCATACTGCCATGTCAGCGTAATAGAGCTGATTATGATGTCATGTCTACACATAGACCAATACTGACAATGCTGATCATAGTGTCATGTCTGTACATAGACCATTTCTTAATACAGCTAATTACAGTGTCATGTCTGCACATAGACCATTTCTTAATACAGCTGATCACAGTGTCAGGTCTGCCACTAAATCATTGTGTGACGCAGCTCTCATGGTGCTATGTCTGCCACTGAAATACTACCTGACACAGGTGTCATGGTAATATTATGTCTGTCAATGACATGCTAAGTGACGCAGCCACCATGGTGTTATGTATACCACTAAAAAAACTACGTGACACAGCTACCATGGTGATATGTCTGTCACTGAAGTACTTCGTGACGCAGCTATGATGGTGTTATATCTGTCACTAAAGTACTACGTGACACAGCTATCATGGTGTTATGTCTGTCACTAAAGTACTACGTGACGCAGCTATCATGGTGTTATGTCTGTCACTAAAGTACTACGTGACGCAGCTATCAAGGTGTTATATCTGTCACTAAAGTACTACGTGACACAGCTATCATGGTGTTATGTCTGTCATTAAAGTACTATGTGACGCAGCTATCATGGTGTTATGTCTGTCACTAAAGTACTACGTGACGCAGCTATCATGGTGTTATGTCTGTCACTAAAGTACTACGTGACACAGCTATCATGGTGTTATGTCTGTCACTAAAGTACTACGTGACGCAGCTATCATGGTGTTTATGTCTGTCACTAAAGTACTACGTGACGCAGCTGTCATGGTGTTATGTCTGTCACTAAAGTACTACGTGACGCAGCTATCAAGGTGTTATATCTGTCACTAAAGTACTACGTGACACAGCTATCATGGTGTTATGTCTGTCACTAAAGTACTACGTGACGCAGCTATCATGGTGTTATGTCTGTCACTAAAGTACTACGTGACGCAGCTACCATGGTGTTATGTCTGTCACTGAAGTACTACGTGACACAGCTATCATGGTGTTATATCTGTCACTAAAGTATACGTGACGCAGCTAACATGGTGTCATGTCTGTCATTAAAGTACTACGTGACGCAGCTACCATGCTGTTATGCATGCTGCTAAAACACTACGTGACGCAGCTATCATAGTGTTATGTCTGTCACTAAACCACTGCGTAACACACCTGCTTATTCTGTCATGACTGCCCTCAGTGCTGCAGTGTATTAAGGATTATAACCTTTACCTTTCTATGAACAACCACATGACGTGTGACAGAATGTTACAGCTGAACACAGACAACCCATCTGCCGCCTGAGACAGTGCTACATCTATCAATAGAACAGCACATGGTGTGTGACACACTGTTATGTCCATAGAGAGAACACTATATGCCACCAGACACAGTGCGATATCTATCAAGACAACAGAACACGACGTCGGACACAGTGTTCTATACACAGACAGAACACTGAATGATATCCATCAAAGTGCTACAGCTGAACACAGTCAGCCACATAGCGTCTGACACACATGTTACGTCTACCCATAGAACGGTACGCGACGTCTGACAAGGTTGTTACAGCTGGCATAGGCAACCACGTGGTGCCTGACACGGTGTTATATCCACAGAGAGAACACTAGACAACATCTGACACAGTGTTATATCTGCCAATAGAGCACCACGTGAGAGCTGACACTGTGTCATATCTTCCCACATAACATCATGTGACATGTGACACAATACCATCTACACTGAATAACATCCGATACAGTGTCATATTGACCTGTGGACATTTAGATAAAACCGTAGACCGTTACATGATCTTTGATCAAAACAGTCTTTCTTCTCAAAGACCATGTAATGATGTCTCATAAAAGTGCTAGTTATTGTCCTGGACCATTAAATGACAGCTGATTGCTGTGATATATTTTGCCTCGGACCATCAAATGCGTTTACTCCTGGTGTTACATCTTGCCCATGGACTTGCACGAGACATCTGATCACGGTGTCATGTGTGTGTTTTCATGAATCATTGCATGACATCTGAGCACAGTGTTTCATTTTCCCATTGACCATTCCGTGACATCCGTTCACAGTGTTACAGACTTCTGCAGATCGTTACATGACGTCTACCTACAGTGCTTTATCTTCTCTGTGTCCTGTCCATCCGTAGATCATGGTGTTATATCTTACTGTGCGTAAAAAATGAAAACATAAATCCATATATAAATGAACTGAATGTAGTTCATTCTTCCCCAAATATCACTACATGGCATAAACTTACAGTGTTGTATGGCTACAAACCATCACATTACATCCGACCACAATCTTATATCTGCCTATGTCTCAATGTCTATGTGACGGTAGTTTTAAAATGAGTTTCCATCCATTGTAGAAGCTTGTCTTTGTTGGATCTCCTGCGTTTTTCTACCAGTGTATTGAAGGTGTACATGAAAGGATTAATAGCTGAGTTCAAAGGCAATATAAATATAGCCAGTGCCACGTTCACCTCCCCAGAAATGGGAATACCAGCTGATGCTAAGATCCCACAAAGTCCAATGGGAAACCAGCACATGAAATCTGATACTGCAACAGAGATAAGTCTCTGGGCTATGGCCATGTCCCGTGACACTTTTGTAGTGTTCATTTTCAATGTGTTTTTCTGTATTGACCAGTAGATGCAGACCTGGCCAACAGAAATAAATAAAAACAAAGCAAAGTTAAGATTGATCATTACACTGAAAGAATATATTCTCCCTTTGAAGTCTTGCCTGGTGATGGGCAGAGGAACACAGATACCTGTCTGACTATAAAACTCCTAGTGAGACGTTATAGGGAGCAATGGCAATGATGCCAGTAACCAGCCCGCTAACCAAATCCAAAGACAGGCCACAGCTGCTGATCTTCTGCCAAATCGCAAGGTGCTGAATGGAAAGTGGACTAGAAAACGATCCAGTGTGATCAGCCAGATGATCAGAGCTGACACCTCACTGGACAGTAGAGCCAGAAAACCAGCCACCTTACAGGTCACACTGCTTTTCCATCTGTCATCATAATGGAGATATCTGCCACGGAAATGTTCATCATCAGCAGCTCCAACGATTGAAATATAGATGCCCATCAAAAAGTCAGCCTGCGAGGTTGAGGACAAAACATACTGAATCCACTTGAAGAAGCCATGTGTCTTACAAAGAAACGTGCACAGAAACAGAAGACATTGCCAGTCACTGAGAGACAGGCGATCAGCCACAGAAACGCACGGTATGACCATGACTGTGAATAAATCATCACATGAAGATAGTTCGTCTCTGGGGGAATAGCAAGCCGAGTTCTGAAAGTTACTTGGGAGCATTTGTCTGCAGCACAATCTATAGTTTTGTGTAGATACGACGCGCAAACGGGAAAGACCTTTCAGCATGTCAGGTAGGTAATTTGTCACTGGGCTACCACTCATGTGGAGTTCAGTTAACTGTGGTGTGAACTGAAATCCATTGCGACTTATCGTTTGAATAGCGGTAAATGTTAGTTCAGACTCTGTATGTGAGAAAAGGAAGAGAAGACCTGTGTATCCAACACAGTTAGTGATGTAAATGACAGATCAACCAGTGTCAGGGCACTTTGCTGGGCAACAGATAAGGAGTCAGAGGAAAGAGAGGTGAGGGATTATTGGATAGAGACAATGTCTGCAATACACTGAACCCAAGAAAAGAAGTCATGTTGACGTGCTTCAGCTTGTTCTCACTGAGGTCAAGAAACCTTATATTCAACATCTCAATTTTAGACAAGAGGGTCAACGAACACTGAGCAAGAATAAGATGAATGAGATAGACAGTGGAGCTCATTTCAAACAATGTCATTCCAGAACGGGTTGCATCCAAATAGCAAATGTACGGGAACATCGCCACAGAGAAAGGCTGGGGACAAACGAAGGTGTAACCTTGAAACAGACAGCCCACAGGACAACTTGTATCACACACTATTTCATCATCACGCATAGGACAGTGAGGCCAGCCATCACACAGGTGGTCAATGTGTAGACAGGTTGTGGATGCTCTACACCTGAAGAATCCTGAACATATCATGTTTCCACATTCATCTTCATCATTTTGGTCAATACAATCATACATCCCATTGCATCGTGTATAGACAGGTAAGCAGTCGCGGAAGTCACCAGGACAACGAAAATGACTGTCAGGACAGGACTCATTGAAATGCATCGGTGTTGAAAGAAACTGCCTGAAGTTATTGAAACTGACCAAGCCAGGCGAAGGGAAAACTGGAAAATGTTCACGGCTTGGTATATACGAGCTGCAAATCTTTTCATCCATACCATCCCAGCATTGAGGTATTTGGTCACACACCTTTTCAAAGGAAAGACATTGGCTATTATTGCATGTAAATGTGTGAATACATACAGAGTGTTGACAGATAAATTCATCACTGTCATCTTGGCAGTCTTGTACAAATTACACACAGATTGTATGACAATGCCATGATGCCATCACTGCACGTGAATGTGGGGATTATGGTGTGGTGATGTGAAGAACTCGTTCACTTACTTGCGATGAGCGATTAGAAAAATAACACGATGTGCGCTGATGGCCACATACTGTCAACTGATGGAAGCCACACGTAAGGAATGTGTACGTCACTTGCCATCATGGCAGGCTGTCATCAAGTCTTGTCGCCAAAATGTTCCAACCTGAGTTTTATTCAAAACTATTGGTCTCAAATAATGTGACTGCTCATCTGTCTTGTTTACTTTGAACTCACAAACTACTTTTCTATTCCTTCGTGTGTCATAGGATTGCACACAGAGATGTTGCTGATGGGAATGATGCTAGTATAATAGCACATCTTCTTCCCAACGAACCACACATACGAAGATGTGTTAATGTATGATGAAGGACAAGTCTTTTGTGGAACAAAGCATGTCTGTACATGGCAGGTAATGATATATCACCCGAAATCACACCAACATAGTGACCTGTAAATCTGTGCAAATGCACTGCCGCCATTTGTTTAAACACAGGAAACCAGTCATAGATACAAAAAGGGAAACTTACCACGCCCTCTAAGCTATGACAGTGTTCATTAGTTGGGTCTGTTTTCTCACTATCAGATCCAGACAGATGACAAAATCTGTAACAACGTCCACACAGAGCCACCATCCCCTGACATTCAGGACTGCTGAAGGGACAGTGTTCTGCTTCATCACGTCCATCTTCACACTCTGTCTTCAAATTACAATCCACGTGGTGACGAAAACTGGAATACTGATTCACTGAGCAGTTCCATAAACTGCTAGGCAAAATGTCAAATGCTGCGTTGTAAGGAAAGTAAGAAAAGAAAAGACGAAAGCAAAAACTCTCTAAGCATGCTTTTCTCGAAGCCTTAATACTTACTTCACTTGCATTTAAATATGAGCAACATCGGATACAGGGTCTTTAACTCTGTGCCATACCTTTCTCTTCACGTGTCTAAAACGACTACTAGACGGATCATATGTTTTGACACACTGGAATAATGTGATATTGGTATGATGCGACGTGCTTTCTTTGAAACTCACCATGACTACATTTCCAGGTGGAACAGAGATAGATCCCCACACCCATTCAGGATCTTCACGGCTCAGGTTTGCTGCCATTGTCATGTAGCCAGAGAGGATGAGGATGTCATCACGACAAGTGGGGTTGCTGATTCGTTTTTTTTTTTTTTTTTTGCCGGGTAGTTATAAATAAATACGATGTCAATGCAACATACAAGTTCATCAAGTCACCATGCACTTGAGCCATCCATCAACAACACAAAGAAGCAACCAAGGATCATCCACCAAATGACCAACCACCCAGCCAGATGTCATACACACCACCCAGAAATCATACACGCCACCCAGACATCATACAAACCACCCAGGCATTTACAAACGACCCAGCCTGACATTATACAAACCTGCCAGCCAGCCAGCCAGCCTGCCAGTCATACAGCCATCCAGACATCATACAAACCATCCAGACATCAAACAAACCACCCAGCCAGACACTATACAAACCATCCACCCAGGCATCAAACAAACGACCCACCCAGACATCGCACAAGCCACCCAGACATCATGCAAACCTGGCTGACAATGAGTGACATGATACAAACTACCCAGCCAGACATCAAAGAAACCGCCCAGACATGATACAAACCACCCACCCAGACATCGTACAAACCACCCAGACATCATACAAACCAGCCAGACATACTACAAATCACCACCCAGGCAGACATCATACAAACCACCCTGACATCATACAAACCACCCAGCCTGATATACAAACACCCCAGCCAGAATCATATAAACCACACAGCCATCATACAAACCACCAAGACATCACAAAAACCACCCCCAGACATCATACAAACCAGCCAGACATACTACAAATCACCACCCAGGCAGACATCATACAAACCACCCTGACATCATACAAACCACCCAGCCCGACATCATACAAACCACCCAACCAGGCATCATACAAACCACCCAGCCAGAATCATATAAACCACACAGCCATCATACAAACCACCCAGACATCATACAAACCACCCGACATCACACAAACCACCCATCCAGACATTATGCAAACCGCACAGCCAGATATCAAACCACCTTGACATCACACAAACCACTCAGCCAGACATACAAACACCCCAGCCAGTCATCACACAAACCACCCAATGAATCAGCCGAGGAACGAAGCGTATTGTTAATGAATCTGTGTACATCAAGCAGATATCAAAGCAGCCAACCAATTAACCAAACACTGCAATCCATACACAGGGAAGCACACATGCTCTCAAAACAATTGTCTATCCGCTCTAGTCAGTGCACACGCTTACAAACAATCATGACTGTACTGACGACAAATTTCACCTATACGTGCATCTATACACTCAATCTTCGTTCATTTTGCTTGGTCTTGGAAGGAGTCGTGCACTGGTTCTCTCTTTCTTTTTTTTTTTAAAACATAGCAAAGATTGCAGAATACACCTACCGTTAATGCATGTACATTCAGAAGATGCACCGATAATGGCAAGGAAGAA
>JADBJO010001711.1:169492-176992 GCA_016801955.1 Conus betulinus | reverse complement strand
GACGGAAATTGCGTATACTACACGAGTGCGGTCAAAACTTTCAAGTCACTAGTTAGCTCAGATGGTGGTTCTTCCTTTGAATGGAATTACAGCCAAATTAGCTTGATATTTATCCAATCACTTTCTTTAATACGATGGTGTATTCAGCCATCAAATATTTTCAAAACACGTCTAAAATCTAGCTGACTTAACACTAGAAAACCATGGACGTCAGTCATTTTGAGGGGCAGTGATTCTGTGCTCTGTTCCCTGTTTGATCCAGATTCACTCCAGTGGCAGTTAATAATTTTAAAAGTCTGTTTCAGACTGAAAAGATAGTGTATTGTTCCAAATTAATGTCTAACATGCAGCTGAATAGGTTGCAAAGCACTTTTTGCTAGGTATTCTTCCCACAAGGAGAGTCGCTCTTTTTGCCAGATTTTCAATGACCCTATATGCTGGTTTTGCCATGAAGCAAATGAGACTGTTAGGTATCTCTCTGTTCATGAGTTGTCCTTGTCTTCAAGTTGCGTTGTCTGTTTTGGAATTCTTCTTAAATTAGTCTTGCCATGCGAACATACTACACACTAATCAACTTGTCTTTTTTTTAATTATATTGATGTATTTCCCCAAATGATATAAGAGATGTGATTATGTTATATGTCTACAGATTCATATTTCTCAGGATAGCTCCCCCTCTCTACAAGGTTTTCTAGTTGTTTAAAGAAAAGAGATATGCAGCAGAAGGAAATGCACTTGCGTAAATAGCAAATTATCTGAATTCTTGGCAGAGCAAACCACTTATGTATCCTTCGTTTTATAATTTACGAATGCTCTCTCTCTCTCTCTCTCTCTCTCTCTCTCTCTCTCTCTCTCTCTCTGGCTGGCGTTGAATTGTAATCATTCGGTACGGCTGTGTTTTGGTTAAGCTCCAACAAATTGCTTAATTAATACCTGTTGTGGCCGAGTATTGACCTCAGATTTTGCAGAGAAGTGTGTGTAGTGCCATGCCTTCAGGGACATCTTGATTTCCGGCTACGTTGTGGTTCCTTTGTGCCGGTATTTGTGGCTTTCATGATGAAAAGGGCCAGAAATCGAGCCCGCCATGAGAGAAAAAACAGTGAGACTCAAGACTGTTGTGTGGACGGTGTCATTTTTGGTTGCCTCCTGTCGCTCTTGTTCTGGGGCAATCTTTTATTGCAGTGTGGTGATGTGGAGCAGAACCCGGACCACCGAAGAGTTCCCTGTGACAGACCAACCTGTCGAGTGGTGACCGTAGGGATAGCGTGGACAAGCCCCGTACTTCTTCCAGCACACCGGGAGCTACGTCAACCACCCAGCATCCCTCAAATCTTGATATAATGTCCTTGCTTCAGACTTTGAATACGAAGTTTGACGAGATGAAAGGCGACATGAAGGATCTGCGGGATGGATACGCTGCACTGCTTGGAGAATTGAAATCTCTGAGACAGGAGGTGACGGAGCTGCGACGGGAAAACGAAGACCTCCGAAACAGTAATGACGACCTGAAGAAAAGAATTGGTTCTTTGGAAAGGAAAACGGACGATTTAGAAGGCCGATAGAAAAACGGAACAACTTGATTTTTCACGGACTTGCTCGGAAACCCAACGAAACTCAGCAGGAGTGTGAAGCCGTGGTCCATGACTTCATCACAGACACTCTGGAGCTTGCTGGTGACTTCCCTTTCGATCGTGTGCACCGCCTGAATTCGAGACCCGACTCTCCAGTGATAGGTTGTTGCACGTTCTTCAAGGACAAGGAAAGGATTCTGAAAGCAAGATACAAACTGAAAGGGTCACAGGTGTTTTTAGGTGAGGACTTTTTCTTTCAGAGTGAGAGAGGTGAGGAGGAAATTAACGCCTCATCTGAAAAAGGCCAGAAGCGAAGGAAAGCGTGCAACCATGGTCTTTGATCACCTGCGTATTGATGGCAAGAAGTACGGTCTTGACGATGAGGACGGATCCAGCCTTAGGGAAATTGTATAGGGGGGTGGCCGCCCTGAAGTGACACCGTTTGCGTTTCACGGGTGCAGGCAAACTTCCCGTGCGGAGCAGGTTGTGTGCGACACTGACAGTGACCCGACCCCGGTGAGCGATCTCTTTGGTTGTGACATTGTAAACATTGGTTCCGCTGTGTGGCTCGGGGGGATGAGTGTTGTCATATTATAACAGAATAGAATAATCGTATTAATCAGCTTTCAGATAATATTTCTTTTGATCATGACGTGATTTGTGTTAATGACAGTGAACATTTAACATGTATACCCGTTGTGTGTTGATTTTGTCACTCCTCGATCGGAAAACAGGGACACTTTATATTTAAAACAGAGGCAGTTATCAACAGAAGCACGTGGCACTGACGAGGATAAAGATAGGGGGCTGTCTCAAAAGAACAATTGTAACGAAGATGACTGTGTTTTTTTGATCATGTTAATTTGCATGTGAGAAATCCGTCAGTCTATGTGCACGAAAGTGGTGATGAAAATTGTAATGAAAGTACACCTGCTCTGTATGTTGATGAATTTCATGTGTTGATGAAATGCATGGAAATAATAGCTATTCAAAATCTTTTAAATTTTTGCACTGGAATATAAATGGAATTCTTTTTAAATTCACAATAAAAAGTTTCTCTCATATTTGTTTCACTTTGACTTCATTTGTCTCGTTGAGACGTTTGTGGAACATCTTGAATTCAGCATGTTTACAGGCTATACTGTGTTTCATAAGCCTGCTATCAAGTTTTCAAGTCAAGGCAGACGTTCAGGGGGCTTGTTATGTTTGATTAAGAATGACTTTGTGCCTTATGTTACAGAGCTCCAAATGAATTGTTCTAATGCTCTTTTTGTCTTGATAGACAAGACTTTGTTTGGTTTAACAGAGGGATGTGTTATATGTTTGTTCATATGTGCCACCTGAAGGTTCACACCATATTATGCTTATTTTGACGTTGATAATGGTATTCTTTCTCTTGAAGAATGTCTTACTGATTGTATGCTTGATTTGAATGATGTGCATATAATCTTGTCTGGTGATCTGAACAGCAGAACAGCTAATGTTTCTCAAGATATTTTTGACATGTATGATACTTACAATTTTGAATTTGATAGTTGTTCTGATTATTTAGAAAGGAAATCTTCAGACAATGTACTCAATAATTATGGAAAATATTTGTTAAATATGTGTACCTCGCTGGGATTGTATATACTAAATGGAGTATGTAATGGTGATCTTGATTGGCACTATACGTATATTTCAGACGCTGGGTGTAGTGTAAACGACTATTTTCTGATTTCTTGAAATCTACTTTCAGTTGTTTTGCCTTCTTGTAATTTAGTTGTTTCAGAGAGATTAGAATCTGACCATTTACCTGTTGAATTTCATTTTGGAATGCCTAAACTTAACGCTGTGTCTTTAAGTGTTGAAAATGAATGTGAGGTGATTGAAAAGTTTGTGTGGAACCCCTTCTTTTGAACCAACGTATGTCCATATAATGCAGTCGGTTGAAGTATTATCATTACTCGATGATGCTATAAATGATTGATGATTGTAATGAAGCCTTGAATATGTTTGTTGCATGTCTTAAAACTCACGCTGGTTGTCTGAAAAAGCGAATTTGTTTGAACAAAATGAGTGAAAAAAAGTGATTGGTATGATGATGAATGTAAAATAAGTAAATCAAAAGCTAAAGGATTGCTGAGTACATTTCTGCGGACGAAGGATGTTGTTGATCGCGTTGCCCACTGTATAGCCAGAAGGGAGTATAAAAATCTTCTAAAATTTAAAGGAAAAACAACATAATGATTCATTGTTAGGATCGCTAATTGCATCAGTTAATGATCAAAAACAGTTTTGGGAAAATGTGCATAGAGTCTCCTTTAAAAGAAAGCAGCCATCTAACAATATAACAATGGTTGACTGGTATAATCACTTAAAAAATTACTGGAAACAAATTTACAAACAGAAGATTCTTGTATAATTGATAACTGCGATGATGACACTAGTGATACTAGTGACGCTAATGATATAACGACGAGAATGATGATGACGGTTCCATGAACCCCCCATATCTAGAGAAGAAGTGTCATTAGCGATAAGGAAGTTAAAGAATGGTAAATCGGCTGGTCCAGACGGAATTATTGGGGAGATGTTAAAGCACGCTGGGAATCGCGTTGTTGACTTCTTTGTTAAACTTTTTAATACTTTGTTTGATAAGGGAATCTTCCCAGATAAGTGGACGGAAAGTATTGTACTACCTTTATTAAAAAAGGTGATAAAGATGAACGTAATAATTACAGAGGAAAATCGCTATCAGATACAAGCAGTAAACTCTATAGTTCTATTGTTAACAACAGGATTCAGGAATGGATTGAGTTGCATAATATTACTGGGGAACAACAAGCGGGATTTAAAAGAGGTTACTCTACTACTGATCATATGTACACATTATTAGCTTTAGTACAAAAGCAGTTTTGTCTTAACCGCAAACTCTATGTTGCTTTTATTGATTTTGAAAAAGCTTTGGACTCTATCGAAAAAAACTCATTATGGCCTATTCTTTGAAAAATGGAATCAAAGGAAAACTTTTCCGATGTATCCACAGCATGTATGTTACAGTCAGAACTGGAATTCGTTCCGGCTCAAAACTGACAGACTTTATAAATTGTGCCCGAGGGGTAAAAGCAAGGCGATGTTACTAGTCCAGTGTTGTTCTCTTTATTTATAAATGAATTAGCGTTGGAAGTAATCAGAAATGGGAAACATGGTGCTACATTTACGTGTGATTGCTTTGAATTATTTATATTACTTTTGGCAGATGATGATGTGGCTCTCTTGTCTGAAACAATAGTTGGGTTACAGACTCAATTAAATAGCCTATATAGAGCAGCATCAGAACTCCATCTAACGCTGAATATGAATAAAAGCAATATAGTCGTTTTTAGGAAAGGTGGATACCTAGCAGCGAGAGAACATTGGTCTTACAATGGAATCCCTATACCCGTTGTTAATGTTTATAAGTATTTAGGAATTCGTTTTTCAACAAGATTGAGTTTTACTGTGTCGTGTCAAAATCTTGCCAGCAGAGCGAAACATACGATGTTAAATATACTGCAAAAATTGTTTAAATTAAACTGTAGTTCCCTTGTTGTATGTCTTAAATTATTTGACACACAAGTACAACTAATTGTTCAGTATGGGGCTGAATTGTGGGGACTAAGTAGTGCAGCTCGACATTGTGAAAAGGTACACCTGTTTGCTCTTAAAAAGTTCCTAGGTGTTCAAATGCAAACACCAAATTATTTGATATATGGAGAAACAAATAGATACCCCATTTACATAAATTCTGCAGTCAGGTGTATACGGTACTGGCTAAAGTTGACAAGAGTGGATGAGACAAGATTACCTCGAAAAGCATATTGTACGTGTTTCGATTTGGATTCTCGTGTGACAAAACCAACTGGTATATCCGATATTCGTTGTAAATTGTATTCATTTGGTTTTGGGTATGTATGGCTAAACCAAGGTGCTGAGGGAATAAATCAGTTCCTTACTGCTTTTAAGGAAAGATTGGTTCTTTGTAGATGGCAAGAATGGGACTTTCATATTAAGAACAGTGAAAGATTTAGTTTCTATAATACCTTTTGCACAATAGCTGCTGATAAGACGCATTTGAAAGTGAACTTAGACAGGCACCTGAAAATCATTATGACAAAATTTAGACTTGGCGTTTCGGAAATCGCTGTCCATAAGTTTCGTTATAAACAACACTCACCTGTCGATTTAATTTGTCCATTGTGCAAACAAGCGACAGAAGATGAGGTGCATTTTGTTTTGTGCTGTCCCATACTAAAGGATTTAAGAGTAAGGTATCTACATCTAAAGTACTACAAATATCCGAATCTGTTTCGTCTTGGATTACTCCTAGCATCAAATAACGAAAGAACAACTAAAAATCTGTCAATTTATCTATATAAAGCGTTTAAGATACGTTCTGTGTATTTCTTAGTATATCAATTTTGACCAGTTATATTGTATTACATTTCTTTTGGAACGATTTTTTGTTGCACCCCCTTCAATAGGGGCAATAGCCTATTATTGAATAAACTATCCGTATCCGTATCCGTATCTCTCTCTCTCTCTCTTATTTCATCTATTTATCCATATTCAGGAACAAATATATTCATCTGTGTAAATATTCGTCTGTGTCTCTGGCAGAGACTGAGTGAGGACCCAGAACTGTGTCTTCTTATCTTCCCCGCTCTGCCACTTTATCTGGGAGTCATTTCTTGCTATGTGTACTCTGTTGTTTTGTTTTTCCTCTACAAATAGCAACTATGGTATGGACCTCCAGAAATTCTCTGCAGTGGGCTATTTTAATTCATATTGATTAATTTAGAACATTTGTCACGATGAAAGTGTGGCTGCTTCATAGCTGTTGCATTTTTTCATTGAACTTGAAGTGCCTGAAGATACTATTATCGGTTTGCTCTGTATGCGATTCATATTACATTTTGTATCATGAAACCGTTCTGGAAACAAATATGAACATGTAACTGTGAGAAACCCGACACATGGAGAAGACATGTGAAGAATCAGTTCAGTGATGGCGACAAAGGAAGAGAGTCATCTTAAGGCCAGGCCGTGCCAGCTCTGTGTGCATTATGCTTCAGCCAGGCAGACACTCCTTGCTGCATTGTAACAATCAGTGAAACTCTACTTGATGCCCCATGCAGCATTGGAGCTGGGTACGTGGCGGTGGCTGACAATCATTCACACAGACGGAAAGGCTCTCGAGTTGTTGGCTTAATGGAAGTGGCAAAGCTTGGTGCCAGTGGCGAGGGTCAGGGTGAGTAATGGAAGTGGCAAAGCTTGGTGCCAGTGGCGAGGGTCAGGGTGAGTAATGGAAGTGGCAAAGCTTGGTGCCAGTGGCGAGAGTCAGGGTAAGTAATGGAAGTGACAAAGTTTGATACTAGTGGCGATGGTCAGGGTGAGTAATGGAAGTGGCAAAGTTTGATACTAGTGGCGATGGTCAGGGTGAGTAATGGAAGTGGCAAAGTTTGATACTAGTGGCGATGGTCAGGGTGAGTAATGGAAGTGGCAAAGTTTGATACTAGTGGCGATGGTCAGGGTGAGTAATGGAAGTGGCAAAGTTTGATACTAGTGGCGATGGTCAGGGTGAGTAATGGAAGTGGCAAAGCTTGATACTAGTGGCGATGGTCAGGGTGAGTAATGGAAGTGGCAAAGTTTGATACTAGTGGCGATGGTCAGGGTGAGTAATGGAAGTGGCAAAGCTTGATACTAGTGGCTGTGGTCAGGGTGAGTAATGGAAGTGGCAAAGTTTGATACTAGTGGCTATGGTCAGGGTGAGTAATGGAAGTGGCAAAGCTTGATACTAGTGGCTGTGGTCAGGGTGAGTAATGGAAGTGGCAAAGTTTGATACTAGTGGGCTATGGTCAGGGTGAGTAATGGAATGGTCAGGGGAGAGTAATGGAATGGTCAGGGT
>JADBJO010001711.1:161992-166992 GCA_016801955.1 Conus betulinus | reverse complement strand
GTGTGTGTGTGTGTGCATTTTGAAGAAATGTTTGAAACCTATGAGCACTGTTGTCTTCCTGCGCACATGTACAGCTCTCATTTTATGTGATTTCAAAATAGTTAAAAGAAAAAGATATAGAGGTAACGTCCATTTTAGTGGTATAAAAGGAAGTCTTCAATAAGAAAGAGAACCAAACACAGTAAGTAACGAACAGAAAGGTAACTCTTCCTCCCATGAAGAGACATTGCATGAAACGATTTACCCCGCTTGTTCGTTAGTTACTGTTCCATCTCTTGTCAGACTTTTTACCACGTACAGAACTCCTACTGGTACTCCGGCTCATTTAAAGGCATACTAATGTGATATCGTTCGCAAACACAACCTTTTGTCTTATTCTTATTTAACAAAAACAATAGGAAAAAAAAAAATCAAATTGTCGAATTAGCTGTGCTATTGGATTTTGTGTGTGCGCGTAAGCGCGCGCGTTCGTTTGGGTGTACGCTTGTACGTGAGTGGGGAGGGTGTGTGTGCGTGCATGTGTATGTGCGTGCGTGTGTGAGTGTGTGCATGCGTGCATGCGTGTGCGTGCGTGCGTGCGTGTGTGTGTGTGTGTGTGTGTGTGTGTGTGTGTGTGTGTGTGTGTGTGTGCTTGCGTGTGTGTGTGTGTGTGTGTGTGTGTGTGTGCGTGCGTGCGTGCGTGCGTGCGTGCGTGCGTGAGTGAGTGCGTGCGCGTGCATGCGTGCGTGCGTGCGTGCGTGCGTGTGCGTGTGTGTGTGTGTGTGTGTGTGTGTGTGTGTGTGTGTGTGTGTGTGTGTGTGTCTGTGTGTGCGTATGTTTGTTTGTATGTGTTCATTTCTAGCGAATGCTAACAACTTCATTGCCAAAAATTCAGTGTAAACAGAGACCTGTTCCATGTTTGTGTAGAAGAAGGAATGCCAAATGTTAAGTGGGACTGGACAGCCAGGGACGGTAGGAACTGAGCGGAAGCAAAAGGCTTTGAAATATAAGTATTAAACGCATCTCTGGCATTACATAGGAACACTACATTGCTCTTTCAAACAAAAAAAAGATTGGAGTCACTTGAGTCAACGTTCCTCTGGGATGAAATTCATCAGTAACTTTCAGCCTGGTTATACTGACACACCGTGGTATCTGAAAGATATGTAACAGAGAACATTGTACGAACTGTTTGGTAAAATATCAACGGTTGTGTAACGTATCCAGTGTGCTGGGAAAATGTGAGCACGCCTGGCACTTCTCGCTTGCAGCCCTCACCATTAGCACTGATAACAGAGCGGAGCGTGCAACTCTTTCTGGCGAGTTCAGAACCCCTCTCTGCTACAGTTCCTAAGGAGATGTCTGGATACCGCGGAGGCGGTTTGGTCCCCAGCCGTGCGGCATGCGTGTTTCACTGGCATGCAGATAGTCAGGCTCTGGTGCCCACACAACGGCCCCCGCCTGTGAGCGTGTAGCCAGGTAGACTGAGGTCTCCTGTCCAGGAAAGCCCACCAGTCTGGGAAAAAGGACGTCTCTTCCAACCCCCCAGACACATGAATTAGACAGCAGAGACAAACTGCCAGCCCATGAAAAGGACCGAAACCAAACGAAGATGTGCTGGGCCTGATGTCCAAAGAAGCCAAACGAAGATGTGCTGGGCCTCGCTGGTCACTCTTACTGTGGCACTGCACTGCACGACATGTCACTCACCACGGCATACTTCTTAGTATTCTGGCAACCAGGGGTGAAAAATGAAAACCCGGTGGTGTCTGGCATCAGCCACATGAGGGCGGATTAGAGAAACAGGAAGACGGTACCCGAAATATAAGTAGCGGAGCACATTTGTCATGAGCGCTTTAGAGAGGGTGAGCAAAGTGAAACTTGCAGAGCTGCTTGTGCTGGGTCTGAGTCGTTCCTTACATCAGGTCAGCATGTCAGACGGCATTTCATGCATCGCGACAGATTCCGTAGTAGTCTGGTAACCAGAGGTGAAGAATCAAAATCCAAGACTCTCTTTAATGAGCTACAGCGGGAATAGGGAAAGACGCAGACAGCACGAAAATGGGAGTGGCAGGAAAGGAATAACAAGCAAATGGAGTAACCAATACAAAGGGAATGTTTGAGCCTGTTCGTGGGGATCCAAACAGAAGGAAGGGAGGACAACTTGTCCCAACAGTTCTCTTGTCTTCAGCTGGGTCTCCACAGAAATGCAATTCCCCAACAATATGAAAATGACTCGATGAACACAATGTTTTTTTAACGGAGAGAAAATGAAAGTCCAAAAGGTTTCTACGATGATAATGGTAAAATCCAACGGGTAAGAGAGGAGAACAGTTATTGCCAGATCTGCATCCAAAACCAAACCAAACACGACTAAGAACATCAAAACATACCAACAATATGCATTGTCCTGTTTGTGTCTGGTTGTTTGTAAGGCCTGGGGTGTATGTTTATATCGCAGGTGTGAGCACCAAAGCAAACAGCGCCACTGGACATCTGAACATCAGCGGTGCTTGCCCAGGAGTGGCGTATCTCATGGAACAGAACAACACAGAAAGCGCGTTTCTACGGGTCAATATGTCCGCGTGTAATTATGAAAAAACACAATTTCCAGCAAACCAGGGAGTGGTATACGGTGTATGTGGAGGTTCAACCATATTTTGTTACATGCACGTGAAGGTGACACGGGACATGCATGTGCGTGTTCATGTCCAACGGCGGGCATATTGATGTGACGTCACTAGATGGAAAACGGAATTTTCTTGGGAGAATCGGATTCTGAAGTCGTCCAGGTCAAATGTGATGTTGAGAGTCTTAAAGAAATGTATCTTTATTCATATAAGAATTTATTGTAGGACAGCAAATTTGAATAATCCAATGACTGCAATTGATATTCAGGCAATAAAAAGTAAAAAAGAATTAGTGGTGCGACAGCAACAACGTATTCCGGATATATGTTTTTTTCCATATGTGTCAGCCCCACTGAGTTCGAGGAGAAACTTCAAGTACATTACAAATGTGTTATCATGGTAAGCGTTCTTCAATCATATCATCCTCGGACTTGTTCTGAGAGAAACACATTCGAAGTGATATACAAAAAACACAATAGTTCACAAAAATACCAAGCAAACGTGTGTGCTGAACGCGCACACACCCGCTTCTGTATTTCTTACCTCATCTATTAGAATTCAGTTCATTTTCAACTTGCACAATTTTGTCAAATTGCATTTCATAACAAATCTTAAATAAATGTCAGCGAACCGCCCAGAGAAACGTGGACAAACGAGTCACAAGACAAACCACAACGCGTTTCAACCTCTTAGGTCTTCTTCAGGTGCAACAAACATGAAACAAATAACGAAAAAAATGCACTTAGCTTTGATCGCTTCTGTGTTCAGCGCAAGAAAGAAGGCGTTGAATTGTTTAGATTTCCGCCTGCAGTCGTTTCACTTTGCAACTTGCATTTTCATAGTTGTTTTTGAAAGATCGTCGTCCCCATAATGTACCGAGTGGACTTTTCATTGCTCTGTAAGTCATTACTTCAAATTTCAGCAGTTTTTGCATTGCAATTTGAAGACAGAGTGTGAAGATGGGCAGGATGAAACAGAACACTGCCCCTTCAGCAGTCCTGGCTGTCAAGGTTTGGTGGCTTCGCAAAACAAATGTTTCAACCTGATCACGTTTGATAGAGGTTTAGCGTTAACCTATGTTGATTATAAATGCAGGAAGAGAGGCCAAAGAATCGCGTCGGTAAAAAGCAGACGAGAACAAGAAGCCGTCCTGTATCTATTAAGGAACTATTTCAAATTCAAAGTAACTATTGGTTACAATTCAGGCTGGCACTTTGTGCCATTTACATACAATAGGTTTCGTTGCTGGTTTGATAAAACAATAATCTACAACTTGAACCACTTCAGATATGCTGCTGACTCCCATACGTACAGGCCATCACTGAAAGCTGAATATGGTGAATGGTCACAGCGCGGCCTAAGAGAGCATCACTTTAATTCATCAGCCAGGTATGCAGTACTGTGTGAGATGGAGTCACAGTCACTGAGCAGCCCTCTCAAGTTGTGTTCATGCATTCACAGTCACCTATGTCCACCTTCAGAAACACTCAGCAGAATTTGATGATTTGTACAGACAGTCCTGTGACCCACGCATTTATACATCGCAATTCTAACTGTCACTGTGGGGAAGCAAATTATTCGCAGCCCTTTGCTTTTCAAAATGCCAAGGATGAGTGGAAGAAACAATTAGCCATTTTTAGAAGAAATGTGAAATGTACACGGACCATGTTCAGTTGTAATGATGATTTCACATTACTACATTACACTTTAGTTTGCGACTTCAGACAGGACTGTCCAGACAACAGTGATGAGACATTCTGTGAGCACCCTCCATGTAACGGCTTTCTATGTCACAATGTCAATGTGTATCACTCAGCCAACGTTGTAATGAGTATTCTGATTGTGTGGATGATTCTGATGAGGTGGATTGCCAGCAGCAAAGTCCAATGTCATGTAACTATTGCATTCAGGACACAGATGGGGAGAACAAGCGGCACTTGTACATTAACCTGGATGGTACGGGTTACTTCACTCAGCAAAAGATGAAAGCAAAAGAACCTTGTCCTGGCACCCATTACCGTTGTGCATCAGAATGGTTATATACTGTCTCCCTGTCTACACTCGATGCAATGGGTTTTATGACTGCATTTACGGAGAAGATGAATAAGACAGTGATAGTGTTCGATGTTGGAATCTTTACAGGTGTCAAAGTTCCAGAGTGTGTGTGCATGGAGATCATCTCTGTGATGGATGGGGTCAGTGCCCACAGCGTGATGACGAAATGCTGTTTGATACGACTTGTCCTATAAGCTGTGTCTGTCAAGGTTATTCATTCATGTGCAGAGACGCGTTCTCACCTGATGCATACTCACGACTCCGTTATGTTGATGCCACAGGATCAGGGATGTCACTGGATGAGTTTACTCTAAATGTACACCTTTGTATCTTGAT
>JADBJO010001711.1:144492-156992 GCA_016801955.1 Conus betulinus | reverse complement strand
AAACGTTAAATCCATTTTCACATTGGCTGCATTCCATCAACTCCCGTATCAGTTTTCAGATCAGAATTTTGATCAACTAGAAAGATTAATCAAATTCCCTAATCTAATTCAGATTTGACAACTTGACGTATGTTACCATATAAATAAGAACCATTTTAACGGCTTTCATTGCAATTCATTAAGTTCGATGCATTACTTGCATGTTTATGGTAACGAGCCACGGGACCTTCTACATCTAAAATAGTTTCGAAATGCGGTGACTGAAGGCGGATATAACCACAACTTTTAAAATTAAATTACGGTTCCACAGTTTACTTTTGTGGTCTAGAGAAGCGAAATCATGTTAATAAACAGATGATAAAATTGATAAATAGGCATGGAAATGCTTTAACAAATACTAAGGACATTATAGGTGAAGTGAATAACTTCTACTGTCAGTTGTGTGAAAGAGGCCAAATAGAAAAATGTAACATTGACGAGCTTGCAGAAGAGCTTCCCTAACTTCATCACGACGTTTCGGTTACTCTGGAAGGAAGATAACATTAGACGAAGCAATCACAGCTCTTAGAAATATGAAAAATCATAGAGGTCCAGGAAGCGACGGATTCACCTGGTAAAGTTTGACACTGACTGGCATAATTGTAAAGAATCAATTGAAAGTGAAGAAACGTGCACACGAAAATATATGCTTCATCCAAAACACACACACACACACACACACACACACACACACACACACACACACACAAACAAACAACACAAAAAATAAACGAAAAAAAACTCCAAGCAAGTTAAAACATGTAATCATGATGTCTGCATATTCATTAAAATTAATTCCTGATACACTAGGACACCATCAATATGATATGTGATTTTTATGGGAATGGCTGGCGGTTATTCATACTTTCCTTTTGTGCGTGTATATATGTTTTTGATTTTGTGTCTATTGCTCCCTTTTATGATCTGTCCTTTATTCTGTCCAGAGTTTAGTTATATTTTCCTTTATCTTCTCAATTGTGAAATATTGAAATAATATGTTTGGAAACATGAATGGAAAATAAAAAAGTAGTTTAGTAATATTTTCCTTTATCTTCTCAATTGTGAAATGTTGAAATAATATGTAGAGAAATATGAATGGAAAATAAAAGTGTATTTGCAAAAAAACACACCCAAAACTGTTCCACAGAACGAAAGAGACAAACAAATTGCAATACAAAACGCGGGTGCGGTTTTGCCTCTTAGTTGTTTTTTTTTTTCTGATTAGACAAACAACATTCGAGACAATGCAAATGAAGAATGAGCAATCGCTTATGTCTTCAAATTGGGCGCAAAAAATAGAATTAAGATTAAGATGAAAATTATAGTCCCGTCAACAGCAAAGGTTATCTCAGGACTGTCACCACGTTTCAATCTACCACGTATATATGTTAAAAAAGGTTTAAAGCAAAACTTTACCCAACCCATTAACCAACACATTGAAATCACTAACAGTAATCTGCAAAAATCAATACTGGGTATAGAAAATCTAACAACACCAAATTCACACATGATGAAATAAATTCACTTCTTTTAGGAAGTCAAAAATATTGTCAAGGGAACATCACGAAAAAGAATCTTCATATTATCTGCTGTGTAATGTTTCCTTCTAATGTCGTATAAATCCCAGCAGTCTAACAGAATATATGAGACAGATAACTGACTATCACAGGCAACACAGAAAGGCGGGTCTTCTCCCTTCAATAAAACGAATGAGTAAAACAGGCATGACCCGTCCTCAATCTACACAATACTGTTTCTCCCTTTCCACCGTCAGCAGTCATGGGAAGATGTTCCTTTAAATCTGGACGTATTTGATGAAGCTTATTGATTTCTTGGAGGCTCCACTCCTCCTTTCATAAAGAACTGACATACGAAGCTATTTTGCCTTTGAGATCTGAAGATGGTACAAGCAGTCTAGAAGGACGAAGATGGATAGCCTCTTTAGAAAGCCGATCCACCTCTTCGTTGCCTCTGATCCCCACATGACCTGGCACCCAGGCCAAAAAAAAAGTCTCAAAATCCCTAGAAACTAATGAAGAAAACATGGTAAAAAAAAACTTAATAAGAGCTGGATGTTTTATGTTTCTTGCTCCTATAGCCTCCAAAGCCAAAAGTAATGCAGGAAGTTCCGCAGTGTAAATAGTGCTTTCAGAGGGAATGTGTTTGGACATTCCTTCGCCCGAAGCTGGAATGTATGCGGAGGACCCTACACCAACATCAGACTTTGACCCATCGGTAAAAATAGCAACATGTTCTTTAAGGTTAGAACATGTGTCTAAAAAGAAGTTTATAAATTAAGTAACTCGTGTTCTGTTTGCACTGCATGGTTAAATCAAACCTAATTTCAGGAGACGAAAACGTCCAAGGAGGTTGTTGAGGAAACTTGGAAACGTCAGAGATGACCCCAACATCAATATCTGCCTCCTCCAGAAAAGGAAGGATGCGAATACCGAAAGGGGGAATACTGGATGGACTTCCTTCATATACTACTCAAAACAATTGAAAGGCCACTTGGAAATTCTCTCTATATTTCACAACAGAACGGAAAACACCCAAAACAATGCTTTCGAACTTTACTTCAGCCATTAATTAAAACATCAATGACACAGATTAATGACAAAATTGATTTGAACAGCATGTTTTGTCACTTTCAAGTCCACTACCCATTTTTTCAGAAGTCAAAACGCCAGAGATACACAAAAACACAGTCAGTAACGTGTGTGTCCGCCATTTGCGTGGATGCACGCGATGCACCTTTGCCTCATGGATTGAGTCAGAGTCCTCAGAGTCATCTGGGGTATTGCCTGCCACTCCTGCTCAAGGAACTGGAACAGCTGCTTGAGGTCAACTGGCGGGGGGTGATTGCTTCGAAGTCGCCGGCCCAGCACGTCCCATAGGTGCTCGATTGGATTAAGGTCCAGTGAGCAGGCTGGCCAGTCCATGTGGATCACGTGTTGCTGCTGAAGAAAGTTGTTGACGACTCGAGCCCTGTGAGGTCTGGCGTTGTCGTCTTGAAGTACCGCGCCTGGTCCAATAGCTTGCAGCGCTGGCAGCACAAGGGGGCTGCAGGATGCCATCCCTGTAGCCCACACACCGTTGAGGTTGTCCTTGCGCCATGTGCAGGGGGGTTCTGTAGTTCTGTGCCATCCTTCCCCACACCATTGTGGATCCACCACCATAGCGATCACGCTCGCTCACGAGACCATCGTGATAGCGTTCTCCTTGCCGCCGCCAGACACGGTTCCTGCCGTCAGGAAATGATAAGGCAAAGCGGGACTCGTCAGTAAACAATATACTCTTGCCCACTGATCTCTGGTCCATGCTAAGTGACGCTGGGCCCAAGCCAAACGAGCAGCACGGTGAGCTGGTGTCAGGACAGGACGGACGGCCGGTCGTCTTGAGCGCAGGTGTGCCTCTCTCAACCGGTTCCGAAATGGTCTGGTCACTGATGGTGACATTGCTGGCTGCTTGCAGCTGCCCCCTGAGTGTGCCGGAAGTGGCCGTTCTCTGCCTCAGAGCCGACAGGACAACAAACCTGTCCTGCTGCCTGGAAGTGGACCTTGGGCGTCCTGGACGTCTTCGCTCAGCAACACTTCCTGTCTGGTTGAAGCGGTCTCTCAAAGTCTGAATGACTGAATGGGCGACTGACAGTCGACGACCAACCTCTCGCACCCCCCACGCTCTCCTGAAGCCACGCAATTGCCCGCCCCTGGTCATTCCTGACTCAGTCGTTGTCTCCAAGGCATAGTTGCAAAAGTGCCGTAAACACAGGCATAAATGCCCACCAGTCTCTCCAAAACTGGCTGACCTGTGTTCAGGTAAGACATGGGTTGCACGTGCATTGCAGTATTCCTGCAGTTCAGATGTGCTTTGTTTGCACAGGCCTGTTTGATTTGCACCCCTTTTTTTTTTTGCAGTATGTGCACATTTTCAGTTCACCGCTGTGATGTGCATGACACAGACTGAGTTGATTTCTGATCAAATTCAAATTGACTGATCAGGCATGCAACCAAATTCAGTAAGTTTGGGGGGTGCAGTGCCGTGTTATTGGAAAAAATAAAGTCAAACAAGCTACCCTAAAAAGTGGTAGTGGCTTTTCGATTGTTTTGAGCAGTATATTTCTCCTGGAAATGAGGAATCATAACACAATTGTAGGATGGGTTGTTTGGTTCTGAAAAAAGCTGTGTGTAGTAATTTAAAGCTAATTCTATTCTTCTATGAGAGAGGGAACACTCTCCTGTCTCAGCATATAGGCTATGAACAGGTGTAGTACGCAGAGCGCCAAGGCAGAGGCGAAGAACCTGATGGTGAACTGGGTCTAGGACTTTAAGATACAAGGCTCTAGCAGCGCCGTAAATGACGCTGCCGTAGTCCAACTTGGATCGAACTAACGCCCTGTAAAGATGGAGAAGTGTGCGTTTGTCTGCACCCCAATCCGTATGAGCCACCACGCGGTGGATATTCATGGCTTTGAGGCATGATGTTTTCAACTTCTGAATATGGGCTTTAAAATTTAACTTTTGGTCAAAGGTAACATCCTGAAATCTAGCTTCTGTGACAACAGGAATTTCAGCCTTATCTATAAAAATTTCAGGTGGCGGAAAAAGTTGTCTGGAATTGTGAAAGTGGATGCACTCTGTTTTAACTGATGAAAACTTGAACCCATTTTCGACTGTTCATTGTTGGACTTTATAAACAAACAACTGGAGTTGGCGCTGTACACCAGCAAATGACTTCCCAGATGCATAAAGGGCAAAATCATCAACAGAAAGAGAGCAGTCTGAACCTTTGTTGACAGAATGTACAGTTTCATTTATTTTTATACTAAACAGGGATGGGGAAAGGATACTGTCCTGTGGAACACCCATTTCCTGCTCGTGAATTTCTGACAATGTTGTCCCCATACAGACCTGGAAGGATCTGTCTGCCAAACGCTGTTCTATGAACACTGGGAGATTGCCACGAAAACCCATCCAATGGAGGTCTGACAGGATTCCGTACTTCCACGTCGTGTCATAGGCCTTCTCTATGTCGAAAAAAAATGGCAACAACATGCTTTTTATCTTAAAAAAGAAGAGTTCGGAATAGTGGTTTCCAATCTGATTAAGTGGTCCATAGTAGAGTGATGCTTTCTAAAACCACACTGTTCCATGGCTAAATGCCGATCAGTTTCCAATTTCCACATGAGCCTACCATTAACCATTTTTTTCCGATCACTTTACAAACACAACTTGTTAAGGCTATTGGACGATAGTTGGTTGGGTTTGAATGATCCTTCCCTGGCTTCGGAATGGGAACAATTACGGCCCTTTTCCATGAAGCTGGGAAAGACCCAGACGTCCAGAGGTGGTTAAAAACTTGAAGCAGAATGTTAAGACCTGAGTCAGGAAGGTGTTTTAAAAAAATGATAATGTATTTCATCAAGACAAGGAGCAGAATCATGACACGCCTGCAAGGCAGACTTCACTTCATTTAGATTAAAGGCAAGATGTAGTCTTCTTGATTGGGTGAGGAAAAGTCAAGCTTCTTTTTTCTGCTTGCGTTTTGATCTTTAAAAACGCGGCGGATCTATGACTAGAGGAAGAGTTGGTTCCTATGGTGGAAGCTAACAAGTTAGCCACAGCTTGTTTGTCAGTGATGAGTGTATCATCAAGTTTTAAATGGTGGATTGAAGGGCAGCTGTTCTTGCCCCTAATTTTCTAACAACTCTCCAGATTTTTTTCTTGGAAATGTTGGATGTGAGCGAAGAGCAGAAATTTCTCCAAGACACTCGGCTACTTCTCTCTACAACAAACCTCGCCTTTGCTTTTTTCCTCTGATAAGACTGAACATTCGGGGCCACAGGATGACATCAATTTGGCGCTCAGTTTGAGAAAATATATGATCGATCGTTCGCACACAAGCCCACAGATCACACACACACACACACACACACACACACACACACACACACACACACACACACACACAAACTTGCACATATACGCACGCACGCGCCCGCCCACCCCACCCACCCACCCAAAACCATGCACACACACACACACATACACATGCACACACATACGCAGATACACACATGCACACATATATACAGACATGCATGGGGTGAAAAGTGCGAATGAACGTTAACACAGGTGATATAAAGAAAAAGAGGGGTTAAAAAGGCTACGGAGAAATAAAAGAAACAAAAAGATGAAAATAGTTGAGTAGGAAGGAAGAAAAAAAAAATAACATTACAACGTTGAAAGAAACAAAGCCACTGCTAATAATTGCTTATGCAGCCACACTCACATAAACCGCTGATCACAGTGTGAAACAATGTGCATATGCAACGGGTATATGACTACAGTGTGGTTCCCAAATGTCTTTCATTTCAGCCTTCTTCCTCGGATGTTCATGGTGCCTATAAAAACAGACGGTCAAGTCATCAACTCTAAGGTCATACGTTGAAAGATGAAACAATTGCTGTCCTACTTGTCCATTCCTGACATTGTCCTGGCTCCTGGCATTGTTTCGGTGCTGGTGGGCACCACTGTTGTCTTCCCGACTTCAGTGCCTGAGTTAATCAGTGGCTATAGTAAACTAGGGAAAGGGTCTCACCTTGAAAGAATTAGGGTCTAGAGACACTTCGTAATGAAAACTGAGACCTGATAGCTGCATGACAGGACGTTTACCGTACAAATCCAGCTAGTTTTTTTTTTCTAATGAAAAGAGATGCCTGCACCATACATGGAGCGTGAGTCTGTAATACTCTCGCTTCGTAACTGCTGTTTGGCTCGTTTTCCTTGCATTTCCAGTCTCGATTTTACCATTTTTACTACTTTCTTTCTCTTCCAGTGTTTTTCGTCGTCGCTCCATGGCTATGGTCAACAAGTAAAGAAAGGGATCAAAAGCAGAAGAGAGTGGCAACACAAACACAATCATAACATCCCGGATCTTGTTAAAAGCAGAAGTACCAATTGTAGTCATGATTGTTACAAATCCAAAAGAAACCAGGTTACACTGTCAATGGTCGCCACTGTCTGCATGAGGTGCACTGAGGAACACACAGACCTTCTTGTAGGATCAAGTGTGACCCTGAAGCTAGGCAGCTGAGTGTGCATGACGATATGCCCAGTCATCGTCAATAAGGAAATAAGGGTATTTACAACCACAAGGACAGTAAACCAGCGGAATTCTTCGGTAGAATCACTTCTGTCAGATAATGCCAGGCGACACAGCCCAGACTGCCCATGAAGTCCCCAGTTGAGTAAACCAGGAAAAAAACGGTATGGAGGACAAGAGGACTCCAAGACACCAAAAGACTGGGACAGCTAATGACACCGACACTTTTGTCACTGGGTCCTTACTCAAGCAAATAACAATGACATGATCCAAAGTGACAAACGCAACGATCAAAACTGACGTCTCATAAGACAGATATAAAAGGAACCCAGCCATCTTACAGGGAACACTACGTGTCCAGGTCTTTTCAAACTGGAAATAACGAATGCTGAATAGTTCATTAGCTGCAACAACGATGCCCACATGATATCCCGTAAACGATTTAGCAACCAACAAACTAGAAATCGTCATATTGCCATGAAAAACTTCTTTAACTGCAAATGCACTTACAAAGCAAAACAAGTTCCCTAAAGTGGCACTCACGCTGATTACCAAGCAGAAAATTCTATAGAGTTCAGTTGGCAACAACTGTGCACAAAGTAGGAAGCACAGTTTGGGGAGCTGTGCATCTTATATCTGGCCGCTTTGGCAGTAACTGTTTGCAGCAAAACCTGTGATTTGACGAAAAGATGTTTCGTAGATGATGAGATTCTGAAAACAAATCTAAAGGGAATTCCTCAACCGGGTTAAATCTAACGTCAATTTCTTTGAGCTGTGGTACATTTTTGAAACCGACAGACCCAATGATTTCAATGGCAGAAAGAGAGAAATTCAAATAGTTTGTTATAGGTAGGTATGCACACAATACATCATTTAGCGTGCTGAGGTTTGTTTTTGATATGTCTATCCTCGTTAATGAGTAATGGATATGATTTCTCAACTGTTTACGGTGTTTGATTGTATAGGATTGCTTGCTAACCGTAAAACTCTTATGTTTGATAAAGGCAGGAAAACACTCATATCAAAGGAACTTAAAATGTTGTTGGTGAGATCAAGGAACTGTAAATTGGGAAGCTTAGTACCCGAAATATTGGACCGAGAACATGAGGACAAATTTAGATACATAAGATAGATATTCGCACTGAAATCGCTCAGCGACATTTCTGAATTTGTAGCGTCAACGTATCTGAGTTGTAAGAAAAGATCAGCTGGAAATGCGGCTCTGCACTGGACGGAATGACCTTGACAGGAACAGTTTTCAGGACAAGTCATCTCACACAACATCTCATCGTCTCGCTGTGGGCACTGACTCCAGCCATCACAGAGATAATCTCCGTGCAAACGTACTCCAGAATCTCGACATTGATACAGATTCAAATACTGCACAGCGTCGCAGCCTTGTTCATCTTCTCCATAAACACAGTCAGAAAAGTTATTGCATCGAGTGTAGACAGGAAGACAGTATAACCACTCTGCTGTACAACGATAATGTGTGTCAGGACAAGACTCTTCTGTTTTCATCTCCTGTTGAATGAAAAAACCAGCTCCATCCAGGTTAATGAGAAATTGCTGCTGCTTCTTCTCCCCATCAACGTTCCGAATGCAGTGTGTGCATATCGAACCGTATTCTGGGCAAATAGCTTCATCAGAATCATCCATGCAGTCAGAATATTCATTACAACGTTGGCTGAGTGATACACATTGACTATTATGACACAGAAAGCCGTAACAAGTAGGGTGTTCACAAAATAATTCATCACTGTTGTCTGGACAATCCTGTCTGAAGTCACACACTGTGTGTAATGTAGAAATGCAAAACCATCATTGCAACTGAACATGCCATGTGTACATTTTATTTGTCCTCTAAAAGACACCAGTTTTTTGCTCCGTTCATTACTCATCCTGAGAACAGCAAAGGACTGTGAGTAATTTGCTTTTCCCACAACGACTGTCAGAAATACAATACATGAATGTGTGGGTCACGACGCTCTTACTACAAATCAAAATGCTTTGCTGAGTCTTTCTGAAATTAGACAAAGGTAACTGTGAATGTGTGAGGGAAATGGTAGGAGAAAACCAGTCCAGTGACGGCGATTCCATTTCACATAGTGCAGCCCTGACACTGTATGTCTCCTGGCTTTCAAACAGGTCAATCTTTGAATACCAGATTCCAAAATTGGGTGTTGTTGAAGGAAAATGTCTATAATAATCTCTGTCGTAATACCTGAAATGATTAAGGTTATAAATCACCGTTCTGTCGGACCAGAAACGTAACTTTCTATATGTAAATGGAACCGAGTGCCATCCTGAAGTGTAACCCAACTTTACTCTGAAAGAACAATAGTTTTTGAAAATATGAAGGGTATCTCCTTGTTCCTTTCTACTTTTTACCGTAGCCCCTCTTTGACCCACGTTCTCACACACAGACGATCCAAATCCCGAAGACTTGATGGCGTATCGGAGATGGTCAGTTTGAAACATTTGTTGCGTGAGGCCACCATCCCCTGACAGCCAGGACTGCTGAAGGGGCAGAGTTCAGTTTCATCCTTCGCATCTTCACACTCTATCTTCAGATTACAGTACAAAAACCGTTGAAATCTGAAGTACTGCTTTACTGAACAGTTAAACAATCCAGAGGGTAGCTTGTGAGGACGGTCATGTGCAGAGAAAGCACCAAAGCTCATTCTGGTAAATCGTACTGGGCAACAGTCGTCATTGAACTGAATTCTAATGGTCGAGGTGAGAAATAAAGAAGCTGGTTCAGAACGGTCAGAACATAAATGTGCAATATAGTCTCGAGAATTATTGTTTGTTCTGTAAGTCACTTGATATCTTATCCCTTTATACCATGACAGCTGGTGATTACATGACTGCTGAATACTCGTCATTATGACACATTTATAATCTACTTTAATCTCCTCGCTAAAGGGAATATAGACAAGTGGTACAAGTGGCACAGTCACATATCCTGAATATTCTGTTGCATACTGAACGACTAAATTGTGTCCTGTCAGAGCCTGGATATCAATTGTGATCTCTGGATTATGTAAGTTTATTATCCGAATAAAATGTGCACATGAATAATAAACATATCATCAAGACTATGCTCGCGGCGTGCTAAACGGAATATTGTTGCGTTACAGGCTAGCATAACTTCCCAGTCACTGTAGCCACACCAATATGCCAACCGTCGAACATGAGCACGTGCATACATACCCTGTGTCACCCTCCACATGCAGGTAACAGAAGGTTATGGAACCTCCACAAATCCCAAACACCACTCTGCGGCCTGCTGAAAACTGTGGCTGGATGGAGTCACATGCTGACACATTAGCCCGTAGCAATACGCTTTTCGTGTTGTTTTGTTTCATAATATATTCTATCCCTGGACAAGCATCGTTGATCTGAAGAGGTCCAGTTGTGGGGCTGACTCGGTGCGTCCTCCTACAATATCATCACACGCTCAAAAGCACACAGCGTCATACGCCTCTACTGCATGTGGTGTGGTGGTCGGTTGTTTTTGTACTTCTTTTAGGCACATTTTGTATTTTTTTCCTTACTTGCTGACTGTTGCCGTAAAATGTCCATGTGTTCACCATTTATGGCATGAGGAAAATAACACTTAGTGGTTTGATATTATGAATATTTGTACACATTTCTCAGACCGTGCATGCCAAACAAAGCTATTAAAGCCAATGCGAAAGGTAGGCCTATTCTAACAGGCGCCAGATTCTAAGGTCTTTCTCATCCACATTGTTTAGATTGGTATGTTTTATCCATGGAAACAACAAACATCACGTGTGTGTGTGTGTGTGTGTGTGTGTGTGTGTGTGTGTGTGTGTGTGTGTGTGTGTGTGTACTCATGAAAGATGTCTTTTTCTCTGGCGCTTTTGAATGCAACCACACATCATTGCCTTTAATGCGGAAAATTGTTTATCTGAATTATATAATGTAGTAGATGTGCATAGCCTGTAGATAAATTTTGCACTCACTACATGACTCGCTGCAAAGCTTTTAATCTTAAAGATAATGCAAAGCGTAGAAAAAAGTAAACCCTGTGTTATACAAATGTTGAGTCCGGTAACTATGAACCAATCCATTCTGAGTTTAACGCTTAGTGAAAGTTAAGGGGCTTTGGAGTAGCAAGGCATGCTCTAAACCAGTGTGTGTTGTCCACCTGCACTTTCTAAGCACCTAGGCCGGGGTTGCTGTATATGTACATTTCTCAATAAACAGCGAACAATTAGGGCAGCTCTTGCTCCACAGGAAAAACAAATACACGCCAACAACTCCAAAGGAATGCTACTCCCATCGAATCGCCTATCAGATAGGCTATGTCAGTAGAGAGGACAGAGAACATCCCCCGAAATGGAAGTTCGAAGCTGGCCTCTATATCCTGTACCGAACACATCTACACAGCAACAACAACTGGAGAAATGAACAAACATAAACGAACATTTGTTTAAGCCTGGCACAGCCTTTTCGATCCTGAGTATAGCCAGACAAGTACACGGACGAACAGAAACAAACACAGGCAACCTCGAGTTGACTGAAACGAAAGTAAAAGGCACGAACAGTGAACAAGACACAAGTAGCACAACGTTTGTCCCCACAAGAAACCAAACACACGCCCAAAACTCCAAAGATACGCTGCCCACGTACATTTCTCAGTTAACATTGAAAAAAAAAAACTTTTAAAATCGCAGTGTGCCTTACAACAAGAGATAAAGCTGGCTTCAAGACTGGCTGATCACTAACAGGTGCTTTTTGATTCAGTGTAAAATCGAAAGAGATGCTTTTTATTTCTGAACACTGCCAAACATAGATACTTATGCGAAAGAGCTGATTTTTATTTTTTTATCACTGCTAAAGATGCGTGCAATGTTTTTTTCTTGATTAAACTCTATGAAGATTTGAGAAACACAAATGGAGATAAAGTTATGTTTAGGTATTTCAAACAAAGTGGTTGCTTTCTGCATTTCCAGCCTCCAGGTATTTAGTGATTCGGAAATACTCCCAGACTGTACTCTCTCGCTCTCTCTCTGCATTTCCAGCTTGTAAGATTGTAACACTTAAAGAATTTTTTTTCTCTCTCTCTCTCGTTAAACTTTTGTGACTGAACAATGTTCTGTTTATTTGATTTTCTTAAAGAAATGTCACCTAGTTTTTACCCCCTCTCCCCTCTCTCTCTTCCGCGCACGCACAAACACACACACACACACACACACACACACACACACACACACACACACACACACAGTGACATACAAGCCACACACAGTTTATCAAGACATCTTTTAAAGGAAATTTGCCCAAGCAAGACCGGAGATGATGAAGACATTCAAAGCTGAACTGGC
>JADBJO010001711.1:111992-139492 GCA_016801955.1 Conus betulinus | reverse complement strand
CATGACCTGTATTTTCCACTATCCCTCCCCTCGTCACCCCCCCCCCCCCCCAAAGTCATGACCTGTATTTCCACTATCCCTCCCCTCGTCACCCCCCTACCCATATTATGACCTGTATTTCCACTATCCTTCCCTCTCATCACCCCCCCCCCCAAGTCATGACCCGTATTTTCTATCCCTCCCTCCCCTCATCACCCCTACCCATATTATGACCTGTATTTCCACTATCCTTCCCCTCATCACCCCCCCCCCCCCCCCAAGTCATGACCTGCATTTCCACTTTCCCTCCCCTCATCACCCGCCCCCATCCCCCCTTGCTCCCCCCCCCTCCCCACCATGTCAAGACCTGTAATTCCACTATCCCTCCCTTTGTCCCGCGCCCTCCCCCCCTTCCCCGCCCCATCCACGTCGTGACCTGTATTTCCACTATCCCTCCCCTCGTCACCCCCACCCATGTCATGACCTGTATTTCCACTATCCATCCTTTTCCCCCCCCCCCCCCCCCGCACACCAATGTCATGACCTGTATTTCCACTAGACCTTCCCTCATCACCCCCCCTCCCCCCCCTACCATGTCAGGCACGACATCCATAAAACCCCTAACCCCCTCCTCCACATTTCCACCCATGTCAAGAACTGTATTTCCACTATCCCTGCCCTCGTCACCCCCTCCCATGTCATGACCCGTATTTCCACTATCCCTCCTCTCGGCACCTCCACCCATGTCATGACCTGCATTTCTACTATCCTTCCCCTCGTCCATCACCCCCCCCCCCCCCCCCAGTGCCATGACCTGTATTTCCCCTATCCCTCCCCTCGCCCCCCCCCCCCCCCACCTACCCATGTCATGACCTGCACTTCCCCTATCCCTCCCCTCGCCCCCCCCCCCCCCCCCCCCACCTACCCATGTCATGACCTGTATTTCCACAATCCCTTCCCTCGCCCACCCCACACACCTACCCATTTCATGACCTGTATTTCCACAATCCCTCCCCTCTCCCCTCCCCACCTACCCATGTCATGACCTGTATTTCCACATTCCCTCCCCTCCCCCCCTCCCCCCCACACACACACCTACCCATGTCATGACCTGTATTTCCACATTCCCTCCCCTCGCCCCCCCTCCCCCACATTCATGTCATGACCTGTATTTCCACATTCCCTCTCCTCGCCCCCCCTCCCCCCACATTCATGTCATGACCTGTATTTCCACATTCCCTCCCCTCGCCCCCCCTCCCCCACATTCATGTCATGACCTGTATTTCCACATTCCCTCCCCTCGCCCCCCCTCCCCCACATTCATGTCATGACCTGTATTTCCACATTCCCTCTCCTCGCCCCCCCCCCCCCCCTCCCCCACATTCATGTCATGACCTGTATTTCCATATTCTCTCCCCTCGCCCCCCCCCCCCCCCCCACATCCCCCCACATCCATGTCATGACCTGTATTTCAACTATCCCCTCCCCGTCACCACCCCCCCCCCCCCCTTCCCCTGTCATGACCTGTATTTCTCCTATCCTTCCCCTCGTCCATCCCCCCCCCCCCCCCAGTGCCATGACCTGATTTTCCACTATCCCTCCCCTCCCCTGCCCCCCCCCCCCCCCCCCCATGTCATGACCTGCACTTCCCCTATTCCTCCCCTCGTCCCCTCCCCTACCCATGTCATGACCTGCACTTCCCCTATCCCTCCCCTCGCCCCCCCCCCCCCCCACCTACCCATGTCATGACCTGTATTTCCACAATCCCTTCTCTCGCCCCCCCCCCCCCCCCCCCCCCCCCATGTCATGACCTGTATTTCCACATTCCCTCCCCTCGCTCCCCCCCCCCTCCCCCACATTCATGTCATGACCAGTATTTCCACATTGACCTGATTTTCCACACTATCCCTCACCTCGCCCCCCCCCCCCCCCCCACCCATGTCATGACCTGCACTTCCCCTATCCCTCCCCTCGCCCCCCCCCCTACCCATGTCATGACCTGCACTTCCCCTATCCCTCCCCTCGCCCCCCCCCCCCCCCCATGTCATGACCTGTATTTCCACAATCCCTCCCCCCCCCTCCCCACCTAGCCATGTCATGACCTGTATTTCCACATTCCCACCCCTGTCCCCCCCCCCCCCCCCCCCCACACACCTACCCATGTCATGACCTGTATTTCCACATTACCTCCCCCCGCCCCCCCCCCTCCCTCCCTCTCCCCCACATTCATGTCATGACCTGTATTTCCACATTCCCTCCCTCTCGCCCCCCCCCCCCCCCCCCCCATTCATGTCATGACCAGTATTTCCACATTCCCTCCCCTCGCCCCCTCCCCCACATTCATGTCATGACCTGTATTTCCACATTCCCTCCCCTCGCCCCCCCCCCCCCCCCCCACATTCATGTCATAACCTGTATTTCCATATTCCCTCCCCTCGCCCCCCCCTCCCCCACATTCATGTCATGACCTGTATTTCCACATTCCCTCCCCTCGTCACCCCCCACCCATGTCATGACCTGTATTTCCCCTATCCCTCCCCTCGTCACCCCCACCCCCCCACCCTTCCCCTGCCATGACCTGTATTTCCCCTATCCCTCCCCTCGCCACCCCCCGCCCCACCCATGTCATCAACTGTATTTTCACTTTCCTTCCCCTCGTCCCCCCCCCCCCCCCCCCCCCCCCCCCATGATGTTAGGCAAGACATCCGCAACACCCCTACCCCCATCCGAGTCACACCCTGCATTCACGACGCTGTACCTATGGCATACTTTGCAGTCTTTATCTCCCCCGTATTCCCACGCGTCATACCCTGCGTTCACTCCCTGACATCCTCTTCCCATGTGTGTCCATACAAGTGGCACCCTGCGTCTGCGCCACTTCAGTCTCTCTCCCCCCCCCCCCCCCTCTCAGTTTGCCCATCCTTGCCACATGCATTGTGTGTCTTTCCCCGATACAACCACCCGTCCTACACGCTTCCTCCTCCCCCCATTTAGCCAACCCGTGTGCATCCGTCCTCCCCCCCCCCCCCCCCTCCCCCCGTTCCCCCGCCTCCAATGTGCCCACCTATGTCATGCCTTGTATCTGCACCCCGTCTGCCCCATAAAAACACCCACCTCATGCCCTTCCTCCAGCCCCCTCTGCTCTAACACGTCGACCATGTTCCAACCTCCATTCGCGGCGTCTCTGCCTTAATACAGCCTATCACGTCACGCCATTTTATTGCATCCCCTTTGCCCCAATACACCCATCCACGTCACACCTTGCCTAAGACACACATATTATGCCATTTATCCGCGCCCCTTTCAGTACCAGTAGGACACCCACGTCACGCCCTTCATCTGCGCCCCCTTTGCCCCCACCCACGTCATGTTAGTCCGAGCCCCCTCAGCTCCAATACTCTTATCTATTTCACGCCTTTATGCTCTCACCCCTCTACCTTACATAGGCGTCCCCTTTGCCGTCATAAAACTCCCCCATGTCACGTTCTTCACCCCCCCCCCCCCCCCCCCCCCCCCCCGCGGGTAAGATACCCATGTCCCACCCTTCATCCACTTCCCCTCTGCCTTAACAAGACGTCCACGTCACGTCCTTCATCTGCACCCCTTCTGTCCAAAACGCCCCATCCATGTCACACACCCTCCATCTGCGACCCTCTGCCCCAATACGTCCGTCCATTTCACGCCCTTCATCGTCTCCCCTCTGCCCATTCGTATCACGCCCTGTATTGCAGCACATCTGCCCTAATACGCCCACCCACTCCATGGTCTTCACCTGTGATTCCTCTACCAAATGCGCCCAAGCGTGTCACGCCTTCTACCCACGCCACATCTCCCCCGACAAGTCCACCCAGGTCACACCCTTCATTGACCCCCCCCCCCCCCCCCACACACACACACACACACATCTCACGCCCTCCGTCCACATCCCCAATGCCCCACACGCCATGTCCTGCATGTGCTCCTTCCCTCCTCCCTCCCACGTGCGTCCATACAAGTCGCACTCTGCGTCCGCGCCTCACCTCCTTCCCTCCTTTCCCACATCCTTGTCACATGCATTTGTGCTTCCTTCCCCGACCCCATAGGTACACCCACCCATGCCACGTCTAGCCTACACCATCCCTCTTCCACATTACGCCCATCCATGTGCATCCACGCCACTACCCTCCCCCCACCCCCACTCCCTCTGCCTCGCCTCCCCTTTTACGTTCAGGCACTGCCTCTGTTCCCCCTCCAGGTCGCTCATCCATGTCACGCACTGCATTTACGTTCCATCTGCCCCAATAAAACACCTATGTCACACCCTTCATCTGCGTCCTCTCTCTGCCCAGCTAGGTGCACCAAGGTCACGCCGTGCACCCGCGCACCTCTGCCCTAATAAAACAAACCCCCTCTTCACGTCCATCATCTGCACCCTTTGCCCCAATACGCCCACAGTGTCAAGCCCTTCACTGGACCCTCTGCCCTAACAAGACATCACGTCCTACATCCACGCCCCGTCTGCCCCAATATAACTCCCACGTCACGCCACGCCACGTCCTTCATCTGCGTGCAATCTGTCCCAATACGCACACCTACGTCCTGTTCTTCTTCTGCGCACACCTCTGCCCTAATACGACCACCATGTCACTGCCTTCCCTCATCCGCGCCCCTTTTGTCTGAACAAAACACCATCTTGAACCCTTCACCTGCCGCCCCCCCCCCCCCCCCCTCCCCGGCACCCATGTGACGTCCTTCACCCTCTGCTTTAATCAGACACCTATCTCACGCTGTTCGCGCCCCTTATACCCAATACGCCCACCTATGTCACACCCTTTACGTGCGTCCCCTCTGCCCTAATACGTCCACCTATTTTTGCACATTTTATCCTCGCCCTTCTGCCCATCGATTTCACGCCCTTTATTTTCGCCCTTCTGCCCCAATACACCCATCGATTTCACGCCCTTTATTTTCGCCCTTCTGCCCCAATACGCCCATCGATTTCACGCCCTTTATTTTCGCCCTTCTGCCCCAATACGCCCATCGATTTCACGCCCTTTATTTTTGCCCTTCTGCCCCAATACACCCATCGATTTCACGCCCTTTGTTTTCGCCCTTCTACCCCAATACGCCCACCGATTTCACGCCCTTTATTTTCGCCCCTCTACCCCAATACGCCCCACCGATTTCACGCCCTTTATTTTCGCCCCTCTGCCCCAAAAAGCCCACTCATGTCACGCCCTGTGTCTGTCTCATCTGCGCCAAGACGCCAACCCACGCCATGCTCTTCATCCGCGACCCCAACATGGCCATGCGTGTCACGCCTTATGTCCATACCACATCTGCCCCACTATATCCACCTGCGTCACATCCTTCATCGACGCTCCCTGTATGCCCTGATGTCTTGACTCCTGTTCTCAAACTCATGTCGCGCCCTGAAATCCGTGCCCTCTGTACCTTAAACCGTTTCAGGCTCTGAAAATGTGTGCACCATGTAAGCCTTCCCTGTTCTATTCCCACCATTAGCACACTTTACAATCTGGGCGTCCCATACCCAGACCCATGTCACACCCAGAAATCCGCACCCCACCCCCATTTTTACCCCCCCCCCCCCCCCCCCCCCCCCCCCCCCCCCCCCCCCCCCCCCCCCCCCCCCCCTTACTTACGTCAGGCATAGAAATCCGCGCCCCCTGTGTTTCCACTCATGTCACGCCCTGAATTCTACACGCTCCCCCCCCCCCCCCCTTCCACCCACCCTACCCAAACCATGTCATGATTTGCAATCCGCACCCCTACCACCATCCATGTCAAGCTCTGCATTCCGTGCACCCTGTACTCCCAGTGTGACTGTCTGCATCTACCCTCTGTAGCCCCATCCGTGTTACACCCTGCATCTTCATCCCCCCTGTCCCCCCCACCCCCACCCCCACCCATGTCAAGCCCTGAAATCTATGCTCCCCATTACGCCCTGCATCTGCATCCCTTCCCCCCCCCCCCCCCCCCCCCCCCCCTCCCCCGGCTGCGCCCAGCAACCGCGGCCGCTGTACCCCCAGCCCTTGTCATACACTGTATCCCCAGCCCTTTGTACCCACTAGCATTTTGCATGCTGCATACGTCAGCACAGTCCCGTGGCATACTGTGCGTCCATTGTACCCACTACCATTGCGTATGCTGCAAACGCCACCACACTCCGGTGGCATCCATTGTACCCACTAGCATTGTGTATGCTGCATACGTCAGCACACTCCCGTGGCATACTGTGCATCCACGTCCCACGTACCCTCACACGACGTACCCAGTATTGGCTTCAACCGACTGACCAAATCAAAGCCTGAGGAACCGACTGACCAAATCAACGTCTGAGTAACCGACTGACGAAATCAGTGACTGAACGACAGACTGTTCGTCTGAACAAATGAATGCTAAATGACCAACTGGATGAACGAATGACTGAACAAGCGACCGACTGTAAACGAATGATTGACCGAATGACCGAATGACCAACTGAACGAATGAATGACTTAACGAACGACCGATCAAACAAAAAATCTGCAACGAATGACTGCACAGACAACTGACAGTCTGGACGAGCGAATGACAGACCGAGCGACCGACCGAATAAATGACTAACAGGCAAGGTAAGTAACGTTGCTTATAGCCTAGCCGACCGCAAATGAGTTGACTGAACAACTGACTGACCAACTAAACGAACGAATGACTGAACGACGAACTGACCGAATCAATAATTGAACGACCGATTAAAGAATGAATGAAGAACGAAGAAGTGATTAACCAAACAAATGACTGAACGAATGAATGACTGAACTACCGACTAACCAATGAAAGAATCAATGACTAAACGACCGACTGAATGACTGAACGAATGCACGTATAAAAGATCGGGTGAATGAATGAATGAATGAATGAATAAATGAGCGACCGACTGACTTAATTGATGACTGAACGACCGACTGACTGAATAAATGACTGAACGACCGACTGACCGAATCAATGTCTGAACGACCAACTGACCGCCGGAGAAACGAATGACTTAAAGACCGACTGACCGAATAAATGGCCGAACAAGCGACCGATCGAACAAATGCACGAACGCGTGACTGAACGGGACAGAAAGAGAGATATTGATCATAGCCCAGCCGACCGCAAAAGGCCATATTAGGGCTGTCACTGCGCTGAAGTCAACTCAAGTCATATGGGGGGGAAAACATCATTCACATAACCCTTTGATACACACCTTCTGTAAAAACACTGGACATTTCGTTAAAACTCTTCCTACCATAAAAAAAGTTTAAAAAAGGAAAAAAAATTCATCTCTTTCAAAAATTCAAAGATCACATCAGGTGGGACATCTCTGGACGAGGTATTCATGAAGTCTGCTGTAAAGTGTTAATGTCTGCTATAAAGTTTAAATGTTCCTTATTCTTAAAACAATATGTTTCAGTGTAAGTGGTACATGACATGGAATGCACCACAGAGCTTCTTCACCTTTATTTGAGATCCGAGTCATTGATCTTCCTTTTCTTACTTGGGGAGGAGGGGTGGGGGTAGAGAGGTTTATTTCAAAAGAAGCCGTTTTTGTGCTTTTTTATTTTATTCTCTCCCTTACCCACTCACCATGGAGTCCAACTACGAAGCCATGGTCAAGAAGTGACTTGGGGAGGGATATACGACAAACAGAAGCCCACCAACCTTAGTCCCTCTTGATCATGCTCAATTTACACGGACAGAGAGCCCAGCACTACAGAGGTAACCTCGGCCAGCTAGAGAACTGCTTGTCTTGACCAGCCCCTTGCAAGGATAGCAGATTGATACACCTGGGCCAGCGTGGACCTCCTCTGTAGAAGAGATCTCAGCAAAAGAGATGTGTTGAGACCACCTGCCCTCTCAATCACCAGGATCTCATTCCCCTCCATTATAGGTTGCGCCACACGGCAAACAAGGCGGATCTTAAGACCACAGAGAAAATAAGAAAATGTGGAAAACAAAGCTTGAAGGGGAGAGGATAGAAAAGGTCCATTTAATAACGCAGAAGACTGAATGGGAAAAACGCGGGTTACCATTTGTCAGAGCTCACCCTTACCTGTCTGATAAAAGGAGACCCTACCAGGGGCATCAATACCCACCACATTGTGCTTAACCCCCCCCCCCCCCCCCCCCCCCCCCCCAGTATAGCCTAAGAGATCACTGACTGACAAGCCACGGCAAGGCCGCAATCCCCAGCGTATTTAGTACGGAAATGGTTGTTCTAGCAATAGGTTGGTTCATAAAAGAGTGGTTTCAGGACTTTCAATGTTAGGACTGCCCATAACCAAACGTAAACAAATCGCAAAATACTTGAGCTTGTCTGTCATAATTGGGTCTAGGCGTGTTTGGTTAAGGCGGAATCACCTCATGAACCAGCCTTGAGACTGACAGATGTTGACTTTCAAACTGTGCTTTAAATAGTATTAGATATACAAAGCTGACTAAAGCACTGACAGACAAAGAATTGGAGCCAGCCGGAGAGAGCAAGAAGGACATGGGGACAGAGACAAAAAGAGGGTGAATGGAGAGAGAGAGAGAGAGAGAGAGAGAGAGAGAGAGAGAGAGAGAGAGAGAGAGAGAGAGAGAGAGAGAAAGATAACTTTTATCGATGCGCCTGCAATCTGGACTGCTGTGCATTGTTGATTTGACAAGTTGATGCGTTGAAGTAATTGATGTGTGTGTGTGTGTGTGTGTGTGTGTGTGTGTGTGTGTGTGTGTGTGTGTGTGTGTGTGTGCATGCCTGCCTGTCTGCGCGCGCCCGCGATTGTGTGTGTGTGTGTGTGTGTGTGTGTGTGTGTGTGTGTGTGGTGTGTGTGTGTGTGTGTGTGTCTTGTGTGTGTCGACGTAGCCGAATATGTATGTGCGTAATGTGTGTGTGTATATGCGTGAGTCCATGTCGTTATTTGAATGAAATGGCTAATCGGATGGCAACAGTCTTCTTTACTGGTTACAGGGAAAAATAAATGGAATAAACCAGAAAAAAAAAGGGATTGCAAATGATAAGAAAATAAATGGAAACAGAATTGGATTAAAAAAAAGAAAGAAAAAAAACAGTAACATAATACGTGGAATACGTATAACATTATTTTTAAATGTGTTGAAATGTGATGGATAAACACTTTTCCATTACAATTCATTGATGAATACCTCTCTCTATCTCTCTCTTTCAAAATGAGAGAGAGAGAGAGAGAGAGAGAGAGAGAGAGAGAGAGAGAGAGAGAGAGAGAGAGAGACAGAGACAGAGACAGACAGAGGAGAGGGTGAGAGAGATTATGAAAATTATGACAATGACGATGACGATTACGATGAACGAGGGAACGACACCTCGAGAATGACTGACAGACGAGATGGCACGAGTAGACCGCGAGAAGGATGAGCGATAGTCAGGAACGGACGTGCAAAACGTAAAACCGATGAACGGTAGACTGGTGAAACAGAAGAGAACGTAGCAATGAACGACGGTCGAGAGGAGACGACAACGACCAGAGAAGAATGAAGATGGACCGAAGGCGAAGAGGAGAACAGCAGAACGATAAATGGATGATGGCCTTGAAGAAACAAAGACCATGAGGCTGTTGAGTGATGGAGATAACTCAAAAATGACAAAATGAGTAACTGCAGAAAAAAAAAGCATAACAAACGATGGACGGAATGAAAATAGGAGAACACGGTCATTGTGAATGGCAGAATGGATAGGACAGGAGAACGCAAGCATGATAAATGAGGAGGAATGAGAAGAAAATGGGGTGAAAATTAATGTTGAAAGGAATGAGGAGAGAAGAGCGTTCTAATGGTAAATATTAGACGAGATAAAAACAAGAGTGTGAAACTTTGAGGACGATCTGGATGCCAGCACCACAAAGAGCCTTTAGATCTGTGGAAAAAAAATAAACCAAGCAAATTAAAGTCAGCAGCACTCCGAAGAAACGTAAACGTCTCGTACAAATAGAGCACATCATCACAAGACTAAAAGTGTTTAAAGCTCTACAAGAAACAGAGCAAAAGAGATCAAAATGCGCTAACATTTCAGGATTTATCAGTTAGAGATGACTTTCCAACACTGTCGGAGAAGTGAAGTCGCTGAAACATGGCAAGGTTGCAAGCACTGACAACATCTCTGCAAAATACTTGAAATGCGGAAAGGAAATACCAAATCTGGCAACTACTGAACGGCTAACGTCAAAGAGACCCGACCACTAATCGTCACACTTCTAGCGAGAGGAAATTCTCAACACTGCCGGAACGCCAGATCAGTTTGAACAGCAATGTAAGCAAAGTAATGTTCAACATCATTCTGAATAAATCTTAAATAACTGTTAGCGTACGCCCACACAAACGTGGACAAACGAGTTGCAAGACAAAACACGACGCGTCTCTCATGTCTTCTTCAGGTAAGACACAAATGAACAGAACAACGAAAATTCACTCAGCTTTGATCGCTTCAGAGTTCAGCGCAAGGAAGAAGGCGTTGAATGAGAACGAGGCTGTTGGAAGGGAAATTCTCTCTCTCTCTCTCTCTCTCTCTCTCTTATTAAGTGAATTTTCGGTGTTCTGTTCATCTGTGTCTTACCTGAAGAAGACCTGAGAGGTCGAAACGCGTTGTGTTTTGTCTTGTGACTCGTTTGTCCACGTTTCTCTGGGCGGTTCGCTAACATTTATTTAAGATTTGTTTAGATTTCCGCCTGCAGTCGTCTCACTTTGCAACTAGATCAATCTGAATAGATCACAGTGATTGTCAGACACCGTTGTATCTGAAAGGTTGAAGTATCAACAAATAAATCTTAACGCTTCGCCCCAAAACACCTGCAGCACCAGAAGGAGTTCTATAATGTCTTCACAGACTTCAAAAAGGCGTATGTCAGAGTCAGCCACAGATGCTATAGGCCATTATAACAAAATGTAACACCGGGACAAAGTTAATCAACAAACTCCTGCAAGCATACTTCAAAGTGACCACTGTAGCACTCACCTAGGGTGCAGCTAGAAAATGGTCCCACACATCAGTTGGGATTTGTCAAGGCCCCATTTCTCTCCAGTACTTTTTACCATAGTCCTGGAACGCATCATACATGATCCACCTGAAGACCATGTTAACACAATTAGTACCGCAAGAACTGTCATAAACCTTCACTTCGCAGGTAACTTTGATGGCCTGGCAGTCACTGAACAAGGACTTACTAAGCTTATCAACACAGGTGAACGAAACATCTACGACACATAGTATGGATATCAACACCGAGGAGACAGCTGAAGGCCAGCCACATCACCTCCAGTACTGATCTCACTATGGACAGAAGCAAGGAACTGTTTCCAAAGTTCATACATCTGGGATTCATTTTCAGCGATGGAGATTTTCAATCAGGTATCCTCTCAACAGCAGAAAAACCTTGCTTGTGCCCAGACTGAGCCCTGTGAGGAAAGACAGTAACATCTCGCTGAAACACAGATCTGGCTCCTGCGTGCATGGCTGTTCACATACATGCACACGCGACATGGACCTGGAAAAGAGAACCCAACCATAGAAATGATGTGTCATTGCAAGATACTATACTTCAGTTATACTGATTAGATCACCACTGAACAAGTGTGCCAGACCATCAAACAGTGCATCAGGCCATACGAAGATTTGCTGACACCAGCAAGCAAAGAAACTGACATGGCAGTCAGGAAGATCCAACGGCCCCACTAAAACCCATCGTCCAGAAACTGCTGAAGGAGCGAGACCAAGGAGAAGACAGAAAACAGGGCCGACAACGTTGCAGAATGGACAGGGAAACCGTCTGTAGAGCCCAAGGCCTCGGAACACAGCCGACAAAACTGGAGGAATCCGGTGAACAATTTTTCAGTGCGATGCTCTAATGACTTCACACTGACCTGGGAATAAGAAGTCAATATTAGTGACACCAAGACAACATTATTCTTGTACTTTTGATTCAGATGGATGCGCGAATGAATTCTCTATAAAAATCTATTTACATACATATTTATTTCACACAACACACACACACACACACACACACACACACACACACACACACACACACACACACACACACACGAGGACTCAAAACACACAACGCGCGCCACACATAAGCACACAAACACTCGCGTACACACACACACAAACACATATACAACCATGCGCAAGACGTACTTATGACTTTCACACACTCGCACGCACCCACACTCGGGCGTGCGCGCACACACAGACACGCGCGCGTCCCGACTGGAAGGCAGTACAGAGTGCTAAGCAGCTTACAGTACTTCACCGCTTGCTCTTTGCTCGAGTCTTGCAGCATGATTTTGAATTTACTACACATCACGAAAAAAAAATTGCTAGCCTTTAAAGAATTGCTCTTTCCTTCGAGCTTATTATGTGCATCATCCTTGTCTTTAACCAGCCTGATGTACTCAGACTATTTTTTGCTTGTTGGGTTTTTTTTTTCAGAGGCTTTTAAAAACGATCTTCTGGTGATTAACTAGAAAGAAAATACCAGCAATACTTTTATGCGAAAATAAAGACGTCACCTGTTCTTTAAACTCCTTCTTTCTCTCTCTTCAACTTTTTGATATCAGATGTGAGATTTGACGATGAAACTGTTCTCCGAGAATGCCTTACTAACGCCTGTGTTTTGTCCAAAGTTCTTATGACAACAATGCTTCCTAATTTTTTTCGGGCACAACGGGAATTTAAAACTGTTCTTAATTCTTTTTTTTTGCCACACGTTGTGCACGTTTTTTGGATTCAGATATTTCACAATGACGGAAATCACAAGATGACAGAATTTTGATTTTAGCAACAACTCTGTTGCTATGATGTAACGTGAAAACGATGGATGCTAAGAGGGAGAACGTGAAAAAGATCAATAAGTGACGGGAGATGAGTGTGAAAATGATGAATGATTGACGATAGAAACTTGAAAATGATGTATGAATGGCGGGAGAAGAATGAGGAAACGATGACTGACTGACTGGCGAGGAACGTGAAGAAAAAAAAATGACCGGAGAAGTGTGTTAAAATAATGTGACTAACTAAAGAAGAGCATGAAAACAATGAATGACTGACTTTGAGAAAGAACGTAAAAGCGATGAATGCCTGATGTCAGAGAAACGTGAACATAATGACTGACTGACTGGAGGAGAATATGAACATAATAACTGACTGACTGGAGGAGAATGTGAACATAATGACTGACTGGAGGAGAATATGAACATAATAACTGACTGACTGACTGGAGGAGAATGTGAACACAATGACTGACTGGAGGAGAGTGTGAACACAATGATTGACTGAAGGAGAATGTGAACACAATGACTGACTGACTGGAGGAGAATGTGAACACAATGACTGACTGGAGGAGAGTGTGAACACACAATGACTGACTGAAGGAGAATGTGAACACAATGACTGACTGACTGGAGGAGAGTGTGAACACAATGACTGACTGACTGGAGAGTGTGTGAACACAATGACTGACTGAAGGAGAATGTGAACACAATGACTGACTGACTGGAGGAGAGTGTGAACACAATGACTGACTGAAGGAGAATGTGAACACAATGACTGACTGACTGGAGGAGAGTGTGAACACAATGACTGACTGGAGGAGAGTGTGAACACAATGACTGACTGGAGGAGAGTGTGAACACAATGACTGACTGGAGGAGAATGTGAACATAATGACTGACTGACTGGAGGAGAGTGTGAACACAATGACTGACTGGAGGAGAATGTGAACACAATGACTGACTGACTGGAGGAGAATGTGAACATAATAACTGACTGACTGGAGGAGAATGTGAACATAATGACTGACTGACTGGAGGAGAATATGAACATAATAACTGACTGACTGGAGGAGAATGTGAACACAATGACTGACTGGAGGAGAGTGTGAAAGTCCTACATGAGTGGAATGGGGAATACACGGAATATCTATAAAAGAGTTATAAGTGGCATGTATCTGAACTGTAAATTTGAGTGGATCAGACGTAAACTATAAAGATCAGACGTAAACTATATCAGGGCTGTAAGCATTTATAGAACAATGCAAGTTAATAACGAGTCACCAGACTGAAAATCGATACATGCGTAGACCAAATTGTTTTGAAGAGGCAAGATTTCTTTAATCAATGTTAATTCAGCATGGTTGCCTCAGGAACCCCCACCCCACCCTTTCCCATAAATGCCCATATCCACCCCATTAAAATGGCAAGCACAGGGTAAAGCACTCAGGCCATTGTCAGACAAGTCCACATACGCCTGGGGCTTGATGTGTTATGTTCTGATGCTATCGGTGTAGTGTTGCATACGCCCCCTACCATCCCTCTCTTCCTCTCCAACCCGCCACCCCCCTCTGACCGGCCCTCCTGTTGCGGTTATCCCATCTGCCCCACCACCTTGGTGACCGTCGACGCTCAACCTGAATGACCTCACACCGACCTTGGCCCGTATGTCACTTCTCTGCACAGGGTCGACACGGAATCAGCTCTGATACTAATTTGACGGATGCGCAAGAAATATCAGCAACAAAATATGGTTGAATACTACCAGGAGTATCACAGAAGAAATCGTAGCAATGATGAACTGTTAAGTACTATGAGCAGTATCACAAGCAACACGTTTCACGGAACGGCAACGATTAACATTGAGCTGCACCTTGGTTACACTCAGAAAGAGTGAACAGCACAAAGCCTGGGGAATCTGGAAACAAACGATTGCTCATCCAGTGCAGAAACGTGGCCACTGTAAAAGTAAAGCGTAGCATTGACCACCTCCAGGTAGGAAACAGTGAATCAGTGGGCACTTATATGGCAGCCCGTTTGTTGACCTATAGTACCGTGAGCTAAACGGAACTTCACCCCTCAAGCAAAATGTCACGCAAGAAGTGAACATAGCACAGAGAAAGTAGAATGGAGACAACGGTCAGGACATTGTGTGTGTGCGCGCGCGCGCGCGCGCGCGCGCGCGTGCGTGCGTGCGTGCGTGCGTGTGTGTGTGTGTGTGTGTGTGTGTGTGTGTGTGTGTGTGTGTGTGTGCACGCGCGCACGAATGTGTGTCACAATTTTCAATTTAAGAGGAAAGCGTCTTTTACAAAAAAAAATAAACAATAGCTCGAGACATCATCAGACTTTGGATAGCTGGATACAAACAAAGGAAGGTCTTGTCACACCGAGCTTGTCCGGATATGTGCTGAATACAAGTCTGAGCATACCGGCTCCACAATCACCAAAAGAAGAATGGTCCTATTTTGAGGAGAAACATATTACTTAAAGCTGAAAGCATTATCAGGAACAAAAACTGAAACACACACACACACACACACACACACACACACACACACACACACACACACACACACACACACACACACACACACACACACACACACACAAAACAAAAAAAAAACAAGAAGTCATTCCCATCCAGGAAAAACTATTTTCATGTTGCAGTCCTTCATACGGACAAAACTAAGCCATGTTAAATGCACCGACCACTCTGTTCATTTCACGCAGACTTTTCTTCAACGAGCGATGAAAAATATATCCTTTTGAGATATTCCAACGCAGCAAAGATGCAACAAAATGCCGAACGAACGAACAGCACCGCAGAATGGACAGCTAGTGCCGGTTCCAGTGCTTACACTCCCACTACCTAATCACCAGACTACAAGAAACCGCTTTCTGCTCATCAAGAAAAAGAGAGAGAAAAAAATGCTTTCCAGACCACAGGAAGACGAACAGACCATAAATACAGAAAAGCGACTGGCAACAATATAGAGAAAAAAGAAACCCACATTTAAAGAGAAATCAAAGTCAAGCGATTGACACATAAGGAGGAATGACCAGCACCGGATTGCCAGAAGGCTGGGCACATTATAACACGGCCCCTCTCCCTGCCTCTCCATGGGGCGAATTATAAAAAGTTTTAAAAAGGGCCGGGGAGGGGGGGGGGGGGGGGGGGGGCAGAAAAAAGCGAGTGAAGAAACGGAGACAAAATCAAGCTTTCAAACAAGAGGGAAAACAGGAAACTAACCTGCACAATATTGCAAGGAGACTGGAACGCAGTTTATACTTAAACAACCTCAGCACCACCATCGCCACCACCACCCCTCCTTTTGGCATGGGGTTCCCACTGTACAATGTGAGGTCCGGGTGAGAGGCGAGCTGCAGATTGGCTCACAGGATGACAAGTGAAAAAATAAACACATTAAATGACGTTGAAAATAAGGCTGGGAACAGCAAACAATAAACAAGTAGGGTAACTCTTGCTCCCATAAGAAAACCTAACATTGAGTAACTTTTATTCAAGACTGGTACAGCCTTTTAAACTTACATAAAGTCAGACGAATACAAAGACGAACAATCTACTTGTGGGGGAAAAAACAAGCGCAGGCTAACAACCCCCATCACCACAGTGATCACTTGGCAGAGATTTGAACTTAAGGCGGGGGGGGGGGGGGGGGGGGGGATTGAAGATGAAGAAAATGGGAACATGAAATCAAGAAAATATATTATGAATATGGAAGCTCTTCACTAGCTGCGTGAGGGAACCATCGTAATCCCTCTTGAAGGCAGATCTATTTGTATTGCCTGTATTAAATGACGATCGACCACGTATAGAAAAAAGCATTATACAGACAATATCCTTACAGAAAAACTGTGTTCACGTGTTGGCAACATTGGAAAGGTGTTTCAGCATACTCAAGAGTAACGTAGTGCAGGAGTGAGTTTCATGGGACCCTCTAATGTCTTTTCCTCTAGGATATTGAAACGTCCGTTTCACTCACAGAAAGAAAGCGAGGGTGCATCTATGAGGAGCCATGAAAGAACTATGGGGAAAAGGGGGGGGGGGGGGGGGGGGAGAAAACAAAAGTTCGGTAAACGCGAAAAATGAGCTGTCACCAATAGCGACCTTTTCTCAGGCAGCAGAAAAGTACAGCTGAACAAAAAAATGTAAAACAACAGTGTTTGGCCACCTGTACATAAAGAGTTCAAGGTGTTCAAATTGGAAAGAGCATCTGAAGCAGATGACGGGGGGGGGGGGGGGGGGGGGGGGGGGGGGGGGGGGGGGGGGGGTTGGAGGATGGTGGCGGGGTGCCTGAAATGGAGTCGCTTTATTGCTGAATGAAAGTGATATACGGACTAATGGAATTGGAGCGAGGGAGGGGAAGCAAACAAGCGCAAAAAGAAATGTGTTGCCTGATTTCTGTGTGTGTGTGTGTGTGTGTGTGTGTGTGTGTGTGTGTGTGTGTGTGTGTGTGTGTGTGTGTGTGTGTGTGAGTGAGTGCGTGAGTGTTCACGAGCGTGCGTTGATGTGCGTGCGTGCGTGCGTGTGTGTGTGTGTGTGTGTGTGTGTGTGTGTGTGTGTGTGTGTGTGTATGTGTGTGTGTGTGTGTGTGTGTGTGTGTGTGTGTGTGTGTGTGTGTGTGTGTGTGTGAGTGAGTGCATGAGTGTTCACGAGCGTGCGTTCATATACGTGTGTGTGTGTGTGTGTGTGTGTGTGTGTGTGTGTGTGGTGCGCGCGCGCGCGCGCGCGTGTAGCGGGCGGCACTGGAGAAGATGGAGGGGGGGGGGGGGGGGATACGGTGAATGGAGGGGACGGGAAGATACAGGGGAAGTTAGTCTGTATGACTCTCACAGTGCAAGTGCAGTATGCCCATCTCTCTATCACGGTCGTCCGTCGTTCACTCTCTCCTACATACTCGGTATAGGGGTATATGCAGATATGTGTATGTGTGTGTGTGTGTGTGTGTGTGTGTGTGTGTGTGTGTGTGTGTGTGTGTGTGTGTGCGCGCGCGTGCGCGCGTGTTTGCGCGAGCGTAAACTACTATGTACATGCACTCACAGATTCTATTTCAGAACAACCGCCTGCTTTCTCCCCAGTTATTCTCCGATCCACCTTCAACACCCTCATCCTCCCCTTGAGACAGATTCCAGCAAAACAACCCCCTTGACAGACGACCCCCGAAACCCAGCACCGAAGATCACCCCCCCCACCACCACCACCACCACCAACCCCCCACCCACCATCAAAACGGCGGTCCCGCCGAACCGCCTTCTCTGGATCTCTCCCCCCCCCCCCCCCCCCCCCCCCCCCCCCCCCTCCTCTCAGGACCAACAAAGTGCCAGCTCTCCAAGGTTCCAGACGTCCGTGACCGTCCTGGGCTGTCGATGGTCAGTTGACCCACACGCGAGTGTCCAGCACTTACATTCTTTCTTGTTTGTTTCATGTACGGTATGAGAACATAAGCCTTTTCCACTCAGCAGGGCATCACGAGTCATTTGGCGTATTTAATACCATCTGACTGCGCCATTGGCCCCATCGTCTAGTTTTTAATCCCTAAATTAAATGATGGCATCAGCTTTTTTTTTTTTTATAATCTACATTAACAGGGCATTCACGAGTCATTAGGCGTGTTTAATACCATCTGACTGCGCCATTGGCCCCATCGTCTAGTTTTTTAAACCCTGAATTAAATGTCATTAACTTGTTTTTTTTAAATCTATATTAACAGGGCATTCACGAGTCATTAGGCGTGTTTAATACCATCTGACTGCGCCATTGGCCCCGTCGTCTAGTTTTTAATCCCTGAATTAAATGTCATTAACTTTTTTTTTTAATATACATTAACAGGGCATTCACGAGTCATTAGGCGTGTTTAATACCATCTGACTGCGCCATTAGCCCCGTCGTCTAGTTTTTAACCCCTGAATTAAATGTCATTAACTTTTTTTTTCAAATATACATTAACAGGGCATTCACGAGTCATTAGGCGTGTTTAATGCCATCTGACTGCGCCATTGGCCCCGTCGTCTAGTTTTTAACCCCTGAATTAAATGATAGCATTAACCATTTTTAAACTCTCCATTAGCAGGGCATTCACGAGTCATTAGGCGTGTTTAATACCATCTGACCGCGCCATTGGCCCCGTCGTCTAGTTTTTAACCCCTGAATTAAATGTCATTAACTTTTTTTAATATACATTAACAGGGCATTCACGAGTCATTAGGCGTGTTTAATACCATCTGACTGCGCCATTGGCCCCGTCGTCTAGTTTTTAACCCCTGAATTAAATGTCATTAACTTAAAAAAAAAAAAAAAAAAACATTAACAGGGCATTCACGAGTCATTAGGCGTGTTTAATACCATCTGACTGCGCCATTGGCCCCGTCGTCTAGTTTTTAACGCCTGAATTAAATGTCGATAACTTTTTTAAACCTACATTAACCGCCATTCACGAGTCATTAGGCGCTTTTAATACCATCTGACTGCGCCATTGGCCCTGCGAGCTGTGTGTCACACCCTCCCCCTTTTTTATCTGATTACGATATTAACGGTCTTTTTTTTTTTTTTTTAGTCCCCTAACAAAGAATTCACGAGTCATTAGGCGTTTTTGATACCATCTAACTGCACCATTGGCCCTGTCAGCTGTGGATTTTTTTTCTCCATTCGATGATCACACTAACCGTTTTCTTTCATCTTAGTCCACGCAACAGGGCATTCACGAGTCATTAGGCGTATTTAATACCATCTGACTGTGCCATTGGCCGCCTTTGTTGTGGGGACCCCCCTCCCCCTTCCGGCCCCTCCCTCTTGTTTCAATATATACTTTACCTTTCTTTCAAGTCCACACAACTGAGCATTCACGAGTCATTAGGCGTATTTAATACCATCTGACTGCGTCTTTGGCCCCGTTATGGTGAAGTCCCCTCCCCCCCCCCCCCCCATCCCCCGCCCCAGCCCCTCGACCCCTCACACTATCCCGTCGCCTTTTATTCGGCGATAACATTAACTTTCTTAGTCGAATTAACAGGTACTCACGAAGTTTTAGCGGTATGTAATATACCTTCTGACTACGTTATTGGCCCTGTCAATTGTAGAGAATCTGTTTGCTATTTCTTTTGAACACCTGTGACCTAGGATGTTCTTTGAGCGGCGGAGGATCACTTTCGTCTAGAACCAAGTAGAGAGCTCCCTCTGTTGACCCCAGTCTAAAGTCGAAAGAGGGGGGAGAACTCAGGAGGGAAGGCGCTTGGAACCACCGTTTGATGGCACTGGGGTTGATCCCGGTGCTTGAGGGTTCGGGCGGACGTCCACCAAGGGCGGATGAATTGTTGAAACTTGTCTCAAAGGGCAGGAAGTCGGGTTTGAAGATGGATCGTGAGAATAAGTGACGAAAAGGCCAGGACAGGGCTGAAAAAGAATCTCTCTCCTCCCCCCCCCCTCTCTCTCTCTCTCTCTCTCACCCACCTACCCACCCCCAGTCTGTCAATCCGTCTGTCTGTCTGTGTGTCTGCCTGTCCTTCCGTCGCACTGTCTGTTTGTCTCTCACTAACCCCCCCCCCCCCCCCCCCCCCGGTCATTCAGTGTTTGTCTGGCGGAAAGTCATTCATTTGGTCAGTGAGTGAGCGGGTGAGTGAGTCAGTCAGTCAATCAGTCACTCAACCTCTCTCGCTCTCTCTCTCTCTCTCTTCTTTCTGTGTGTGTGTGTGTGTGTGTGTGTGTGTGTGTGTGTGTGTGTGTGTGTGTGTGTGTGTGCACGCGCGCGCGCGCACGCGCGTGTGTGTGTGTTTGTCAATAATGTAGTCACTATTTCATACTCTTGACCTCATTTGACATGACTTTTTTGTCAAGCCGTTTGAAACTTGCAACGCTGTAACAATCCAGAAAACACTGCCTGAGGATGGCACGGGACAACCAGTGAAAAGGCAGCACGCACCTGTCAGAATGCGGTCACAGTCTACACGGACTAACCTCCCTTCAAACCTCATTTCATGTAAACCATATTGAGCCCGTGAGGATCGAATCTGAAACTCTTCAAACGAACAAAAATGGTTCAAATGAATTATTGTGAAATCGACCATAATAATTTGCTGAATGCAAAGCGTTTACATAAGTATGCTTGTTTACACTGCTGAATAACCCATTCCGTATCCTATACCTGCGACGCATTTTGTTAAAAAAAACCACAAAAATAAGGGGGGGGGGGGGGAGAGAAGCTGATTGAACATATTCCCCAATTAGTGCGCGGTTTTATCTTTAAAAAGATAAAGAGGAGAGGGCAGAAGTAGAAAGCGGGGGGTAGGGGGGGGGGAGCGGGAGGGGGGGGAAGGAAAGAGTGGGGGGAGCGGGAGGGGGGGGGGGGGAGGCGTGAGCGGGAGGGTGGGGGAGGCGGGAGCGGGAAGAGGAGCAATTAAAAGAAAATGAAAGCGGCTTTTCACTGAGTGACACGAAGGGTAAAGAATCAAATGACAACAGTGGCAGTATGTATGAGCAACATTATACCTATCGCAATTATCAAGATTATTTTTCGCCCACAACGAATACTGCTGTTTCCAGTACCGCTATTGCTGGTGGTGCTTCGTCACCCCCCCCCCCCCCCCCTCCTCCCCTACTACCATTACTACTACTATTACTGCTTAACAAAATTGTCTCCATAATCGCGCTGAGCATTTACATTTCAAACACACACACACACACACACACACACACACACACACACACACACACACACATACATACACACACACACACATACACACACACACACACACACACACACACACACACACACACACACACACACACACACACAAACCCATGCCTAACAGTCCAAAAAATGCATAAACTAAATAAAAAGATGATGGGTAGGGTACAGAACACTTCTTCAAAAAAACTATGTAAGGAAAGCTGTAAAAACTTTTTTTAGTCTGGTCTGCTCGGCGAACAGAGAAAGGGGGCTGGTTACAGATGGAGGGACCCTAGTATGAAAAGGAAAACCTTGGCCGTAGGATTTAGGTCTAAAAGAAGGGAAGTCTTAACATGAGGATGTCAGAAAGAACTTCGCCGTATGGTACCGGTGTCGCCGTGAAATCTGGGAACGTGATTTTTGGGGAACGCGTTCCCAAAACGTACTGTGATATCTGGGAAGGCCCGTCATATCTGGGAACGTGGTCTTTCAGAGCTCAGAAGGGCAGAAAGAAGACAATAAAAAGAATGGATTTTCGAGATAAGGCAGGAAACAATTCATTTAGGTGCAATTGAGATCTTTGGCCTTCTTGTCACTTTTTTTGCCATTAATTTCTTGGCATGATTTTCACAAAGTTCCCAGATTTCACGATTGGAAGTTCAGGAAATCTGGGAACGCGTTCCCAGATATCACGGTTCCCAGACGTTATACGTCACCGGCCTAAAAGAAGGGAATCTGTACATATGGATGTCAGCAGCAGAACTAAGATGAAGAGATGAGGACAGACTGAAGGGTTCAGAGTAACACGCTGGAGTCGGGTCTTCCAGTGACTTAAAACAGAATGAGAGACTGGAACCTATCTTTTGCTCAAAGTGCAGCCGGCGAAAGGGATCCAAAGAGACACGCGAAACACCTCTGGGTTTTATTGTGGCCAGCTCCTCAGGACTAGCAGAGATTTTCCTATATATGGCGTGCAACTGACAAAGGCGCGCGCATTCGAGTAGAGGCAGCTTCTTCATTAAAACAGGAACGGGAGGAACCGATTCTTTGAGCTCGACGTGGAAGGTGCGACTAATGCAAGGGGAAAGACGTGTTGAAACGAGAGTTTCGTCGCCTACCAACACACGCCCAGATTTTCACCCATTGAGAAAATCTTTTTTTTTTTTCCACTTGTTCACATGCTAAAGAAAGAAAAAAACAGATCTATTAAAGAAAGAGAGAGAAGAGAAGAAAACTCAAAGAGAGAGAGAGAGAGGGGGGGGGGGGGAAGAGGGCGGGAGACAGTTCGAAAAACCGATACTGGAGACAGGGAGAATAGGGATGATGGCCGTCGTAACTCTCCCCAGGGCGCTGCTGTCATGGAGCAAGGAGCTAGAGAGACGATCGTTTCACACGAGCTTCTGAAGTTCACGATCATTGCCTAGTGTTATAAATGTGTGCATTTTCTACGTCCTTTAACATCCCATCCTATATCATTTTATACGCCCTTCAACGTCCCATCCTATATCATTTTATACGTCCTTCAACATCCTATTCTATATCGCAAATCCACTATGGTCCAATGAAAAGAGACGATCAACTATAAGGTTTAATACTGTTTAACAGTTATATTTATTTGTGTAAAAGGGAAGCCGGAGGGGGGTGGGGGTGGGGTGTGGGGGGTGGGGGGGCTGGGAAGGGTGCAAACCAAAGAGGCAAAAAAAAAGCACAGTTCGACTTCGAGGGAAAGCACACTAGATAGAACATGTATAAGAAAGAAAATTGAGCGTGCATGACATCTCCACGGGATGGTCACTGATGGGCAGGAATGCCAAATAGAGAAACAGCCCGGGTTTTCTTCCCTAATACCCCCGCCCCCAACCCACCCCTGTTGACTGCCATGTTCTAGCAGGGAAAGACTTCTCACGGAGAAATCTTTCTTTACCTCCGTAAACAATACCTGTTTCAACTGATGATCCTGATGATCTCAATGAACAATAACTCAATCGCATGAGCCGGGAAAAAGAACCGCTAAGAGTATCGAAAGCAGACTGGACGAAATACCCAAACCGCTGCTCAAACCACCCAAACGGAAAAAAACCACAGGGCGAGAGAAACAATCGTCGGGCTGATGTTGACATTCATGTCGACGCAAGACGTTCTCAGCATGGCTTACTTTTATATGTCCGAAGAAGTCAGTCGTCCACCTTGTACAACATGCATTGATATACTTGACTATTTGTACGTGTATGCTTTTTTTGTCGTCCTCCTCCCCTTCCTCCTCTCTCTGTCTCTGTGTGTGTCTCTCTCTCTCTGTTCGTGTGTGCGTGCGTGTGTGCATGCGTGTGCGTGAGAGTGCGCATGCGCGCGCGCGTCTGTGTGTGTGTGTGTGTGTGTGTGTGCGTGTGCGTGTGTGCCTTTTCTTTAAATGAAAACGGTTGACATTCTGTTCACAATGTTTTCTTAAATGCAACCATGGGTTATTTGACAATAAACTGGTTTCAGCCAGTCAGTGCGTATGTGCGTATCTCTCTCTCTCTCTCTCTCTCTCTCCTCTCTCTCTCTCTCTCTCTCTCTCTCTCTCTCTCTCTCTCTCTCCTCTCTATATATATATATATATATATATATTCTCCAATAAAAGTTTCGCTTAAAAGCTTCTTCAGTAATGGAAACTGCTTAGAGAAACACACTGTGTATATATATATATATATATATATATATATATATATATATATATATATATGTATATGTGTGTGTGTGTGTGTGTGTGTGTGTGTGTGTGTGTGTGTATGTGTGTGTGTGTGTGTGTGTGTGTGTATGGTACAGAAAACAGTTCAAGAAAACCTTTTTTCTGTACAAATCGGACAAGTGGTTTGAACCCTTTTAACAATTTAAAATGAAACCGTTTACTTCTGTATTTTTACCCCAGAAGTATACTTGGGAGGAGTTGTGACCAGCAATTTATTTGGACTGATTATTGAAGACTGGTATACACACACACACACACACACACACACACACACACACACACACACATTGAAATGACAGACAGTTGCAGGCATAAAAGGAAATTTTTGTCAGTAAATATAAAATAACAACCCTAACAGAGCCCCTCACGCAGCACAATTAGCAAGGAGATTTCACAACCCTGGTAGAGCCCCCCCCCCCCCCCCCCCCCCCCTTGCACAACACGTGCAACACAATTCTTTCTTCTTCTTTCCCTGAATACAATTCACAACTCCTATATATATTGAGGCCTATAGCAAGGGATGGTATGGGATCTGAAGAGAGAATACCTCGAAACAACTTGTAATCCCGGTTTTTAAGTTTTACTTTTATTCATATTAAAAAAATAGCCAGAAAATTCATCACTGAATATGTATATATATATATATATATATATATATATATATATATGTATGTGTGTGTGTGTGTGTGTGTGTGTGCTGACAGAACTTTCTGTCCTGCGCGTGGTGACAGCCCTGAAATGGCTCCCACTCTCGGCGGCACAACGCCAAAATGCTAGTGACTGAATCAATGACAGACAGCTGATCTGGGGTCCATTTCTCAAGGTCTTCCAAGGTACTAAGCTGACGGAGAAAGCAAACGCTGTCACACTGTGGGTGCCTTCAACATCAGAGAAGACGTAATGCTGGTGCCAGGTGTGCAAAGATATTTTTTACACCTACTGAGTAAGTAACATAATGCCAAGCGTGTATCGGGGCCGGGGTTCTACACTTTACGGCGAAATTAACCCAGTGTCTGGGGCGCCCTGGGCATGCTACACCTTGCTGCAAAAGTAATCGTGTCAGGTGTGCGCACAGCATCCTACATCTTACGGGGGAAGTATCACAATGTTAGGGGGGCACCTGTATCCTACACTCTATGGCGAAAGTAACATACCGTCAGGCGTGCATCTGGTATTCAACATCTTACAGGGAAAAGTAACCATGCCAGGCGTACGCCGGGTATCCTACACCGTGCGGAGAAAGTATCTATGTCAGGTGTGGACTGGGTATTCTCCACCTTACGGGGACAATAACATGGTGCCACGTGCGCACGGATGTCCTACACATTGCGGATAAAGTAACATGTTGCAAGGAGTGCTCTGATATCCTTCATCTTATGGCAAACGTACCGTGGATAATAATACACAGTTTACAGCGAAATAAACACAGTGCTAGGTGTGCACGGACAGTCTACACCTTGCGGAGAAAGTAACATGGTGCCAAATGTGAACCGATGTCCTGCACAGAATATAACACGGTGCCAGATATAAACGGGTATCCTGCACTGAAAATAGCACGGTGCCACATATGTACGAATGTCCTATACCCAAGAGAACATGGTGTCAGTTGTGGACGGATATCCTACACCAAAAATAACATGAAACGAGATACGAACGGATATCCTGCACCGAAAATAACATGAAACGAAGCACGAACGGATATCCTACACGTTCGCAGTTTGAAGTTCGGCCGACACGAAAATTCTCATTTCCATTCAAAGCGCTGTTCTCCTGATTTCCCGTGCTCCACCTTCCCCGCCCACACGCATGCAATCTGAGATGGTTATTCTGATCTGCCACGTAAGTAATGGCGCTTGTGAATGTCATGCCGGAATGGACCTATATAAACAACTATAAATAGATAGCCCTAATACGGCCAATGTACCCATCTGAACTAATAAAAAGAATCTGACAGGCCTGAATTGGACAGTGCAACTATCCAAATAAGTATACACAGTGGACAGCCCTCACAGGGCCCACAGCAATAACAACAACAACAACAACAAATCAAGAAAGAAAGAAAAATGACGACATCAACAAAGGCAATAGCAAACAGCAACATCAAGATTTTCAACCAAAATAAGGAGGATAAGGACATTACGTAAAAGAAAAGATAGATGAGGCCATGTGAGAAACGGAAGATCGATAGAAAAGAAAAAGTAAGGACAATGGATCAGGAAATCATGACAAAAGAAAGATGGGTGTGGTTATTATGGGTATGGAAGAAATAGGCGATGACATCATGAGAAAGAAAGGATGGATGTGAACATCCTGACAAATGACAGATTTCATGATGGATGTGAACATCCTGACAAATGACAGATTTCATGATGGATGTGAACATCCTGACAAATGACAGATTTCAGGATGGATGTGAACATCCTGACAAATGACAGATTTCAGGATGGATGTGAGCATCCTGATAAATGACAGATCTCATGATGGATGTGAACATCCTAACAAATGACAGATTTCATGATGGCTGTGAACATCCTGACAAATGACAGATTTCAGGATGGATGTGACAAATGACATATTTCATGATGGGTGTGACAAATGACAGATTTCATGATGGCTGTGTGAACATCCTGACAAATGACAGATTTCAGGATGGCTGTGAACATCCTGACAAATGACAGATTTCAGGATGGATGTAAACATCCCGACAAATGACAGATTTCATGATGGCTGTGAACATCCCGACAAATGAAAGATTTCATTTTCCCACCTTTGGACAAACATTTGTCAGACATTGGGGAAAAGGCGGAAATCTTGCCAAAACGAAGTTTTACAGTTCACGAGCATTTTCGTACATTACAAGCGGCTGCTCATAAATGAAGTACCATCGTTACTTTTTCGCAAGTAAGGACAGTATAATCTGTTTGAAGTCACTGCAAGAGAAAACTACGGACAGATTTTACAGTACATTACAGTGTGAATGAACGAGTATCCAAGTGACTGGTAACTAAACAGCTCGACTTGACTGAATGATCATTTGGGATTTTTTTTTTTGATTGTTTTTTGTTTTGTTTCATTGACTACTCATTATCTATGAATTTTGACTACTTTTCATTCGATTGATAAAGACTTTCCTTAAACCAAGGAAAGAATCGATTACTGAACTTTGTACCGAAATCGGCAAAGTAAATTCGAGCAACCGCTGTCCACAAGCACTAGTGTACGTGCTTGCGTGCGTACCACACACACACACGCGCACGCGCGCCCACACACACATACATGCACATTCCCCTAAGCGCACG
>JADBJO010001711.1:71992-99492 GCA_016801955.1 Conus betulinus | reverse complement strand
TAAAATGGTTGCTGTTTTTAATTGCATTTTTAGATGCAAACATGAATCCTGTGGTCGCTAAAGACGGTGGACACGACTTGAATTAATTGAACTAGCTCAGGGGATGGGGTGATGGGTAATGATGAGGTCCTAACCAGTGGATACAGTGTCGGTGATTCGGATCGGTTCCATGATTATGCGGTGATGACAGTGTAATTAAATGAATCTTCTGAGGTGCAGGTTGTTCATGCTGCCTGTGATAAACTCACCTAGCATAATGAACGGCAGTGTTGTGTTGTTCACTCACTGGAAATGATCACCTACAAGATCCAGATAGTGTACTTGTGCATTGAGGAAACAACAAAATAAACCTGTTTGCATACTATTTTGGTTTAATCTGGTTACGACTCATGCGACTTCATGAACTTGAATATCCGGGCGAGGTTTAGAATATAAACAATTTCGAAGATAAACAGCGACTCCTCTATGGGAATCATTGGGTTGGTCACGCCTGATTGGGAGGTGGGAGGGGATGGATGGGGGGGGGGGGGGGGGGGTGAAAATTGGGTAGGCATATTGAATCAGTTAAGAGAGACTCAGGAAATATTTTCCAAAGTGATTATGTCAAATTCCATAGATTCGGCTTCCAAAAGAGTGAGTTCGCTTTTTAAACTTTGGATTTTACGATGGATTTAACACGGCTTTTGCTTTGTTTGCGGACCCAGACTAAATCCCATATCATTTGATTAGACATGTAACTACTCGGGCAATGTGGAGGTATGTTATTGACAGTGTGAGCTTTTGAGGTTTTTACCTTAACTCTGTAAGAGACTAGTCTTGATCTAACAGACGCTTAGTTAATTCAGTTTGGTTTGGAGATGACATAATCATGTGCACATGCAGGGCTAGTTGGACACGGTATTTGCTGTGTTTAAGGTGAAGGTTTGAAAAAGGTTACGATGCTGGACTTTACTGAGATATGATACAATATGACACAAGGCTAGAACTCTTGCATGAAACCCACCAATCATGGCTACGTAAACACAGATGCCAACAGAAACCCACCAATTATGGCTACGTAAACGTAGATGTCAACAGAAACCCACCAATCCTAGCTATGTAAACATAGATGTCACAGACATCCACCAATCCTGGCTGTGTATACATAGAGATGTCAACAGACATTAGGTAAAGTGAACAAGAGCACATAGTACGAACATTCACAGAGGATGCTGATATGAAAAGAGCGTCTGTCTGTCTGTCTCTGTCTGTCTGTCTGTCTGTCTGTCTGTCTCTCTCTCTCTCTCTCTCTCTCTCTCTCTCTCTCTCTCTCTCTCTCTCTCTCTCTCTCTCTCTCTCTCTCTCTCTAGGTCGAACGGATATTCATATAAGTCAAAATGCTTTGTAGAGAGTACATAGTGTCAGTTTCATCAAGATGTCACTGTGTGCGGTCTAGTCCTCAAATGCTACGCCACATCCTCCAAGTTTCGAGTCCACTCTGCGCGCGACTTAAGCTGGCGGATAAATGAAATAATGACTAAGATGAAGAAAGGAAGACGGTCTCATGGCTACGATTTAGCAGATGTCTGACCCACGCATCAGACCAACGCGCTGGACAGACCTTGGGGACAACCAGAAAGACTTGTAACAGATGCTCCGTCACCACTCAAGGTTGCGTCCATCACCTTTGACATCAAATGATGATGTCGTGGGTCAACATTCAAACCAGAATTTGCGATTAGAAATTAGAGACAGTCATGTTCATTTTGTTTTACACAGCGTTGTATCATAAGCTGTGATATGATTCGTATGGAAGTTGGGAGCTCAGGTATGTTCGTCTTCAACAAGCTAGCTGGGGCATTTCACCATCTTTTGATTGTAAGTGATTTGTTATTGTGTAATGGACCAGACGTACGACTGTATGTGTGGTTGGATAAATGTGAACTAGTTTTTTCCTATTTACTTGAGTCGTTCAGTGGAACCGAGTGCTCTGATGTCTCTCTATTCAAGACCCTGTTCACCCTTGTGTGACGGGTTGGGACGGACACAAATGAAAAAAACAAAAAAAAACAAAACAAAGGGAAAAAAAAACAGCGATTAATGTAACGACCTGGTAAGTAATGGAGGTGACGGAATGAATGCGGACGGGAAAAAGATTAGGACTAAAAGAGAGGTGAGTGGAAGACTGCTTAAAATCAACTGGAGATGATATAGAGTTATACAGTTGTAAAACTGATCCTCTAAAGTGGCCAGAAAAAGAAAGAGGTAGCGACAGCGTATAGGAACTACAGGATGTGTACTTCCCCCCTGGAACATGATGAGTTTAATTGAACTGATAAATGTCACTTCGTGCCTTTGCAGAATGTATATCAATACCTTAAGGATAAAGGGCTTGAAAGTCGAATAAATTAGAAGAGAAGTATTCTGTTCAATTGTTTCTTTACTTGATGTTATCTGTGTAGTGGGGCAGTACACTGTTTTCAAAGATTGATATTTATGTGCAAAGAAAACTATCAAATTTAGATGAGAGGTGTATAGGGGAGGAGTGAGATAGTTTGTTTGTTACATCTGTTTAGTGGACGCTTTTGCAATGGTATTCATACTTATGTGCAAAGAAAGCTGTTAAACTTAGAAGGAAAGTCTTCAGAAGGAGGGTGGGAGTGAGTTAATTTGTTTGGTACGTATGTGAAGGGGACCGTTTTGAAGAAAGATTTCAATCTACGACTTTCAAAGACTAATAATATGTACAAAGGAAGTCATTATACTTAGAGGAGAGGTGTTCCGGAAGGGGTGTTGAGGAAGAAAACTGTGTGGTAGGTTAAGGGATTTTCACATATGTGCGACAAGCTATTAAGAGAAACTTTATTTCATTTAATTTTTGCTGGCTTTAGAACCAACCCAACGACTACTTTTTCAGGCATGACAAAAACCTAAAAAACCTACGTATGTGCTACTAACTGAACACAATCACTACACAGTAATCATCTGGTACTTCCACTGCTCCAAACCCAGCTGCAGAACCTGTCCTTTCACCGAACCAGACACCATCCTGCAGGGCCCCAAAGGCTCATTCAAAACTAAACGCATATTCTCTTGTGATAGCCACAACATAGAGCGTGCTACCCACTGTGAGCTGTGCGATAAGATCTTTGTGTGTGAAAACATCAGCACACTTGAGACGCTCAGCTCTGAACAACTAGGTAAGGTAATGCTGCTTATAGCCCAGCCGACCGCAAAGGGCCATATCAGGGCTGTCACCACGTTAAAATCAACTCACACCAAAAAAAAAAACAAACAAACAAACAAAAAAAACCAAAACACTTTCACTCATGTCTTTAAAATACACCTTCTGAAAACGTACCAGAAACTTCGTTAAAATCGTTTCTTCCGTAAAATCTTAGATCAGATGAAAAATGCCAATCTTTTTTTCAGAAGCTCAAAGATCATGTCAGGTGGGACATCTCTGAACAGGGTTTTCATGGAGTCTTCTGTAAAGTGTTTGTGTCTCACATCGTGCAAATCCTATCATTATAATAACAATAAGCGCTTTGAGCTCATCAGAGATGGGGCGCATATGAAATGTCATTATCATTATTATTATTATTATTATTATTATTGTTGTTGTTGTTGTTGTTGTTGTTGTTGTTGTTGTTGTTGATGATGTGTTGTTATTATTATTATAAGAACCTATCATCAATACAATCATCATCTTCATCAACATCATCATAAAGAATATTCCTACCATAATCATATTATAACAATTCTCTCATTCTTCTCTTTCGACTTCTTACTTTACCATTGATAATAATAATAATAATTTAACAACAACAACAACAACAACAACAATAATAATAATAATAATAATATAATAATAATGAAATTTCATATGCGCCCATCTCTGATGAGGTCAAAGCGCTTACAAAGTGTGAATAAAAGCATAAACTACAATAAACAGCTGTATTCATGCCAAAGACAGAAAGAAAATAGAGGGAAAATTCATTTAAAGCAAGCTATAAACAAGTCACAAATATCTCGCATAATCAAAATCACTCAATGACACGATGAATCTCTAATATATACAATGCAAGCGTACGCGCGCGCGCGCGCACACACACACACACGCACGCACGCAAGCACGCACGCACGCACACACACACACACACACACACACACACACACACACACACACACACACACACACACACACACACACACACACACACACACACAAGATCGCATTTCATGAATATGTTAAAAGATATTTTGAAAAAGAAAGGACACAGAAATGCAAGGAAAAATAAACATCGCACCATTTAAACATAGGCCTAACAAAAATTTCTGTTGGAAACAAACAAAATCTTGTAAACTATTAAACAAGAAGACATAAGAGAAGCAAGCAACGCACACACACACACGCACAAAGACTGCACACGCTCCCGCGCCCGCCCGCGCACACACATACGCGCGCGCGCGCGTGCACACACACACACACACACACACACACACACACACACACACACACACACACACACACACACACTCAGACAGACCTGCACAGACCCACGAACAGACAGACAACACTACACGCAACTGAAATTTTGACAACTCTGCGAAATGGGAAGGACCTGAAGAAGACAATAACTGACAGTGCTATAGTTTTCATGACACGGAATGGGGAAAGTACTTTTGGAATAAATGTGTTTTTTAGCCTTGATTTAGATGTGGAGAGGGATGGAGCATGGCGGACAGGAAAAGGGAGATCATTCCACTTGGACGGACCAAGGTAGAAGAAACCCCTCTCCTGAAATCTTTTTAAGGTATTTGGGGTTTGGTTGTTGAAGAGACGATTGTCGTCAGAGGAACGTAAATGATTATAACAATGCTGATAATAAAAATAAAATGATACTACTACTACTACTACTACTACTACTACTACTACTACTACTACTACTACTACTGACCACTACTATGATGATGATGATGATGATGATGATGATGATGATGATAATAACGATATTAATAACGATGACGATGATGATGATGATGATGATGATGATGATGATAATCATATTGATAATAATAGTAACATTAGCAACATAATGATGAGAGTATGACGTTGATGATGACGATTATTATGATAAGGTAGTAGAAGAAAAGGAAGGAGAAGATTAGTATTATAATGATGACGATGACAACGACGACGACCACAACGACAATGATGATCATGATGATGATGATGATGATGATGATGATGATGATGATGATTATGATGATGGTGATGGTGACGTTGATACTAATGATAATGATAACGATAACGATAATGACAACAATAAAAATGATGATGATGATGATGATGATGATGATGATGATGATGATGATGATGATGATGATGATGATGATAACAACAACAACAACAACAACAACAATAATAATAATAATAATAATATAAAAAACACAACAACAACAATAACAACAACAACAATAATGATGATGATGATGATGAAGATGATGATGATAATGATAATGATGGTGATGGTGACGATGACGATGATGATGATGGTAATGATGATGATGATGATGATGATGATGATGATGATGATGATCATCATCATCATCATCATCATCATCATCATCATCATCATCATCACATCATCATCATCATCATCATCATCATCAAAAATGATCATGATCATCATGATCACCGTCATTATTGTTATAACTATTATTATTATTATTATTATCATCATCATCATCATCGTTGTTGTTGTTGTTTATTATTATTATTATTATTATTATTATTATTATTATTATTATTGTTGTTGTTTGTGTTGTTATTATTATTATTATTATTTATTATTACTACTGCTAGTACTACCACCACTACTACTGCTACTTCAACCACTTCTACTACTACTACTGCTACTAGTACTACTGCTGCTGCTGCTATCATTTTTGTTTTTGCTATTGTTATTGTTATCAGTATTATTATAAAATTTATCATATAATTATGCTATCATTATTATTGTTATTACTGTTATTATTGTTGTTGTTTTTATCATTATTATTATTGTTATTATAACCATTAGTACTATTATTTATATAATAATAATAATAATAATAATAATAATATCATTATCGTTGTTAATATTATTATTCCTATTCATATTCTTATTGAAATAATTGTCGTTGTTATTGATGATATCCTTCTTCTTCTACTTCTTCTTCTCGTGATTATTACGTATATTATTTTCATTATCATTATATTGTTGTTGTTGTTACTGTAACTATTGTTGTTGTTGTTGTTGCTGCTGCTGCTGCTGCTGTTATATTTGTGAATACTAGCATTGTCATGCTATCGTTGTTATCATTACTATCATCATTGTTATTACTGTAGTAATTATTATTATTATTGTTACTATTACTGTTATTGTTACTATTATTATTATTATTATTATTATTATTATTATTTATTATCATCATTGTTGTTACTATTATCACTATCATTATTATTAGTAGTAGTAGTATTGTTATTATTATAAAGTTGTTGTTATTGCTGTTGTTGCATTTTAAACGTATGAATACGTCACGAAGTGGTGAGAATTTGGCAAATGAAGCACTCATTTGAACAATAATGTTTGCACAAACCCGCTATCTCTGTCAATCAATTTCCTGTTTTCCAATGCCGTAAAACCTAGAGATCATTTGCCCATTTGTGAATGAAACATCTGGCCCATATTCAACTGGACATCAAGGTGTTTGTTCGTTTTTTGACAAATGAAAATAGTTTCGTCGATTTACCGAGGGTTGCGTCCCCCTGGATGTTACATTGTGTCATATTCATTTGCATCCTGTTACCGCGCGCGCACACACACACACACACACACACACACACACACACACACACACACACACACACACACACACACACACACACACACACACACACACACACACACACACACACACACAGACTCAAAGAGAGAGAGAGAGAGAGAGAGAGAGAGAGAGAGAGAGCGCATTGGTATATGTTTATCCAGTCAATAAACAGGCAAACTTACTTGCAATTTTTTTTTTTTAATTTACAGGGGGGTTTTTTTTTACAGTTTTTTTTCTTCTTCTATATTACAGGTTTTTTTTTTATTGCTTCTTTTGCGAAACAAACAATCACACATGTTTGTTCCTTTCATGAGATAGGAAGATATTACACAGATTTCGTGTGAACAAGCAAAGTATTTAGTACTTCATGAAATGAGCAATTTCATAGCGATGTCATTACATTCAAAAGAGTCTTCAATGATTGAAGTTGATTGATTGGATAATCAATAGGGAGGTTTGTTGGGCGGTTGCTGCTGGTTGGTTAGTTATTTGATTTCCTAGCTGAACACTGAATTCTTTGTTATTTGGCTTATGATCAGTTCAGCTGACTGGGGACTTGGTTTGTTTCTTGTTATTCTTTCGTGAGGTAGAAACATCCTTAAAGTGGTTTGTTCAAAGTTACACAGTCTGAACCCAAGGACGAGTCTGGACCACTATTTGTTGTGATGACATCATCATCATCTGGCTACATGACAATGAGAGCAAATGTAAGTCATGAAGGGCCCAAATACGTAACTGAATATATATCGATACCAACGGAAATGTGGTCATGGTCAGTTTCAAAGAACCCCGACAACGTCTCAGAAGTATCTCATTATTTCAACATTTACAAGACACACAAACTAGAGTTTGGAAAAGATATGAAGCCAAATCTGATTTTCCTCATGTTTTAAATGCAACACAGCTCAGTCTAAAAGTTCCAAGGAAACCATGCATCATGGCGGGTTGCTTTCAGCTCTTCTTTTCCTTTTTTCCCTACAGTAAAGCACCTGACAGAATATCTAAGGATACATGGAACTGTTCAGCGAATCATTACTCCAGTTTTTGTCACCACGTGGATTGTAATTTGAAGACAGAGTGTGAAGATGAACGGGATGAAGCGGGACACTGTCCTTACAGTAGTCCTGACTGTCGGGGGATGGTGGCACTCTGTGGACGTTGCTACAAATTCATTGGAAATATCCCTGCATCTGACAGTGACAGAATCGATGTCAGTGACAAGTATTGTCAGAGAGCCTGATGGGCGTAGCAAGTTTTCCTAAGTGTATTTATGATTGGGTCACTGTTGTTTCAATAAAGATTGCCATGCATGTAAACCGGTTTGCAGATCACTATGTTGGTGTGCGATTAGGTGATGTAGCATTGCCTGCTATGTATAGAAACACAGCTTTTCAGGGCAGATTTGTGTTTTCATCATACATTTCGCGTCTCTGGTAGATTTCATTATTCTAGACAAACGAAGTGTTTTTTTTGTTTCCTATCCTAAACACATACCTTATAACTGTGCATTTACCTATCGTGAGCTAGGACTGTTGAAGAGAGTACTTTGTGAGTTCCACATAAACAGGACTGTTGTGCAATCACATACAAAACCAATAACATTGAACAACACTCAGATTGCATTGTTCTGGCGACAAGATTACTTTACAGTCTGCAGTGATGGCCAAGTGACATACACATTCCTTGTGTGCGGTTTCCATCAGTTGGCAGTGTGCAGCCAACAGCACACAACGTGTTATTTTGTCAATAGCTCATCATACGTCAATGGACTGTTTTTCTTAAGTGACTCCACCGTTTTGATTCAGATGTTTACATGCAGCGATGACGTCACGCGGGTGTCATACACTCTAGTGTGTAATTTTATCCCCGATTGCCAGGATAACAGTGATGAATCAATTTGTCAACATCCTGTTTGTATGAACAGCTTTACATGCAGTAATGGTCAATGTCTTCGCCATGACATGGTGTGTGACCAAATACCCCAATGTTGGGATGAATCAGACGAACGCAGATGTAGTAAGTACAAGAAACGCATGTTACATTTCACATTTTCCCCTTCACCTACCCTGATCAATTTTGATGGCATCAGGCAAATTAAGTCAACACAAATGCATTTCAACGAGTCCTGTCCTGACAGTCATTATCGTTGTCCTGGTGACCTCAATGACTGTCTGCCTGTCTACACACGATGTAATGAAATGTATGATTGCTTGGACCAGAAGGACGAAGACAGATGTCAAGAAATGATATGTTCAGGATTTTTCAGGTGCAGGGCATCCATAACCTGTATACACATCGACCATCTGTGTGACGGCTGGCCTCACTGTCCAATGGCTGATGATGAAATGTGTGTGATATAGCTTGTCCTTTGGGCTGTCTGTGTCAAATCCACACGTTCTTTTGCCCCCAGTCGTTCTCTGTGACAGTGTTTCCATACATTCGCTCTTTGGATGCTTCAGATTCGAGAATGACACTTTCTGCTATGAAACACCATGTCTACCTCATTTACCTTGCTCTTGCCCGATGCTGTTTGACCCTCTTGCCTCGGACTAAGATGCTAAATTTGAGGTTTCTTGATCTCAGTGAGAATAAGTTGACACAAGTGAACATGACTTCATTTCTGGGGTTGAGCAGCTTACAGGAATTGTCACTGTCCAAGAATCCCCTCACCTCTCTTCACACGGACTCCTCATCTGTCGCCAGGCAAAGTGTTCTCACGCTGGTTGGCCTGTCATTTACTTCACTGACAGCGTTGGATACTAAAGTCTTCTCTTCTTTTCCTCGAATACAGAAGCTCAACTTAACTTTTACAGCTGTTCATACCATTAGTCCCAATGGATTTCAGTTCACCCCACGATTAAATGAACTGTACCTGATGGCAGTCCAGTTACACGGTACCCACCAGACATGTTCAAAGGGCTTGTCTATTTGCATGTTATATCTGCACAAAACTGTAAAATATGCTGGAGACAAATGCTCCCAAAGTAACTTTCATTCCTCATGCCATTCTCCAAGAGACGAACTATCTTCATGTGATGACTTATTACGGTCATGGGCGTACCGTGCGTTTCTGTGGCTGGTCGCCTGCCTGTCATTAACCGGCAATGTCATTTGTTTCTGTGCACGCTTCTTTGTAAGAAGCATGACGTCTTCAAGTGGATTCGGCGTGTTTGTCCTCAACCTTACAGTGGCCGATTTTTTAATGGGTGTCTACATTTCAATCATAGGAGTAGCTGATGCGGAGTTCCGTGGCAGGTATCTCCACTATGACGACATATGGAAAAACAGTGTGGCCTGTAAGGTGGCTGGTTTTCTGTCTTTGTTGTCCAGTGAGGTGTCAGCTCTGATCATCTGGCTGATCACACTGGATCGTTTTCTTGTCCTTCGCTTTCCATTCAGCACCTTGCGATTCCAGAGAACGTCAGCAGCTGTGGCCTGTCTCTTGGTTTGGGGAGTGGGCTGCTCACTGGCATTGCTGCCTTTACTCCCCATGATGTCACACTGGGAGTTTTACAGCCAGATAGGTATCTGCATCCCACTGCCAGTTACAGGGGAAGATTTCAAAGGGAGACTCTATTCTATCAGTGTAGTGATCATCCTTAATTTTGTTTTGTTTTTATTCATTTCTGCTGGCCAAGCCTTCGTCTACTGGTCAATACAGAAACATGCCTTCAAAGTCAATACTACAAAAGTGTCACGAGACATGGCAGTAGCCCAGCGATTAATCACTGTTGCCGTATCAGACTTCATGTGCTGGTTTCCAATTGGACTGTGTGGGATGTTGGCACTGGCTGGTACGCCCATCCCTACGCAAGTGAATGTGGCATTGGCTGTATTCATATACTGCCTTTGAACTCCGCTATCAATCCCTTCATTTATACCTTCAATACACTGGCAGAAAAGCGGAGGATATCCAGCGAAAGGAAACTTCTAGAATGGCTGGAATCCCATACTGACTTTACTGTCACATAGCAAGCCCTTTCATGTAGTGATCACTGATTAACACTGAGATCAGTTAATTCACGCAGTGTTTTACTCGAGGATACAACACTTTCATCAATTCTGTCACAAAATGGCCTCTGTGAAGGTGTTAGGCCGCAGATCACGTGCGAATAACTGTCCAGTTATGCATCTATAATCAGCTACTCCAGATGTAATATGTTAGAACATATGCATCACAAAGATTAGTAATGTGAAGTAGTGGTCCATGAGAAAATGCAACACTAAGATCAGCTGCGTCATGCAGTTAGTTGAATATCTGTGAGCTCATTTTCCCACAAGTGATCAGCTGTCTCTGAATGATCTGGCCAGGCAGCGAGACAGTAAACGATGTACACGATGAACAGCGATGGTCCATTGGCATTCTTTGCACACAGGGGGTTGATTCATCCCTTCAAAAAACATTGTTTTTTTTTTGTTATGCGGCAACAATGATGGAATCTCACACACAGTGTGTAATACAGCCTGTGTCAACTGGTAGTGCGCAGGGGGGTCTTGGTGACCTCGTTACCGCGCGGGAAAAAAGTGCAAAGTTGCGTTAACTGTGCCTGTTTTGCATCAAGCTTGCTGGCGACACAAGATGTGTAAAATGAAAATTCTTTTTTCCCGTGCAAGAGCAGTCTCTCAAGTGAGTTTTATGCCCCTTCTTTTGGCTGTTTAAGCGCGGGGTTGGTTACTGTCAGCCCTTTTCTCACCATGCCACCATGAAGAAAACTTAGCACCTTTGACAAAACCCAGGGCGATTGCGTGGATACAAGATGGCATTGCAAAGGCTGAAGTGGCGCGACGACTTGGTGTGCATCATTCAGTTATTGTTAGACTGAATCAGCGTTTTAGGGCGACCAACAGCGTTGAAGAGAGGCCACGGTCAGGTCGGCCTAGGCAGACTACTCCCAGAGAAGATCGTTTCATCGAGAGGCAGGCCCTATTGCAGCGGGATACCACTTCCACCAGCATCCAAAGGCAGCTTCGTATGGCAAATAACACCATCCTCAGCCGTCAAGCCATACGAAACCGTCTTCACAACTTCGGCCTCAGATCACGTCGCCCAGCTGTTCGACCACGACTGCTAGCAGCCCATAGGCTGGCTCGCCGAGCTTTCTGCCATCCTCATGTGAGATGGAACCAACAACAGTGGTCCCAGGTCCTCTTTTCAGATGAGTCGCGGTTTAGTCTTGAACACAATGACGGCCGAACTAGAGTTTGGAGGCGTGTTGGTGAACGTTACATTGATGCAGCTGTTCGCCAGACCAGGGCCTTTGGGGGAGGATCTGTTATGGTATGGGGTGCCTTCAGCCTCCACCACAAGACACCACTCTACCATATTGATGGAAACCTCACAGGCATCCGCTATCGGGATGAAATCCTGGCGCCTTTCGTTGTTCCGACCATGCAACGGATAGGACCCATGGCAGTCTTCCAAGACGACAATGCTCGGCCACATAGGGCCCGGTGGCCGAAAACTTCATTGTGCAGGCCGGCATCAACAGGATGATCTTCCCGGCGTATAGTCCCGACCTCAATCCCATCGAGCATATGTGGGATGAGTTGGGGAGACGTGTGAAGGAGAACCATCCACCTCCCAGAGACCGCCAGGATCTCTTCCAAATGCTGCAACTGGAATGGCAGAGAATCCCTCAGACGGTCATCAGAACACTGGTCAACTCGATGAGGAGTCGCTGCGTGGAATGTCTCGCCAATGGCGGTGGCCACACCCCACTATTGAAATGATTTGTGTGAACTGAACAGATTTTGCGAACTTTGATTTCGACCCATCCTCTGTTTAATTGTCTGTAAATCAACAACCGTTTCATTCGATCCCAATGAAATTCAATGTACGTTGGAACAAGATAATGAATTAAATCTGTTCCCAATTTCAAAATCGTGGCTTTTATATTTTGGAAATTATGTGGGTACATGTAAACTGTGCTTAACTTTATGTGACTAGTATATGTTGGACATATACTTTAAAAGCTATGTTATTCCTTGTTCTATATAAATGTTTATAGTTTTTTTTTAATCTATTGGTTTGGTTTTGTGTTGATTTTTCGTTGAGATATAATGTGTTTATATGATGATGACGCCCCCGAAAAGGGCTCTGTGTGACTTGGACTATCATTGCACTTAAGCTGAGGAGTCAAGATTTGTTTTAATGTTTTTTAGAGAAAGTTTTGTCAAAACCCACAAAGACAAAGGGTGAACACGATTCTCCCGACTTGAAAAAAAAAAAATCAGATCCGCTCTGCAAAACGGATTGCGTATTAACCACTCCCAGCAGTGAGTAAAAAGTTAACTAGAAATCCTAGAAGACATTTTGAAACTGGCCCCAAGTACGTGTACATAATGGTGACCATAGTTTACATTTTTCCTCCAGAGAAGGTGACGTGCAGCAGATGTTTGCAGACGAAACATATGGCGAATATGTCACTAGTTACATAGTAAAGGCTGTAGTCAGCTATGGCAAGAAGTCTACCGCCACAGTGCCAAGTGTGTGACAGGGTCTGTGTCCAGAGGTAGGAATAAGGCCCCAGAAGAAAGGAAAAAGAAAACACCCAAAGGTGCTGGGGAGGACCCAGAGAAACACTGTCTTCACCTGCCTTTAGAGCAGTTGGCAAAGAAGAAAAAGAAACACCGAAGGTGCTGGGGAGGACCCAGAGAAGCACTGTCTTCACCTGCCTTTAGGGTACAGGCACGCGCAGGACACTCCATTAAGATATCAAGGGACATAACTGCTCCTGAACAGAGGTAAATCAGACTACAGGATGCAACTCATAACAGCCTTAAAGTAGCAGCCCCCATGGGTGTACCAGCCCGTATTTCATGACTGCAGAGCCCACCGGCGAAAAAAACACCCTCCAGCTGTCGAGCACACCCCACAGACCCAACCACCCTGCCCACGGACAGATGAAGACAGTGCCACTCCAGACACAGCCAAGCTTTCGCCATACGGTCTTATGTGCCCTCAAGAGAGAATCCAAAGTTGTAGTCTTTCCCACTGTCAACAGGACTTTCCCTGTGGTCAGTGGGTCTCTTCACCTGCCGTTAGAGCAGTTCTGTACCACCCTTGGAGGTCTGAGCTGTGTTTACGATGGGTACAGGCACGCGCAGGACACTCCATTAAGATATCAAGGGACATAACTGCTCCTGAACAGAGGTAAATCAGACTACAGGATGCAACTCATAAGAGCCTTAAAGTAGCAGCCCCATGGGCGTACCAGCCCATATTTCATGACTGCAGAACCCACCGGCGAAAAACACCACCTTCCAGCTGTCGAGCACACCCCACAGACCCACCCACCCCTGCCCACGGACAGATGAAGACAGTGCCACTCCAGACACAGCCAAGCTTTCGCCATACGGTCTTATGTGCCCTCAAGAGGGAATCCACGCAGCATTCATTACGCTCAATGCTTCATTCACGCTTGTCACCAGGTGATCCCCCACTTAAAGGGATTCACCACACAAACCAGTCCTTCAGGCCTTGTGGCTTACAGCGCCTGACTCTGAATCATTTCCTATGTGTGTGTGTGTGTGTGTGTGTGTGTGTGTGTTCAGTTTTTATATACAGCAGCCCCTTCTCACTTCCCCCACGTCTTCGTCCACTCCCTTTCTAGTGTTTCTTTTGTATGTCTGACTTCTTATTCCCAAATTTGTTTGTGCACACTAGCAACATAGGAGCACACGTACTCCACAATCCACATTTGTCTCCTCTGTTCCATTTGACAAAGATCAGTAAACTAGTTTATCAAATTCAATTGCTAGGACAAAATCTCCCTGTTCACACCAGAAAAAAACCACACCTGACGTCAGGGAGGAAGAAACACTGGATACCTTTCACCTGTTGAGTAACAAAGAAAACTTACATGGACTATGCAGCGTTTTAGTGTACATCCCTTACTGTTTACATGATCGATCCTTCTTTCTTCCTGTTTTCTCTCCGTTGCACACAGCTTGACTCCAGGGTGGATGGCACTGGCCAGAACCTGCCCCTTCCCAGCGGCATGCTGATAGCAGCTTAGGAACACGCACGTGGTCTGCTGTCTGATGCTCCTGACCACAAGGACATGCACCTGCTTGTCCAATGCAAAGGCTGTATGCTAATGATTGTGTAGTAGGTTGTGTTCGGTGCTCAACTGTAAGAGGGGCCAGAATAGTTCAGTTTGTAGAACGCCTGACTCGTAATCTGGGTGAGCCTGGGGTTGCGGGTTCAAACCTCTGCCGGGCCATTTTGGTACAGGGAGATTTTACCCTTGAAGTTAACATTGGTTCAGACTCCATTTCGCATATAGTCCTTAGAATGAGACTATAAACCGTGGTTCCGTATGTGAACGCACGCATAACATTTTGCACACACGTAAAATCCCATCACCAGCTTTCGGAAGAGAAGGCTAGTTTGTCCTTTAGTATGGATGACACGTCACATATAGCATGCGCCCCGGTAGGAAATTGAAAGTATGAAGGAAATAAAGAGACTGAGCGAATGATATTGACTAGATGATACGGGAAACGACTGAATGAAGCGACAGCAGGCAGCTCTTCAGTCAACACTACCCAGATAGGCAGCCCGTTGCGTACGCGAGAGTGTAGATTGTCAGCGCGTAGAACCTTTGGCAAGGCGCTTTATAACTGCTATTTTATTATTATTATTATTATTATTATTATTATTATTATTATTATTATCATCATCATCATCATCATCATCATCATCATTATCTTTAAGATGTTTTCCATTTTCATTTGTGCCAGCAGATGGTCGTTGTAGCTTGGTCTGTGCTGGGAATGTTGGAGCTGCCGCTCATTATGCTGCTCTGCCTTCCTCATTGTATTGGACTTCTTCAGGGACACTTTGCTTTGGGTCTGCTCTTTCTTGAGATCCTGGAACTGCCAACGTCTCTGCTCTCTTATTGCCTCTGAAGCTGCAGTGTGCTGGCACCTGCTGAGGAACCACCTCCTGCTTTGCAGAACGCAAAGCACACAGCAACATGGAAGGACTGAGCCTTCATGTTTCGCGGGGTTCTGAGAGCTTCATGAGGGGAGAAGCCATGAAAGGAGACAACGACCTGATGTTTTATTCCGTCCAAATTGGGGAAAGTTGGAGAGTTGGTGGTGCGATTTCCTGTTCTAACAGTAACCACTTAATTCCTCGCTGTGTACCGTTGATGGTTCCAGCAGCTCCATCCTGAGAGCTGTCCGTCATTGGGCTATCTTTGCTGATGTGTGTGTGTGTGTGTGTGTGTGTGTGTGTGTGTGTGTGTGTGTGTGTGTGTGTGTGTGTGTGTGTGTGTGTGTGTGTGAGAGAGAGAGAGAGAGAGAGTGTGTGAGTGTGGTGTGTGTGTGTGTGTGTGTGAGAGAGAGAGAGAGAGAGTGTGTGTGAGTGTGTGTGTGTGTGTGTGTGTGTGTGTGTGTGTGTGTGTGTGTGTGTGTGTGTGTGTGTGTGTGTGTGTGAGTGTGTGTGTGTGTGTGTGTGTGTGAGAGAGAGAGAGAGAGAGAGAGAGAGAGAGAGAGAGAGAGAGAGAGAGAGAGAGAGAGAGAGAATGTGTGTGTGCGTGTGTGTAAGGGGGGGGACATGCTATTGTTTGCAAGTATGTTCTATGGCCAATACCTTTTGCTGTGCGTCCAGGGGTCCCCCGTTTCTCAACACAGAGGATGCAGATATAATGGCGGGAGCTGGTGCTTTCTCTGCGAGGAGACGTTCCATGTTTGGGACAGGGTTTGCTTTATGTGTCTTTATGACAGGTAGCGCATTCTCCAGCCCTCAATATTAACGAACGAAGCGGCCTCTTTCCAGTTACGTTTGATGGATCTGCTCGATCTGTTGTTCAAGGAGTGACTTTTCAAGCGTTTACAGCTTTACAGCTTACAGCAAGACCTTTGTGTCTATCCTGACACCGGGTGTCAGCTGTCCTGTTATCTCTTCCATCCTTTGTATTTGGTAGTTCTCAGGGCACCAGTTGTGATGCGTTGGGCTTGATTGTTTAATCTGGTGATATGTTCAAAATTTTTGGCTTAGCACTGGTTGCCCTTGCTCAACTCACTTTCCCTTTTGGTGAACCCTTAGAACATCTTTCGTCTTCAGTCCTAGTGGCAGGTTGGAGATAAGCACGGTAGAGAGCCAGCCTACAGACCTCGTCAATCTGCTCTTTGTGAGGGTCATCTGGTCCCTCTCCGGATTATTTCCCGATGACGATGTATCAGTAGGAAGAAACTCTTGGAAAAATTGACAGGAGTTGTTTTTTTTTGTTGTTGTTGTTTGTGTTGTTGTTTTTTTTTCAGAATAGACCCCCAGCCTTTCCTCGTTATCGAAAGGTTTCAGTCTAGAACTCTCTGTCCTCTGAGAGGGCCGGGCCGTGTCCAGGCCATCACTCCTATATGCCCTTCAGCTGCCTGAAGGTTTGTTTTTCCTGGCACTGGCAAGATTCAAACCCGAACCTTCTGGATGTGTGGACGAATCAAGGCGTGTCTTTTTAAGGTAGATGTGCTGAACTGCATTACGATCGGAAACTTGTTATACTTTGGCAGACTTAAGCTGTATAATGTTCACTTTTGTTCCTAATCGATCAGATCAGCTGGAAAATGTTCCAGCTGTCTTGCCATAAACTTGGGGTTCTTGTCCTTTTGTAATCAGATCGAGAGCTGTTTATGAGATCACACGCTGATGAGCCTGCACCCCCCCCCCCCCCCCCCCCCCCCCCCCCCCCGCTCCCCCCCCTTCCCCTCTTGCTGCAAACTCTATGGTGAGTAGGATTTTCGCAGAAGCCAGACTCCCTCAAGCTGCTGCCAAGAGTAACATACATCTTAATCTTGTATATTTGAACTTGCTCCATTCTGCTTCCATATAGCACATGAAGTTTAATCAGACTCTTTTCTTTTGATGAATCTAAATGGAGTACAGTCCCAAGTCTCATGCCACGGTTCTTGGTAAGCTCTAGGTAGTTTTCCTGTCCTGCGAGGTAAAGTAGTCATACACTCTATCCTTCCATGCTCGTCATGTCGAGGGGTTCAGAAGAACACAAACAAGCAAAAACGAAACCAAACAAACCTAACAAAGCAAAAAGAAAGACTGAGATGAGGGTACAAACACGTGTCACTCTTCAGTCTATACCTACCTTTGCCTCAACGTGGTCTGCCTTGTCTGAGTCTCTGAGTCTGTCGTTCTCTTAGCTCCAAGCTCATGACTGCAATTAGGCATTGGATGACTGTTGTTTTTTTTCTTTGACATTATAGAATCTAACGTAATCAACTCTCTCTCTCACTCTCTCTCACTCACTCAATCTCTCTCTCTCTCTCTCTCTCTCTCTCTCTCTCTCTCTCTCTCTCTCTCTCTCTCTCTCTCTCTCTCTGTGTGTGTGTGTGTGTGTGTGTGTGTGTGTGTGTGTGTGTGTGTGTGTGTGTGTGTGTGTGTGTTTGTGAAGTGAGGATTGGAAAGTTTAAAATTAGAGAGAGAGAGAGAGAGAGAGAGAGAGAGAGAGAGAGAGAAGAGAATGTATCAGGCCGTATCATTTGTATTATACATGTGCTTTTTGATGTTCACACGTTCCGCTCAAGATATTCCTTTCTGATCTTTGTCATCCTTCATATCACTTGCGGTTTCCAAGACGTATGTTTATATGGTATATTGTCTCTTCACTGTTCACAGTTTGACACACATGGGCCCTGATGGATCAGTTGGGTTTAAGAAGAAAACTGAAGACCGAATACCTGGTTTTGCTTTCTAAACTTCAAATCGATAGCATCAAGGCATTCTCATCTTCTTCGCTCCGATCAAAGTGTTGTATCTGCAAATTACGCGACACGGCTATACATGCCATCATGTTCTCTTATTGGTCACCATGTGACACATTTCATCAGAGTGCTGTCGTTTACAAACAGAACACGACCTGACAAACTAATTATAGTGTCATAGATAACCATCAACCCTACAGTCATACACCACGATATGACATAGCTGATCATACGGCTGCCTGTACATGACTTTCCATGCCTGACCTAAGTATTGCAACTGCTCACAGACCACTCTGGATCGCACCTGATCGTAGCGTTACACCTGCTAACAGCTCACTCTGAATCACACCTGATCATGGCGTTACACCTGCTAACAGATCATTAGGTGTCACAGCTGTATCAGTGTCTTATCTGCTTACAGATTAGAGATCACAGTATTGCATCTGCTCACAGAACCCTATCGATAACGGTTCATCATAGCCTTACAGTGTTTTATCGGCTTAAGGATCTCAGGTTACGTGGTATATCTGATCGCAGTGCTACATTTGCTCACAGAACATTGTGAAGATTTGATCATAGTGTTACAGCCCTTCACAGGCCAGTACGTGAATATCTGATTATCGTGTTGTATCTGCTGGCAGACCACTACGTAAATATCTCATCATGGTGTTACAACTCCTCACAGACCATGACATGGGTATCTGATAAAAGTGCTTACAGACAACTATGTCAGTGTGTTATCATAAATGTTACATCTGCTCACAGAGCCATGTGTGAATGTTTGATTACGGTGTTATATCTGCTCATAGATCACTCACTGAGGAACGCAGCTGATTGTCACTGATTTTCTGCTTTTAAATCACAGACAACGTAATACAGCTTATCATAGTGTTACATATGCTCACAGACGATTGACTACATGGTGTAGCAAATCATAGCGTCACATCAGCGATCCGACCATGGTGGATATATAATCGTGCATATGCTACCCGAGGAACTCGCATCATTGTGGTCCATGTGCTTCAGGAATATTTTGGGATAAAGCTGATCATAGCTATTCATCTGCCCAGAGACCAGAGTGTGGTTCAATGGTTTATAGCATTAGGTATTTCCACTGACCACTTTGCAACACAGTTAAGGAAGGTGCTTTATCCGTGAACTGAACAACTCGGAAATTATTTGATTATAACATGATCATTGTATACTATCTTCCCACCGAAAAATTCGTTCCACAGTTGATCAAAGTGCCTTAGTACGGGAATTAGATAAATATAGCTCATTACATGATAGAGTTGGCTATATGGCAGTAAAGTCAGAATGAGATTCCAGCCATTGTAGAAGTTTGGTTTCGTTGAATATTCTCCGCTTTGTTGCGATCGTATTGAGTGTATATAATGAAGGGATTGATAGCGGAGTTCACGTCCAACACAAACAGTGCCAGTGCCACGTTCACCTCTCTCGGGATGGGAGTACGCACTGATACCAGCCTCCCATGCAGTCCAATAGGAAACCGGCACATGAAGCCTGACATGGCAACAGTGATCAATCGCCGCCGGGCTATGGCCATGTCCCGTGACACTTTCGTGGTATTGATTTTAAAGGCATTTTCTGTGACCAGTAGATGGGGGCTTGACCAGCACAAATGAATAAAACAACATGAAGTTAAGGATGACCAGTACACCGAAAGAGTAACATCTACCTCTGAATTCTTGCTTTGTGACCGGAAGCGGAATGCAGATACCTGTCTGGCTATAGAACTCCCAGTGTGACGTCATGGGGAGCAAAGGCAGCAAGGCCAACGACCAGCTCACAACCCAGATGAGAAGACAGGCCACAGCTGCTGACGTTCTCCCGAATAGCAGGGTGCTGAATGGAAAACCAAGAACTAGGAAACGATCCAGTGTGATCAGCCAGATGATCAGAGCTGGCACCTCACTGGACAACAGAGACAGAAAACCACCCCCCTTGCAGGCCACACTGCCTTTCCACGTGTCATCGTAGTAGAGATATCTGCCACGGAACTGTTCATCAGCCACTCCAAGGATTTGAGACACAGACACCCAGCAGAAAGTCGGATAGTGTAAGGTTGAAGACAAACAAGCCGAACCCACTTGAAGTTATTGTCAAAGGATAAGACACCAGGCTGGGAAGCAAAACCCCATAGCAGTACACTTGGCATTGTGTCTGTTCCCTGGTGTATACCCCTTCATACCACAGATCAGCTGAAGTAAGGACAGCGGCATCTGGTCAACGCGTCTCGTACTTTCTGCAGTACCTGAGACTGGACTGTATGGAATTCCGGCCATCTGTATTTCATCCTCCCAGATATTGGTTGTTTGCACTCATAGGTTACACGGAGGTGTTGTCACATGCTGGCCACTATCTAGCCTGTCTTCATCAAGGTATAGATGATCCTGCGTCACCAATACTGGAAAAGTTCTAATTCAGAAACGCTAAAACAGAAGCGGTGATATAAAGACCATAGGCTGCTCTAAAGGTGTGTAGACTAACCGCTACACACCGCAGTAACAATATGGGTTATCTACAGACGGTGTGAAACGTCAGATCTTAAACTCCGAGGCTGTTTCAGTGAGTGTTTGCTTCCTCGTTCAATCATTTGTTTGTTTGTTTCTTTCTTGGTGTTATGCTTACGCTACAGATCAGCATTTGCAGTAAAGTTATCCAGATAACAGTGGTTCCCTACCTGTACCGAGGCAATACTTGGGGTGTAACTAGGTGGTGACTGTAAAGCCAAGGCAGAACAGTGGTCTTTCAAGCTTCCCACAGACGACCCTTGGAATACCAAAGCCTTGCACACCAGACACCTCTGTCATGGACTGACATGTTGCACGCGCGCTTTTCTTCGAGCTGTGATGTGACCTGTGTGGTCGTGTGACTGACTGTGAATTGATGCCGTCTTTGTTTCATTGTCGTATTCTAATTTTCTTCTTCCCTCCTTTTTTCATGCCCATGAAGCCTCTCTCTGCCGGGAGAAAAAAGTGAATAAAACAGTCCCTGTAACCAACCAAGCCATTCCAAACGTAACGGTGGCAGAGATACCCAGTCAAGAGCCTCGGGAGAGGATACGATGACACCTTGAAAGACATGAAGAGGGGAGCGAAAATCAAGCGAATGGCGAACGGAAGCCTGCTTATGATAGAGCACTACAGACTATGAGGTCAATACAAGGTCAGGAGGCAGAAGTCCCTGCGGATCCCGAAGCTTCTCTGGCCTCTATTGGTATCAGTACTAGCACAGTAGGATCAACGGAGTCCAAAGGTAAGAAAAAAAACATGCACAAAGAAGTGGCTTAGTGTCCCACCACATTTCATGGACGTTGTACTCTACTTCCTCCAAGTAAAACTGAAGCGTCCTCTAACATCTATCCTCGAGGAATGCAAAGTGGATAAAGCACGGTTACTAACCATGCTTGAGGATTCTGAACACACAGCAACGGACAGGGGCTGAGATCAAAAGATATCAAATGTTATTCAAAGGCAAAAGTTAAAGCAAGTAAGGCACAGCAGTAGAGGTGCTGAAGAAGGAAGATGATGCCAAAAGAATCTAGATGGCAGTCCAGCAATGCTGAGGACGGTGCACTACGAGAGAAACCAGACTCCAAAGAAGCGTCACCTGGAATGAGATATGGCAATGGCACCTTTCAGCATCATTCTCAGATCTGACTGAATATGACCTCCTGCCCTCAGATTCATACCGGGTCAAAAGATCCTGGTCAAATCAGATGATCCTACGCGTCCATTCTGTCACGGCAAACAAACAGTAATACATGTCCCAAATTCATGCAGAACAGTACTGACCTGTGGCAGATACACGTAGATGCACAATCAAGTTCTTGAGGGGGGTTACACATGCGGTTAGCACTGCCATAGGAAGCGCTACACTACCGGAAGTTCCAGCAATGGAGTTCTACACGGCAGAAGGTCACAAATCATTGCTTCAAACAGCTGTGATACCAAGAGCTTGGAAGAATTTATTGGTTGGGGTGGACGACTGCACATGAAACCTCCCCGAATGACAGATCTGTCCAGAGATCATCAGGAAGAATGGCATGAGACCGGATATCGTTCTCCACTCAGGTTCATAAAAACAAATGAATCTGACCGAACTCACTGTGCCACACGAAAGCAGAATGGAGCACGCTCACGTCTACAAGACTGATAAGTATTCCAGTCTAGCCAGCCGCTTTATAGAATACAGCTTCGAGGCCCAAATCCTCACCACAGAGGTTGGATAGAAGGGATTAGCAAGTTGTCAGCCTGTTATAAAAAGAAACAGCTCGGAAGTATTGGTATAAAGAGGACCCGAAATTGAAGGCAATTGCAGAGGCAGGTGAAACAAGATCTAGCTGAGTCTGATTGAAGCGAAACAAAAGTGAAATGTATAAGGTTTAAATTTCCCAACTTAAAACAGTTGCCCAATAGTGATGCACATGAAACATACATTTAAAAAGCCAGGCCTTGAGCCGCCTAACCATTCAACATTAATCCCAGCAGCGCTCGGAAAAAAAAAAAAAGAAAAAAAAAATGGCAGTGGAAGGGCATCTGGGATTCATGACCTGTATGCGGTCCGGCCCCCCTAGAGTGTGAAGAGCTCAGGGCCAAGACAGTTCTCTGAGGGGAGTTTCTTCTCTTAAGACCTTTTGCTGTCAAGATCTCCCTGGAGTTTCTTCCTGCTTCCCGTCGTATGCCTCGTTAGGCCATGATTCTCTCTCTCTCTCTCTCTCTCTCTCTCTCTCTCTCTCTCTCTCTCTCTCTCTCTCTCTCTCTCTCTGTCTGTCTGTCTGTCTGTCTGTCTGTCTGTCTTCATTACATGTTTGCGCATACCCCGTCTGTGCCGGTGCGTATGAGTTCATTCTTACCACTCTTGCTCATTCTACGTATGACATTTCTATGCGAAGTGTGTGACTGAGGGTTACCCTACGATGTGTCACTTCAAAATGTGCAAACGCTTGGTTCAGTAACCAACAGCAAAGCTCTGTTTCGACACGTTTTGAAATAACAACGCGATTTGAAATAATTATTTCACAAAGCTCACGTTTCCCGCCTCACTCCATCCCCTCGCGAATCCTGACTGCCTCCCTCCTTCTGCTATCGTCCAAGACTGTGCATGTGTCATAAGTAATATGAGACTCGCGCTACTCTTGATAAGCGTGCATCGATTTTTGCAGAAAGAGATGACGTCGATTCTCTCTCTCTGCTCTCTCTCTCTCTCTCTCTCTCTCTCTCTCTCTCTCTCTCTCTCTCTCTCTCTCTCTCTCTCTCTCTCTCTCTCTCTCTCTCTCATCTCTCTGCTCTCTCTCTCAGGTGCTCACGAGTGTATGCATCGATGTAAGTGAGTGAGTGAGTGAATGAGTGAGTGCTTGTGTGTGTGTGTGTGTGTGTGTGTGTGTGTGTGTGTGTGTGTGTGTGTGTGTGTGTGTGTGTGTGTGTGTGTGTGTGTGTGTGTGTGTGTGTGTGTGTGTGTGTGTGTGTGAGAGAGAGAGAGAGAGAGAGTGTGTGTGTGTGTGTGTGTGTGTGTGTGTGTGTGTGTGTGTGTGTGTGTGTGTGTGTGTGTAGCCCAGACTGGAATCCAGTCTAATAAGGAATCGGTTTAGTCCAAACTAGAATCCCAGTATGGCCTACGCCGAATTAAGATTCTAGTTTGGACTGGACTTGTACCAGTCCAAACTAGAATCTCAACATGGCCCAGTCCATATTAAGATTCCAATGTGGTCTAGCAAAAGTCTAGCCCAAACTGGAATCTTAATACGGCCTAGGCCATATTGAGATTCTAATTTGGACTAACCGCTAGTCCAAACTGGAATTTAGTCTCGGCAAGTGGAAGGACACGAACGGTCCTGAGCAGAGCAAGGGGTTGAAATTCGTCATACACTCCATCAACACATCAGTTTCCAGTGCGACTAAGACGACACCATACGAACTGGTTTTCGGCCAGAAGCCCAGGTTTGCTCTCGCTGTTTTGGAAGAACTGGCTGAACAGGGTATGTTAATGAGGAACAGTTACCTGAGGCTATCACGCAATCTTTGGAGTCTGTATGTGAAACAGTCAGTGCCAGAAGGTTACAACGAGTCAGTCGAGCAGTTAGTGCCCAATGGTGACGACGTCAGTTTGTGGATTGACACTGAAATCACATCGGTCACTCAGCCCAGCTGGTGGTGTAGTTGTGGCGTCTGAGAATCGTTTTGATGATGATGGGCCCATCAACATTCCAGGTCGATGCAGATGAGCATTCAGGATGTCAATGTGCCGCCACCCATTGCTTTAGTTCATCAAGCTGCTGGTGAAGCATCTTCAAGACAACAGTCTGAGATAGATGTTTGACCCTACAGCGACATTTCAGGTTCTTCAAGTCCCGGGCCTTGACAAAGCCACTGACCTGCTGAATACACATGTGAAATGCAGAAACGAGGAAGAGAGTAGCTCCTTTTAAGTGACAAACTGATTGTTGGTGAAGGGACAGAAACTGTTAACCGGAGATGTGTACATGGTGTGGAAGTGGACGAAGATTCTGTTGTTATTTCAGTTGATAAAGTTTTTTGATTCAACACATGTAACCGACAGAGGCAAATCCTATGGACGAAGCATTAGAATTAGGAGAGTTTGTTCTGTGGAAACGAATGGTGTATTTAAACGGATGGTGTAATTTAACCAAATTGAATCAAAAGTGTAGTTTTTGATACTAAACAATAAAAACAGATCGACACAAATGTGTGTTTTGTGTGTGGTGTGTGTTTGTGTGTGGCAAAGGTGTGTGTGTGTGTGTGTGTGTGTGTGTGTGTGTGTGTGTGTGTGTGTGTGTGTGTGTATGTGTGTGTGTGTGTGTGTGTGTGCGTGCGCGCGCGCTGCTGCTGCTTCTTCAGACTGACTGCATACTGCAAACAACAGTGCCATTTGTATCCATATGACACAATAACACAACTCCATCATATCCAGCAGACACAATTCCAGTTTGGGCTAGTCCAACTCGAATTCCATTATGGACTGAATTCCCTTTTTGAGTGGCTGTTAGTCCAAACTCGAATCTCAGTATGGCCTAGGCCGCATTAAGATTCTAGTTTGGACTAGTTCGATCCGGAATATATATATATATATATATATATATATATATATATATATATATATAAGTGTGTGTGTGTGTGTGTGTGTGTGTGTGTGTGTGTGTGTGTGTGTGTGTGTGTGTGTGCTGCTTTTTTTTTTTGATTGGTGATGGGGGAAGGCGGGAGTGGAGAAAGAGACAACGAAATTGAAAAAGTAGAATAAGTCGGAGAAAGATAAAAAAAAATGGAGGGAGAATTCCGGATGGAAATTCATTCAAAAAAATAAATAAATAAATAAATACAATAAGAAAAGAAAAAAAAAAAAAGAAAGACAGAAAGAAAAAAGAATCTGTGTGCATTTGAAATTCAACGTTGCTTCTTTGTCGCCTTTATGTATGGGTCAATGCGTTTGATGTGAGAGGAATGCAAACATCCTTTTTCTGAGTTAACAATGAAAATTAGAGAATGAAACTGCACAGTAATGTTAATCGATCTAGGAATGGAAATGCTACAATTTTATCTGTTCTTGCCTTTGTAAATTCTGTCACTTCATATCTTTAAAATCTGATCCGTGTAATGATGTTTCTTTCGGTGACAGATTTTGAAATATTGTGTTTTATCCAATGAAATTTTAAAGAAAAGAATATTAAAGCCAGTAATGTTGCTAGGACAACAAAGGATGTCAGTCAGTGTCACTGACATTTTGTATTCCAACATTTTAATGACATATGGTATGTTAATGTCTGTGCCAACAAATGAATTATGCTGCTACTAAATGTATGATACGGACTATTTTGAGTATACCGTTGCAACTAGTACAGCAAATTACCATTGTCACACACCGCATTTGCTGACACTTAATCACAAACATAGCATGTTCACTCCATACGCGCATATATGCTCCATTCATTTAAAGGAGCGACTAAGGAAACACGAATCTAATTTGTTTGTACTCCCTCTATCAAAAACAAAAATCAAAGATTTTCACAAAGACAATCAACACAAAGCAAAATAACATTACGTTTTTTGAACAATTTTCGTTCCAGTCTTGCACAAAATACTACGAATCATTTGCTATCAATTTTCTTTTTTTCTTCTTTTTTAATGTACAGCACATGAAGCATTGCATTTGTTCTTATTACAGTTGGAACAATAAATGGGTGCATTGGAATCTATTTTCCACCAGTTAGAATCAAGCTTTCAGGAGGTAGGTACGGTCCACAAATTGGACGCTGAGGTTTTCCATAGGGAATCAATATCATACGGTCAAAAAAAAAAAAAAAAAAAAAAAAAAAAAGAAAAAAAATTAGCGCCGGTCAGATTGCACGTGCACATAACGGCCACTTGAACTATTTTTTTCCCGTTTTTTTTTTTTTTTTGGTCGTGCGTTCCGCCTGAGTGGAACAAATTCATGCACGTTTTGGTGAAGAAATGCTCAAAGGCAGGCAAACAAACCATACCCACAGCAAGTCATTTTGAGCAAAGCCAGTCCGTCAAAACAACGTGCAAAGATGCCGCAACTCAGTCAGCAAAAAAACGTGAGAACGCACGGGGCGTTTACAAGCTGGACAAAGCCAGTCTGAAGTCATAGTGAGCCATAGCACCCCTCAGCAGGCTTCTGAGTCGTCATCGCATCAGCGGCTCCACGGCAGACCGGCCACGCTCTGGAAGACCTTTGGCAACAACTCCAGCTCAAGACCACTACATCTGGGTCATTCACATGCGAAATCGCTTTCAGTCAGCGTCAGCAACCGCCCAGTAATGCCCGGAGGTCAAATAATCTCTGACCAGACTGTTCGGAATCGCCTGCATGCTGCAGGGCTATGGGCTTGCAGACTGTCAGAGGACCTGTCTTCATTCAGTGTC
>JADBJO010001711.1:59492-66992 GCA_016801955.1 Conus betulinus | reverse complement strand
TACTAACGCGCATTGACATTTAGTTGTAAAGAATAGCCCGGAAAATCTAAAATGCTGTCTGTGGAAACTGCTCTGAACTTGCGGCCTGTCAGACAGTACAAGTAAAAGTTAACAGCGCTGTTGGAGTCCAACAGGAAGCGACTGGCTGCATGGAAGACTTGGTATTGTCCATTCTGAATCGGGTTATTCCAGTCAACATACTCAGAGGCAATCACCCATATCTGCATTGGCATTGTCAGTAGGAAAAAGCATATATTTTGTGGCCATCAAGGTGATAGTCAATGAAGTCACTCTTCGTTGTCTAGAATCCTGGGTTACTTGTTGCACAGGAAGACGGGTGCCTGTTCTGACAGATCTGACAAGTGTCCAGAGAAGAACACTGTTGCTGACTCCCCAACAACATGAAAGGTACCAAACTGATTTGAACCGACTCTATCCAAGCCCAAATTACGAAATAAAAGATGTAGGTATAGTTTTTAGGACAGCAAACCCAAGAGAACACGATCCTATATCATGTCCATAGAGACTGTGACTATTAATCAAAATGATAACGATGGTCATTATACCAGCAGTAGCTCTCGACTTTCTCTTCGTCCACACAGCATTGACACGAAGCGGCCATACCACAGAAGCTGCTCTCAGCATGGTGAGTGCCACCAGCGTCCATGGGGATAAAGTCTTTGTTGTATAATACATCATCCAGTACACTTTACACTGCCATGAACCGAGTTTATTAAAAACTGGCACATTGAGTTCGCTCTGGAGCAAACCAAGCAGTGGCCCTGGAATCAAAGTCAGCAGATCAGAGCAGGCCAGAACTTGGAAGAAAACACTAGAGGTGGATGCGGGAAGGCGAATCATGATCAGAATGATCATAACATTTCCAAATATTCCAAAGATACACAGCACAGGGTCACCTACTTTGAAGATCAGATCAGCGATTTTTTGAAATGGTTCAAACTGATCGTCCCACTGGTCTCTTTTCACACGGTAGAGGAGTTCCATTGTTCTACACCCTAAGAGTATTACAACATGAAGGTAGCTTGGTTAGCTTCAGTCATCGTGTTACAGTTCGTTGTAGCAGTGTGTGTGTGTGTGTGTGTGTGTGTGTGCGTGCGTGCGTGCGTGCGTGCGTGCGTGCGTGCGTGCGTGCCTGCGTGCGTGTGTGTGTGTGTGTGTGTGTGAGAGAGAGAGAGAGACAGAGAGAGAGAGAAAAGGAGAGAGAGAGAGAGAGAGAGAGAGAGAGAGAGAGAGAGAGAGAGAGAGAGAGAGAGAGAGAGAGAGAGAGAGGAGGTTTATCTAAGACATACGTGGAAAGCAGGCTGGAAAAAGTTGCTTTTCTTTTCAACATGTTTGTCTTTTCTGATTCCATCGGATGTCAATTAAAATCATGCGATGAAAAAAAATAATTATTTTCCCCCGTTCTTGAAGAATATTACCAGACACACACCAACACAGGTAAGATGCTGTAAATAAAAGATAAACATCACATACCCTGTGCCCTCTGGTTATTTCAAAATAAAAACTGTATTAATTTTATTTTACAAGTGCTCAGGTTCTCTCTGATAATCTCTTGCCCATTTCGGGCAGTTTTCATTTCAGTAAATGGGCTTGAAAAATGTATGCTGAAATATGTATGCACATGACATCTTCCTGAAGGTCACTGTATTGCTGTATTGTACAGATTTTTTTTTTTTGGCTTTCCTTTTTATCCAGGTATGCCATCCAAATGAAGAACAATGTGCATAGACTATAGACGAGCAATGCTCAGTGAATTATAAATAGAAAACAGTAACGACACAGATAACTGGAAGAAACAGTGACAAACATGCGGATTACAAAACTTTCATTTTTCATACTTTAAGAGATTAGAAAATAGTCAGTTTTAAAGTGCATAAAGGAACTCGCATCAGTGCGCAAAACGAAATCTTTGCTCAGACCAGGCAACGAGAACATCAGAAAACGGTTCAGCATTTTCCGTGCTGCCTCTAAGGCTATCTGACCGTCAGGAGTCCAAGTCAATGAACGTCGTTTTTGTCCGTTAGTTACATCAGTTAGAGGAGCAGGCAAAACAGCAGAGCTGGACACATGACCTCTATAATCCGAAAGCAAGCCCCGAAGTGATCAAACCTGCTTTTTTTTTTTGAGCAAAGAGACTTGGTGGAAAAGATCTTTTCAATGGAACCGACTGAAAAGGTATGTCCAAGGAACTTCAGTGTCTGGAAGCTTGCCATGATTTTAAATGGTCGCGCTGTGACACCAAAAGTTCGAAGTCGCAAGAAAGCAGCGAATCCCATGTTGGCGATGCTGACAGAACATCATCAAAAGTAAAATAAAACAAAACAAGGAAAACAAAACCAAAAAAAATGCCACAACGACAACACAAACCCCGACCGCAGAAAATCTCACGCAAGCTCAACATTCTTATCATTCTTACAAAAGTTGCAGGACTATTCTGTGGTCCAAACGGCATGTGAACGAATCGATACAAACTAAATTAGGTCTGAAAGGCCGTTTTGATTTTATCTTCCTCAGCGATGGGAATTTGCAAGTAGCCTTTCGTAAGGCCAGTTTTGACAAAATAATGAGCATGCGGCAACTGGCAAAAACAAACAAACAAAAAAAAAAAACACTTCTCTCTCTCTCTCCTCTCTTTCAGCCGCTTTCTCTCTCTCTCTCGCTCAACCACAGCGTTTCGCTCTCTTATCTCAGCTCTCTCTGCTCTCTCCTCAGCTTTTACAGCAGTCTTGTGTCTCTCTTTTCTTAGCTCTTCAGAAACTGTCTTTAGCTTTTACAGCACTCTCTCCTCCCCTCTCTCCCCTCTCCCCTTCCCCCTCCTCCCCTCTCTCCCCTCTCTGTTCCTCCCTCTCCCTCCTTCTCTCCCTCTCTCGCCTCCTCCTCCCTCTCTCATCTTCTCTCCCTCCTCCTCTCTCCTCCTCCCCTCCCTCCTCTCTCTCTCCCTCTCTCCTCTCCCCCCCTCTCCCTCCTCTCCTCCTCCCCCTCCTCTCTCTCACTTTTAAACAGCGCCCCCTCTCTCTCTTTTTTCTATCTTAGCTTTTTCTTTTTTTCAGCAACCTGTCCACCTTTAGCTTTAACAGCATCTCTCTCCGCTTCACTCCTTCTCTCGTCATCTTTTACAGCACGTCTATCTCCTCAGCTTCTTACTTTTTATACATACCAAGCACTTTCTCACTCTCCTCTCTCGCCCACTCTCCTCCTCTCCTCTCCTCATCTCTCCTCCCTCCTCTCTCTCTGCTCTCTCCTCTCCTCTCTCCCTTCCCCCTCCTCTCTCCTCTCACTTTTACGCACGTTTCCTCTTCTCTTAGCTTTTTTACAGCATCTCTCATTTCTTCCTCTTATCCCTTTCCCTCTCCTCGTTCTCTTTCTCTCTTTCTCTCAGCTTTTAATAACAACAGCAACGTCTCTCTCCCCTCAACTTTGTCTCTCTCTCTCTCTCTCCGTCTCTTCAACGGCAACACCGAACGTCCTCTCTCTGAGCAACGAGTAACGTCCTCCTTCCCTTCCTCTCTCTCGGTCTCTTCTCTCTTCTCTCCTCTCTCCTCTCCTCTCTCTCTTCTCGTCAGTCGTCTCCAAACGTCCCCCCTCTCTCCCTCTCTTCTCTCTCCTCCCTCTTCCTCTCCCCGTTCTCTCTCTCCTCTCTCTCTCTCGTCCTCTCTCCCCTCTCTCTTAACGGTTCTCTCTTCTCTCCGCAACGAAACACGACGTCTCTCTACCGTCCCTCTCTCTCTCCCCTCCAACGTCTCTCTCAACGTCCCTCTCTCCATCTCTCTCCCGTCTCTCTCCTCAACATTTTACAGTAGTTTCTATGAAAATCTTTGTCAGAGATGTTCCTGCCTGATGCGATCTTTGAATTCTTGAAAGAGATTAACATTTTTCATCGGATCTGAGATTTTACAGTGGAAAGTTTTGTTGACCAAATTTCGGGTGGGTTTTTTTAGAAAAGGTTTTTCTTAAGAGAGTTGTGTGAGTGAATGGCTTGTGAGTTGATTTTAAAACGTGGTGACAGCCCTTATATGGCCCTTGCTGTCGGCTGGGCTATAAGCAACACTCCCTTACCTTAACCTCTGTCTGTCTGTCTCTGTCTGTCTGTCTGTCTGTCTGTCTGTCTGTCTCTCTCTCTCTTAGTTTTTTTTTTTTCCAGCAGCTCCCTCTCTTTAATCCTTTTTTTTTCGTTTTCTACATCAGGTAACCTGTTTTTTTTTTTTGTTGTTGTTGTTGTTTTTTAAATGCCTGCTTCAGTTCCTCTCTCTGGCCCTAAAGGTGCGATATCTACCCTGATTTATACACTTAATCAAGTCTTCTCCAGAGAGATCCCGTTTCTGAGCCTGTGCCAGGAAATGATTAGAGTCTGGTTGTTCATCAGCCCTGATACCCAGGATACAGCCGGCGTTTCAGAAAAAAAAAAATCCACTTGCGCCCAAACAACAGAAGGGGAAAAGGTATTAAGATGTAAAGTCAAAGTACAATTTCAACTGCAATATGTAATAATGAAAACGCGCAAATGTCAGTGTGAGCACAAACTCAGTATCACATTTATGCAGCAGAGTTTTGACATGACAATCAAAGATATATTGCAAACGTAAAAAAAAAAAAAAAAAAAATTTAACAATCACGGGACAGAGAAGAAGTGTAGCTGATATAATAGACTGCCTAGTGCACCTGCGTTCTCAGATAAAAATGGTTTCATTCAATAAAGTAACATCCGAAAAAGAGAAAAGATCAAATTGTTAAAAATGGGTCTGAAAGGATATAGGTTAGAAGCAAGATATTCGAAAGTTCTTGAAAAAAAAAAAAAAAAAAAAAAAAAAAAAAAAAAAAAAAAAAAAAAAAAAACTCCACTGAATGAAATTTGGAAAATATGAATATGAAGAACTGATTTTTGAAAATTATGCCAACAGTGTGTGCCGTCCAAATCACGAAAATAACAGTTTATGCTGAAAAAAGCAAACAAATAAACCAAAAAATAAAACAGTTTAAACCCTACAATACTTAAAGTAAAGAGTGCATCAACACACACTAATCAAAAAAAGTTCTATGTGAAATAACGAATACGCCAAGAAGTACATTAAAAAGGAAGTTATTGTTTAATGAGGAGGGAGATATTTTTAAACAGAGAGCAGAGGAAGAAACCAAGAGAAGCGAGATCCGAAATAGTGAGGAAGAGTGTGAGAAGTGAAAGAAAACCCTCAGGTTGTTCACTACTTGAATCTACTTTCCATGAAAGTGGAGACAGGCATAATACCTCAATACAACAAATAATCAGCATCAACGAACATCACAACAACAATCAGCATCAAAGAATATCACAACAACAAACAGCATCAAAGAATATCACAACAACAAACAGCATCAAAGAATATCACAACAACAAACAGCATCAAAGAATATTACAACAAACACCACCATCAAAGAATATCACAACAAACAGCATTAAAGAATATCACAATAACAATCAACATCAAACGAAAAATATCACAATAACAATCAACATCAAACGAAAAATACACACAATAGCAATCAACATCAAACGAAGGACATCACAATAACAATCAATATCAAACAAAGAATGTCACAATGACAATTAACATTAAACGAAGAAGATCACAATAACAATAAACTTTAAACAAAGAATATCACAATACCAATGACATCAATCGAAGAATATCGCAATTACAATCAACATCAACGAAGAATACCACAATAACAATCAACATTGAACAAAGAATATGACAATAACAATCAACATCAAACGAAGAATATGACAATAACAATCAACATCAAACGAAGAATATCACAATAACAATCAACATCAAACAAAGAATATCACAATAACAATCAACATCAAACAAAGACTGGATTGTATTTTCTCTAAACCTTTAAAATCTTTACTCAAAACATGTGAGTAAAAAAACAACTATAGTTTTTCACCGAAAAAAGTTCGAGCTACAGCTTGCCATTTATAATTACTTTTTCTACACAAATTTACCACCCACTGTAGCAGACAAGCTGTCTGCAAATCTCTTAATCTATCATTTTCAGTCCCACACCTTTTTTTTTTTTAGATCACTACAGAGAGAACTACCCGCTTGACCTTTTCAAACGCTTTTAAATTACAATCTTTCTTGCGCCATATAGAAAAACGATAAAGTATTCTATTCATTTCATTGATCACTGTGTCTGGTACTTTTATTACCTTCATAATATAGATCCATTGGGAAATTAAAAATGTTTTTTACTATACTATACATACTTTTCCACTTATACTAAGATTTCGTCTCTCCCATGCTGCAATTAATCTCTTACAGTTATCTATTCTCGTTATCCAGTTCTTTTCAATAGATGATGCGCTTTTTTCCATTCCCAAAGAAATACACCAAGAATTTTCAATGTATTTGTAAATTTAAAGCCAAAGAAATCTTCATTTCTCTTGTTATTACTACCCATCCACATTATTTCAGATTTTGTTTTATTAACAAGAAGACCCCGAAACCACGGAGAATTTCATCAAATACCCTCTCTCTCTTTCTTCTCTCTCTCCCCTCTCTCTCTCTCTCTCCTCCCTCTCCATCCCTCTCTCTCTCTCTCACTCCCTCTCTCTCTCTCTCTCTCTCCCTCTCTCTCTCTCTCTCTCTCTCTCTCTCTCTCTCTCTCTCTCTCTCCCGCCCACCCCTGCTGTCTTCCAGCTTCCTTTTTTTTTTCTTCGCTTCACCCTTCTCTACCACCCCCACCTCCCCCCAACCCTCCGCAACCCTCCGCTCCTTGCACTTATCTCAGTTCCCTGTCATTTCTCACCTTCCCCTGGGAGTCTCCCCCCCCCCCCCTACCCCCACAGCTTCCCACCCCTTCCCCCACCTCCCTCATTTCCAATCACCTTCCACTTCTTCCCACCGTCCGCCTCCCCCTCCACCTCTCCCTCTCCCTTCTTCCCTCCCTCCCCTTTCTCGGTGCTCTTCCCTGAGGAGGAGTTGTCCCCCTACTATACCACCCACCAGAGGGAGCCCCATGTTAGGAGCGACTCCACCAGGTCAATCGAGATGGCGCGCCAGGGTCTCTGTAGGCTTCCGGTCTTATGAGTGATCGGAGGTGGCCCTCGTCTCTGGACGCTGTTTGAAGGTTTCTTGGTCTTCCTTATGAGGAATTGGAAGCCTTGTCTTGGTGCTGCTAATACCCTATTTTTGGTTTGTGCGCGCCTGTGTGTGTGTGTGTGTGTGTGTGTGTGTGTGTGTGTGTGTGTGTATGTGTGTGCGTGCGCGTGTGTTTGCCTTCTCATCTTCTGGGCCACCTCAGTGGCATTGCACCATCGCCGCTCATTCCAACTCCCCTCGTCCACAGCCACAGCCCGGCCCGCCGCAGCCCGACGTCGGCAATCCACAGGGAGCAGTCAATATCAAACCATCAAGAGGCAATCCACCAGAGGAGACACTGCACTGCTACCGAGTCACTTCGGTGGTGTTCAGTGGCGCCTGTTCTGATCCAACA
>JADBJO010001711.1:46992-49492 GCA_016801955.1 Conus betulinus | reverse complement strand
TGGGGGGGGGGGGGGGGAGATGGAGGGAGAGAAAAGAGAGAGAAAGAAAGAGCGTTTTATTGAACAAGGAAGTCCATCCGGAGAGTCGTATCCGAGTCAGTGATTCAGCCATTGCTGGGAAAAAAAAGGGAAGTGGCCATAAGCCAAACACTTGCAGCGGAATTCCGCTTATAGGGTGGTTGCTGCATGGTGCTGACTTGATTTTTGATGGGCAAGTTGAAAGAATGGGTGGACATGTATGATGCTGTGGTCAACAGTCAGGCAGGTTTCTGGGCAGGATATTCCACTGTTTATTAATTACTTACTTTTTGTTTTGTTTTTGTTTTCTCTTTTTGCAGCTATTCAGAATCAGTACGTGTTCAACAGAAAGTAATATTTAGCCTTTATAGGTGTTACAAAAAAAAGCGCCCGATTGTGCTTCAAAACATCTACTGTGACTTTTGTACAGAAAAAAAAAGGTAGGTAGAAAAGTTCTTTGCATGTGCGAGTAGTTCAAAGCACGCGTTGGAAGTGTTTGCAAAGCGCACGTTAGACGTGATGCAAAAAGTACGCGTCAGAAGTAACGCGCGTCGTTAGAAGTGACGCAAAGCACGCGTTACAAATTATGCAAAACGCGCGTTACAAATGATGCAAAACACGCGTTATAGGTGATGCGAAAACGCGTTAGAAGTGATGCAAAACATGCCTCAGAAGTGATGCGAAGCATGCGTCAGAATGATGCAAAACACTCGTTAGAGGTGACGCGAAGCAGGCGTTAGAAGTGATGCAAAAACACGTGTCAGAACACGCGTCAGATGCGAAAAACGCGTTAGAAGTGATGCGAAACACGTGTTGGAAGTGATGCGAAGCAGGCGTTAGAAGGGATGCAAAAACACGTGTCAGAAGCGATGCAAAGCACGCGTTAGAAGTGATGCGAAAACACGCGTTAGAAGCGATGCAAAACACCCGTAAGACGTGAAGCAAAACACGCGTTAGAAGTGATGTGAAGCATGCGTTAGAAGCGATGCAAAACACGCTTTAGAAGTGATGCAAAACACGCGTTAGAAGTGATGCGAAGCATGCGTTAGAAGCGATGCAAAACACGCGTTAGAAGGGATGCGAAGCATACGTTAGAAGCGATGCAAAACACGCGTTAGAAGTGAAGCAAAGCACGTGTTAGAAATGATGTGAAGCAGCAGGCGTTAGCAAAACACGCGAAGTAAAACATGCGTTACACGCGTTTAGAGGAGGGATGCAAAAATACGCGTTAGAAGTTATGCAAAACATGCGTTAGAAGTGATGCTATGCATGCGTTAGAAGCGATGTAAAACACGCGTTAGAAGTGATGCAAAACACGCGTTAGAAGCGATGCAAAACACGCATCAGAAATGAATCAAAATACGCGTTAGACGTGAAGCAAAACACGTGCTAGAAGTAATGTGAAGCATGCATTAAAAAGTGATTCAAAACACGAATTGTTAGAATGATGCACAACACGCGTTAGAAATGATGCAAAACACGCGTTAGAAGTCATGCAAAACACGCGTTTTTAGAAGTGATTCAAAACACAAGTTAGAATGATCACAAAACACGCTAGCGATTCGTCTGCCCTTGTCTGCCCTGCCCTGAACCCATACACTTGAAAGGTCCGGCGGCGAGGGTGCGGAAAGACTCTCTGACCACAGGGAAAGCCCTGTTGACCGCTGGGAAGTCTGCAGCCTGGGATCCTCTCCAGGGGGCACGTAGGACAGTGTGGCGAAAGCTTGCCTGTGTCTGAAGTTGTACTGGTTTTACCTGTTAGCGAAAAAGCGACGAGTGGGGATGCGCGCAGCGATTTTCTCCATGATGGTGTCTTTTGCCCGCGGGGGCTTTGCCGTCATCAAATTCAAGCTGGTACACGTGAGGGGGACGGCATGGCATCCGCGGAGGTTGTGTTGTGTGGCGTTCAGCGGCTATCACTCAACGGCACTTTCCAGGGAGCAGTTAGGTCCCTTGACATCTTAATGAAATGGCCTGTACGTGTCTGCTCCCTGTGTCAACGTAGCACAGGCTTCCAAGGGAGGCTGGTTTGTTCTGCAGTCGAGGACGGAACTTCACTCAGTCCCACCAGCACTTTCGGGTGTACCTTCGTTCGGCTTGGCATCCCACAAAAGATGGTTGTATAGCAGGGCGCAAATACGGGTGAGTTAGTGCGCATAGTTATGTTGATACATTGTCACTTGCAGGCGTAGCTTTCCCAAAGCTTTAAGCGATCTTTGCACGCAAAGCCAAAAAAGGCCCGGTTTGGTACCTTAAATGTTACTAACACTCTGAAAGATAGTTTGCTGTACTGTTTTTCTGACCTCTCTGTTATTTATTCGTTTCTCTCTTTCTTTTTTGATGGTCAGATACAGCCGATTTATTGCAGGGCTGAGAAATATTGATGATAATATCGGTGATGCGCGAGACATATACAGAAATAGAACCGGCACAAGCTTGCCATAAAATGATTTTTGGGGAGTGGGCGAGAGAGAACGCCTAA
>JADBJO010001711.1:29492-36992 GCA_016801955.1 Conus betulinus | reverse complement strand
GGGGAGGGGGTGGGGGTTGGGGGGTGGGGGGCTAAAAGGATGGTGGAAGAGGAGAGGGGAAAAGGAAGGGGACAGGGAGAAAGGAGAGGGGGGGGGGGGGCTGAACCCGTTATTTCCAAACCCAGGCGCATTGAACTTCCCAATGTACATCAATCTCAAATGACGCAATCTCTCTCCGAAACTTCCACAAACAAATACGGGGCTGCGAATGCCTTCCAATTTCTTTGAGAGAGAGAGAGAGAGAGAGAGAGAGAGAGAGAGAGAGAGAGAGAGAGAGGGAGGGAGGGAGGGAGGGAGGGAGGTGGCGGGGGAAGGGAGGGGCAAAGTTATGTAAATAGCTTGTCTCCTTCAGATTATTTTGGTCTCCTCTTGGACGCCAACTTTTTGCCTCCCCTCGCTAAATCGACAAACTGTCAGCCGTGTTATTCAAACCTTTCCGCTTCTTGAAATGTAGACACGGTCAATCTCCCTGTCCTTCTCTTCTCTCTGTGCCTGCCTCTACCTCTGTGTCGGTCTCTGTTTCTGTTAGTGTTTCTGTTTATCTGTCTCCGTCGCTTTCTGTCTCTCCGCCATTCTCTGGGTCTCTCTGTGTCTGTCTGTCTGTCTGTCTGCCTGTCTGTCTGTCCGTCTCTCTCTCTCTCTCTCTCTCTCTCTCTGTCTGGATCTGTCTCTGTCTCTCTCTCTCTCTGCTTCTTGGTATCTCTCTCCCCCTGTCTCTCTCTCTCTGCCTCTGGGTCTCTCTCTCTCTGTCTGTCTGTCTATCTCTGTCTCTCTCTGTCTGTCTGTGTCTGTGTCTGTCTGTCTGTCTGTCTCTCTCTCTCTCTCTCTCTCTCTCTCTGTCTCTCTCTGTAGGTCTTTGTCTGTCCGTCTGCCTCCATCTTGTCTGTCTCTGTGTGTCTGTATGTCTCTCTCTCTCCCTCTCTCTCTCTCTCTCTCTCTCTCTCTCTCTCTCTCTCTCGCCTGTTCCCCCCCCCCCTCTACTGTCTCTCCGTGAGTCTGTCTGCATCTCTCCCTTCTCTCCTTCTCCCCCCCCCTCTCTCTCTCTCTCTCCCCCCCCCCCCCCTTCCCTTCCACCATCTCTAGTCCCTCCAATCTGTAATGTACAGAACCTCTCTTTGATTGCCTGCCTGGCTTCTTCTTTCCCCCCCCCCCCCCCCCCATCCCCATCCCCTTTCCCTGTTCTCTCTCTCTCTCTCTCTCTCTCTCTCTCTCTCTCTCTCTCTCTCTCTCTCTCTCTCTCTCTCCTGCTTTTCTAAAATGAAAAGAAAATGAACGTATGGAAAAGTATAGCTCTTATATAACAGAAATGTTTGCTGGGGCCTATCCCTTTTCAACATTGCCATGGCTGGCGTGTTTTTCTTGTTTGTTTGTTTGCTTTTCTCTTGAAAGAATCTTCCTTCTTGGGGGTGCTTTCAGTTTAGGAAACCCAATTGTGACAAGGGCTGAGTTGTTTCCCCGTTCGCAAGGTCTATAAAATAGAATTCTATTTATATCATGTAGGGCATGCAACTCTCCAGTCCCTGTCTTTCTTTCTGCTTCTCTGTTTTATGATCCTCGTTCTCTCTCTCTCTCTCTGTTTCTGCCCCCCCTCCCCCCTCGCCCCGCCGCCCTCCCCCCCCCCCTTCTCTGTCGGTCTGTAAGTCAGTTTGTCTGTCTGTCTGTCTGTCTGTCTGTCTGTCTGTTTCTTTGTCTGTCTATCTATCTGTCTGTCTGTTTTGAGAGAGAGAGAGAGAGAGAGAGAGAGAGAGAGAGAGAGCACACACACACACACACCATAACATACATCATCCTGAGACTGTATACACACACACACACACACACACACACACACACACACACACACACACACACACACATATATATATATATATATATATATATATATATATATATATATATATGACTGGGACTGCAGCTCCACATCAATCCTGTCTCGCTCGAGTCCCTCCAAGGAACACGCCTCTATTTGTGACAGTGTGAAGATGATGATTGGTGGCCACCGGTAAGGGGGGAGGGAGGAAGATGCATGGGGAGGGCGAGAATTAGTGGGCTGGGGGGGGGGGGGGGGAGAAATGGATGGTCAGTAGATCCTCCACCTTACACCTCACCCCCGTTCTCCTCCGCCCCATCTGCACCCAGTCCGGCCAGGCAGATAATGTGATGGTCGACTTCAGGACCGAGTGGACCCGCGAGGGGTATTATTTTGCGGGTCTGGCCTAATGACAGCTTGTCTGTCTTTCCATCCCACCCCCACCCCCCACCCCCCATTCCCACCCACGCACCCCCACCTCTCCTCCCCCCTCTCTCTCTCTCCCCCCCTCCTCCCTCCCTCCCATCCTAACCCCCACCTCATCTCACCCCACCTATCCCTCACCCCCACCACCCCCTGACCCTTACCTACCTTATTCGTTGTCTTGTTTCTCGTGCATGTGCGTGCGCACGTGCCGCGCAAGTGCTTGTGTCTTGGCTACTGCTGAAAGGCGCGGGGGCGGGGGGGGTGGGGGGTGGAGGAGGCTGGGGTATACGTTTATACATATATGGTATTCGGTGAGGTCAACGTTCTGCCCTGATATTACGATCATTAACTTTGTTTCAGCGTGGGTGGTCACGAACCAGTGAGGCAGTGTGTGTGTGTGTGTGTGTGGGGGGGGGGGGGGGGGGGGGGGGGGGGAGGGGGGAGGATGGGGGGATGGGGGGGGGGGGTAGGGATGATGAGGACGAGGCGCGCGATGATTGATGACGTGGATGGCGACGACGGCGACGATAGCAATTCTCTGCGTGTGTGTGCGTGTGTGTATGTGTGTGTGTGTGGAGCCTTGGGTTGGGGGATGCGGTGGCTATTGTCTCTTGGGACGGTACTTTGGGGAACTGTGTGAATCGTTAATGCCTCAGCCTTTTGCCGTAGTGGACAGTGAATAAGGGGGGATCAGTTATCTGTCTGAACTGAATCATTCATCATCGTTCATTCATCAACAGTTATCAGTCATGATCCGTATCAACCCAGATACGTTCTCTCTCTCTCTCTCTCTCTCTCTCTCTCTCTCTCTCTCTCTCGGGGGTGTGAGCTGGAGTTTTCATGTGTAGTCGCACTTCCATTGCTCTGTTATTTGTCAGTCCATTCGACTGGATTAAGAAAGATTTTTGCCACAAGATTTGTGCAGTGACTGCATAAGGACCAATGCCTTCAAGTGCCACCAATTTCAGAGCGACATGTGGTTGCTTTCTGCCGATTTTTCAGTTCTTCATGGCTAAACGGGCAAGGCAGAAAGTTTTTATGCGGGTCGCCATGCTTCGTTTGAAGTGCAGGATAGACGGTGCTCTGTCAGGTTTGCTCCTCTCGCATTTCTTCTGGGGGAGTTACTTCTCTCCAATGCGGGGATGTTGAGAGCAACCCGGGACCCAACTCGTCGCAGACGAGGCAGACCCGATTGACCAGCCGATCTAGCCTGGAGAGGCCTGGCCATCCACACGACGGAGCATCCAACCAACAGGGAGAGACTTGTCGCTTCACGACGTCATGAGCAAGCTAAACTCCATGGAGAGCAAGTTTGACGGGAAGCTTGACGCCGTGAAGCAGGACATGCAGGCCCATACGGGAGGACTATGCTGCCATGCAGGGGGAGCTGAGGGGCCTACGGAGGAAGTCAGCCAGCTACGTAAGGAGAACCAGGATCTGACAAAGAAGATGGAGGACTTAGAAAGGAAGACTGACGTTCTGGAGGGGCGGTCTAAGAAGAGAAACAACCTCATCTTTTATGGACTGCCTCGGACAGAAAATGAAACTCCGGCAGACTGTGAAAATGTGCTTAGGGACCTCTTCACAGACAAATTAGACTTGACTGAAGATGTTGACTTTGATAGGGTCCATCGACTGAACAACAGGCCGGACTCTCCTGTGATCGCGCGCTGCGTGTTCTACAAGCAAAAAGTTAACATTCTAAGAGCGAAACGCAAGCTGCAAGGAACTAACATTTTCATCGGTGAGGACTTCTCCACCAGGGTGCGCGACCTTAGGAAAAAGTTAACTCCCTACCTCAAAAAGGGCAGAAGTGACGGTAAACGCGCTAGTTTGATCTTTAATTACCTTCTCATTGACGGAAAGCGGTACACTCTGGGCGCGGAAGACAGACTTGTGGAAATCAGGTAGGAACTCGGCCGGCCCACAAATGTACTTGGTAATATCTCCGTGCCAGTGAAAGGAACCGACAGCGAGCCGTCACCGGTTGTGTCAGCCGTGTGTTGTGTATCCCAAGCACGTGAAACCGACCGTCAGGTCGTGCATTGTGAGAACTCACGAACACCAGTGTCAGCTGACTGTGTAAATAATAGGGATGTTGTGTCTTCTACAATTGTACATTCTTTGAATATGTCCACTGAAAACGATGAATCGTATCATGTTGATGTTTGTCATAAAAGTAGAACATTTTTGTTTCTTCATTGGAATGTAAATGGACTGTTCTCCAAAATACGTAGTAATGATTTTATTTCTATGTCTCTGGCTTTGATTTTGTATGTTTTGTGGAAACATTTGTTGAAGTCTTTCAATCGCCTGTGTTCTCAGGCTACACGGTTTACTGTAAGCCAGCATTAAAGTTCACTTCACGTGGCAGGCGTTCGGTGGGTTGGTATGTCTCGTGAAAAATGAGCTCTGTCCTTATTTGAAAGTTGTGGATGTGGTGTCGGATTTATTCCTTGCTTTTATTATTGATAAGTCCTTGTTTGGCACAATAAAACATGTTATGTATGTGTGTGCATATATTCCACCGGAAGGCTCGCCGTATTATTCTTTTTTTTTGATAGGGAAAATGGAGTTTCTTTGCTAGAAGAATTTTTGTGTGATTGCCTACTTTTGATTAAAGATGATGTTTTTGTGATTGTAGGTGGTGACTTGAACAGTAGAATAGCAAAATTTTCTTGTGATTTGAGGGAAAACGTGCCTGAAAACGATGATCAGTATAGAAGTGAACCACTGCAAGTTCGAAATTCAGAGGACCTTGTTTTGAACAATTATGGAAAATTACTGCTTAATATGTGTACTGCTTTAAAACTGTGTATTGTAAATGGTATGTGTAAGGGCGACCTCCAAGGTCGCTACACATACATATCTGACTGTGGTAGCAGTGTTAACGATTATTTTTTAATGTCTTTCGATTTGTTCTCCGTTATCACTGATAGCTGTGAGATGTATGTATCTGACAGAATTGAATCCGATCACATGCCCTTAGAACTGAATCTTACTTCCCTGTGTTATAACGACAACGCTTCTCAAGTAAACAACAGGCGCTTTACAGTTGAAAAATTTGTATGGAATGAAGGTAATATTGATTTGTTTAAAGTGTAATTCTTTCTGATGAAATGCAAGTGCGTATGCAAGAGGCAGTACAGCTGGTTGATATTAATGTCGAGGAAGCGTTAAACGTTTTTTCAACTGTTGTGTAAAAGAGGCAGCAGAATGTATGAAGAAAGAGATTAGCGTCTGAAAATATCCAAAAGAAGATGACTGGTATGATATGGAATGCCGAGCTAACAAACGAAATGCTCGTAATTTATTAAAGACATTTCGACGTTCTTTATCCGAGCCGTCACGTGAGTCCTACTGCAAAGCAAGGCGAGAATATAAACATTTGTTGAAGAGAAAGGAAAAAACAATATAATGATGCTTTGTTGACAGAACTACTCCAGTCTGTAAATAGTCAGAAAGAGTTTTGGGATTGTGTGCACAAAATTCAGGAGGAAAAGAAAACAACCCGTAAATGATATAAGTCTTGAAACATGGTTTTATCATTTTAGAAATCTGCTTGAAGGAAATGATCATTCTCATGACAATCTAGTTCATGAAACTCACGTAAATGACACTGAATTCGATGATGACAATCTAAACCGTCCCATTTCTAAAGAAGAAGTTTTATTGGCTCTAAGAAAGATAAAACCTCGGAAAGCTGCCGGCCCAGATGGAATTATAGGTGAAATTATATAAAAACTGCTTGCCAGTCAAACTTATTTCTAGAGTTTTTGGTTAAATTCTTTAATTCCTTATTTGACCAAGGGATATATCCCAGATCTTGGTCAGAATCCATTGTCATTCCATTGTTTAAAAAAGGAGATGCAAACGACCCAATAATTACAGAGGTATTTCATTGTGTAATGTGTGCAGTAAATTGTATAGTGCGGTTATAACATGAGATTACAGGAGTGGGTAGAAGAACATAATATTACGGGAGAATACCAAGCTGGGTTCAAGAAAAATTATTCTACTGTTGATCACATGTTCACATTGATAACATTTATACAAAAAACAGTTTTGTTTAAATCGTAAATTATATGTTGCCTTTATTGATTTTGAGAAGGCTTTTGATTCGGTAAATAGAACTTTATTGTGGCCTGTATTGCTGAAAAAAACGGCGTTCATGGGAAACTTTATAAATGTGTTATAAGTATGTATGAATGTGTGAAGGCAAGAGTGCGATCTGGTGCAGGTTTGACAGAGTACATTAAATGTACTTCTGGTGTGAAACAGGGCGATGTCTGCAGTCCTGTCTTGTTTTCTTTATTTATTGATGAATTGACACAGGAAATGATACGTCGTGGAAGACACGGTGCACATTTCATAAACGATGCTCTAGAAATTTTCATTCTCCTTTTAGCTGATGATGTGGTCTTGTTATCAGAAACAGTGATAGGATTACAAACTCAGTTAAACACTTTACAAGGTGTCGCTGTTTCATTGCAGTTAAAAGTCAACCTGTCAAAAAGTAATATAATTGTATTTTGGAAGGGTGGGTATCTTGCAGCAAGAGAAAGATGGACATACAACGGGTCTGTAATGCCTGTTGTTAATGTATATAAGTATCTGGGTATCTACTACTCCACACGTTTGAGTTTTGCCTTTGCTTGCATGGATTTAGCAAGTAGAGCAAAATATCCATTATTGTGCATTATGAAAAAAAATTATCATTGCTAAAGAACGATTCCCTTACTCTGTTTTTGAAATTGTTTGATTGCCAGATTCAACCTATGTTACAGTATGGAGCTGAAATATGGGGCCTTGATGCTGCCGCTGTGCACTGTGTGAAAAAAATCATCTTTTTGCTCTTAAGAAATTTCTTGGTGTATCTTTGCAAACCCCGAACGATTTAGTATATGGTGAAACAGCAAGGCATCCTATAAAGTTTGAATTCTGTTGTTAAATGTATCCGATATTGGTTAAAAATGTTCAGATGCAGGAGCACAGATTACCGCTCAAAGCATATAGAATGTTGTTAGACTTAGACAATAGAGGGAAGAAAAACTGGGTGACCAAGGTGAGGATGAAACTGTGTGAATATGGTTTCAGCTTTGTATGGATAAACCAAGGTGTGAGTGATATGCATGCTTTTATTCGGGTATTTCGAGAAAGACTGGTTGATTGTAGTTGGCAAAATTGGAATTATCATGTGCAAAACAGCGATAGATTTGAGTCATATAGAACGTTCAGTCATTTACGCTGTTTACCTGTATACA
>JADBJO010001711.1:19492-21992 GCA_016801955.1 Conus betulinus | reverse complement strand
CGATGGCCTGTTTCCTCCAGTCAGGCCCCAAAAGTGCGGAGGGGAACGCCGTTTGGCAATTCAGGGAAATTTTGTTGTTAGTGTTATGGGTGTTGTTGTTGATGTTGGTTTGTTGTTTTTTTGGGTACGTAGTATGGTTGATTTTTGTGGGTCGATTTTTATTGGTTTGTTTCTTTATTTGTTTCTCCTTTGCTTTATTCGACTCGTATCTGCCGGACAATGGGGTATTCCTCATGTCTTATGCCTCTCCTCTCCTCCTCCTAGTTTTCTTTTTGTAGTCGTATTCTTCTTCGTTCTTCTTACTTCTTCTTCTTATTCTTATTCTTCTTCTTTTCTTCTTCCTCTCCTCCTCCTCATCCTCTCCTCATCGACTAATACGACTACTATAAATAAGTACTACTAATCGCTTACTACTACACTACTAATACTAGGGAGGATTCTTCTTCTTTTCTTCTTCTTCTTTCTTCTTCTTTCTCTCTTTTCTGAGTCTGTATCCTCGCTCTCTTGTAGGTTCTGGTCAACTGTTACTGATTGTCGAGGTTATGTCGGCAGAGGTGATGCGGTGTGATCATCTTTCTTCTAGTTCACTCTTCTCTCCTCCTCCTGTAAGACCTTCTTACTTCTCTCTTCTTCTTCTTCTTCTTCTTCCTTCTTATTTCTTCTCGGAATCTCTATTTTCTTCACTTGTTCCTGTTGTAGTTGTGTTATGTCGTTGCTCTGTTGATGAGTTGATCTTCTTCGTTCTCGTTCACTCTTCCTCCTCCTATCCTCTCACAACCCACCCCCCCCACCACCCCCCACCCCCCACAAGCCACCACCCTCCTCCGCCAACCCTGACCCCCCCCCCCCCACACCCTCCCCCCCCCCACCCCCCCGACCCCCACGCCCCTCACCACCCCCCCCCTTCCCACCCCCTCTTTTCTTCCCACTATACTACAATTCTGATTCTACATACTACTAACGTACTACTGAAGGATAGTCTACTGCTACGACACACAAACACCACACTATCCACCGAAACTCTATTTTCATCCTCCTCCTCCTCCCATCCTCCTCCTCTCATCTCCTCCTCTCCTCCTCCTCCTCTACTACTACTACTATACATACTACTACTACTATCTTCTTCTTCTTCTTCGTCTTCTTCTTTCTAATACTACTATACTACCTACTACTAATACTAATACTTACTACTACGATTCGCTGCTCCTGTGTGCTGATGCGGGCTGTTGCTGCGGTGCTGGCTACTACCTACTAATACTACTATATACTACTGCTTACTACTACCCTTTTTCTTCCTTTTTTGTATAGACTATGCTATCATCTATCATGTATCATCATTCATCATCATCATAATCAAACACTCTTCTTTTCTGTCTCTCTCTTCTGTCGTTACATGTCTGGTACCCTGTCTGTAGTCTGTCGTCTGTCTATCTGTCTCTCTCTCCTCTCTCTCTTATCTCTACTCTCTCCTCTCTCTCTCTCTCTCTCTCTCTCTCTAGCTTTCATCCTGTTTCATTGTCGGGGAGGTTTTTGTTAGACCCCCCGATCTTGAATGTGATCCTTGGTTTGTTTGTTTGTTTGTTTTTCCGAATAACTGCGTTCCTGCCCATCCACACAAACAGGGGTCATTTGTGGGAGTTTGTTTACTGCAATGAGGATTTTGACCATCTTTCGGGGCCATGATGGGTTTTTGTGTTTAGCGTTGAATGGTTAGCAGTTGCAGTCCGCTCTTTCTCGGTGCAAACCACTTGGAGTCTCAGAAAATCCGTTGGCAGCTATTCCCTTCCTTTTCCATAACTGGGGTGGTTGGAGTGATTTCTTTTTTTTTTATTCCAGCTTTTTTCAGATTAAAAAAAAAAAGTTTTGTTTTATTTTTGTTGTTATTGGTTGTTGGATTGTTGACCGGATTATATGTTGTTAGTTAAGTTATGTCTTTTTGTGATTGTCATGTCTCGTCGTTTCTTTTCTTTGTTCATTTCTTCTCGTTCCTGCGGTTCGTCCCGCGTCCTCCTCCCTCTTCCCTCCTACTCCTCTCCTCATTCTTCATCTGCATCATCATCATCATCATCATCATCCATCATCATCATCATCATCATCATATTTCTTCTCTTTCTTCTGCTTCTTTTCTTATTCTTCTTCTTCTCCTCCTCCTCCCTCCTCCTCATCCTTCTTCTTCCCTTTTTCGTCCTCTCCTCCTCCTCCTCCCTCCTCCTTCTTCTTCTTCTTCTTCTTCTCCATCTTCTTCTTCTCTTCTTCTTTCTTCTTCTTCTTCTTCTTTCTTTCTTCTTTCTTTTCTTCTTTCTTTCTTTCTTTCTTTCTTATATGTTGTTTGTTCTTCCTTCTTTCTTTTTGTGTTTGTTTACTTTCCGTCTTCTTCTTTATTCACCCTCCTTTGTCAAATCGTCGTCGTCGTCGTCGTCCTCCGCACCTCCTCCTTCTCCTCCGCCGCAGCCTCCTCCTCCGTCCTCCTTCCTCTCCTCCTCTTCTTCTTCTTCTTCTT
>JADBJO010001711.1:11992-14492 GCA_016801955.1 Conus betulinus | reverse complement strand
GGTGTAACCGTTAGTAGTGGCTATTCGGGTAAACATCGGCCATCATCTGTGACCTATAATGAACATACTTGCAAATTTTCGTAAAGATCGGCCAGGAAGGTACTTTCTGAGATTTTCCATAAAGAAGAAACCCATTATGGGCCATTAGTAACGGCTATAACGGTAAACAAAACATCGTGCATCATCCGTGACCCATAATGAACATACCTACAAATTTTCAGAAATATCGGCCACTACTTTTCTAAGATACTCCATGAAGAAGAAGAACCGTCATGGGATGTTATAACCGTTAGTAAACGGTCATAACGGTACACTAAAATATCGGGCATCATCCGGGACCCATAATGAACATACCTACAAATTTTCTGAAAGATCAGCCAAGTACCTTCTGAGATATTCAAAAAAAGAAAAAGGACCGTTACAGGCCCTTACAGCCGTTAGTAACGGTCATAACGGTACACTAAAACATCAGGCATAATCTGTGATCCATAATGAACATACCTGCTAATTTTCACAAAGATCGGCCAGGTACTTTCTGAGATTCTTACGTGAAGAAGAAAAACTGTTACAGGCCGTTACAGCCGTTAATAACGGCATAAAGGTAAACTAAAACATCGGACATTATTCGTGACCCATAATGAACATACCCTACAAATTTTCGGAAAGATCGACCAAGTAGTTTCTGAGATAGTCCATCAAGAATAAAAAACCGTTACAGGCCGTTACAGCCGTTAGTAACGTAATGACTTCGTAAACTAAAACATCGGGGCATTATCCGTGACCCATAATGAACATATTTGCTAATTTTCACAAAGATCGGCTGAACACTTTCTGAGATATTCCATAAAGAAGAAAAAACCGGCCGTTACAGCCGTTAGTAACGGCTATAACGGTTAACTAAAACATGGGGCATCATCCGTGACCCATAATGAACATGCCTACAAATTTTCAGAAAGATCGGCCCAGTAGTTTTGTCTGCAGCGAGTGGAACACATTTTGAATACGGACTGACGGACGGACAGACAGACACACACACACACACTCACACACACACACACACACACACACACACACACACACACACACACACACACATACAGAGAGATGAGAGGAGAGAGAGAGAGAACATTTCTTCGTTCCCATTGTAAAGTACTCCCTGTTCTAAAAGAAACTGGGAGTACAAAAAAGGAAACCCCACCCAAACACAATGTAAACAATAAAAAACAAAGATTAAATGACAGATTGACTAATGTCTTCCGCAACTGTTGTTACAGGTTTGCTAAAAAACACCTTAAACATAACTGTAACTGATATTGTTTACACATTATAATTTTTTTTTAGATGGGGTTAACTGTATCTGTTTACAAGATATCTATGCTAAACAAATCGGCCACAATTGTAAGTTTAACATACCAACTAGAAAAACATGAACCAGTCTCTTTGATTATTCTTAAAAAGACAGTCACACACACACACACACACACACACACACACAACACACACACACACGCACGCACGCACGCATGCACATGCACACACACACACACACACACACCACGGCGCGCGCGCGCGCGCGCGCGCGCACGCACGCACACACGCACACGCAAGCACGCGCACATAGCACAGTGACAGAGAGAGAGAGAGAGAGAGAGAGAGAGAGAGAGAGAGAGAGAGAGGGTATATATTGACAATATCTTTCTGAAAAGCAAGCGATACCTTGTGTGAGTGGACCCAGAGCATCGCACTTTATTATCATAGTTTGGTCTTTCAAATTCATTATAGCGACCTATTCTCGGATCGTGACCAAGCTCTAAGTGCTTTGAGAAACCGTGAAGCACACAGACTGCTTACTGGAGAACAACCTGTAAAATCCTGGACCATCGCGTTACGCCTTCTAAGGAGAGACTGGGGGCCCTGGCACCAGGACCAGGACCAAGTCTCTCTCTCTCGTCTCTCTTCTCTCCCTCTCTTCTCTCTCTCTCTCTCTCTCCTCCTTTGATCGATTACGTACTGGTTCAGAACTGGCTTGTTGTCAAAACTTTGATTTTCACATTGGGATTGCATTTATTCATGGCACATACTTGTTGAAGCACTATGGAGAAGTAATTGTTGAAACTAGAGAATAGGTATTCAACCGAACAATGTGTGAAGGAAAAAAAAAATTGATTATCTGGGCTGATGAATATGCTGGTATAACTTCAAAAATGAACTTGAATGTGATGAATTTGTAGACAAGCATGCAGAAAAAGCGGTCAGTTATTACAAAATTAAACGTGAATGAGAAAGTCTAGATAATTTGTGTCAGTGCTTGTGCGGAGCCCCCCGCCCCCCTAGCTTGTCGGGTTCGAGACACACTTGGTTCGACCCGCCGCCCACGCCCAGACCACACACAAGACTGGTCCTGACCGCATTAAGACGTGCGGAACGAAGAAAAGGCATGGGGCGCCCGGTGCAACACCACCAACCCCCACCCGCCCCCCCCCCCACACTTTACTGGGGA
>JADBJO010001710.1:375000-385000 GCA_016801955.1 Conus betulinus | reverse complement strand
ACTGAGTTGGAAAAGGTTGATGAATATTGGGTTCATTTCTAGATCTGGGGCGTTTTGAAAAAGAGACTTCTGTTAATTCGCAAAAAAATCACTCTTATGAATGCTTCACATTGTAACATACCACCTATTTCTGTGTTGAATCAAAGTTTGTCCATACTTTAAAACTGGACAGAAGTCGTTGGTTAGTGTCATGCGTGTGCGAGCGACGCTCCTCCCACTTATCCCCTACACTCAACACTCAACACATCACACAACACAACGCACACCACACACACACACAAACACACACCCACACGCGCGCGCGCGCGCACGCGCTGCGCAACGCGCGACGCACGCACGCACGCACGCACCACACACACACGCACACACACACGCGCAACACAGATGGAGACAGAGAAAGATGCGCACTTGCAAGTATTCTGTGTGTGTGTGTGTATGTGTGTGTGTGTGTGTGTGTGTGTGTGTGTGTGTGTGTGTGTGGGGTGTGGTGTGTGTGTGTGTGTGTGTGTGCGCGCGTGTGCGCGCGGCGCGCGTGTGTATGTGTGTGTGTAGTGTGTGTGTGTGTGTGTGTGTGTGTGTGTCTGTGAGTATTTGTGTGTATGTGCCTCTTAGCTCATCTTTCTCTATTTACCTACTTTATCACACTAACATGAATAAAAGAAAAAGAAAGTCATTGTTTCGGTGCCAATTTGTATATTCCCTGTCCCTTTCCCCATGGTCCATCACAACATCAACTATCTGCTCCCATACGCAATGGCGCTCTATTCCCACAAATAATATGGTGGGAAAATCACCGCATGATGCTGCTAATTCTTAATTAATACACGGTGTTTCTTGCTAGGCATTTGAAACTTAATTTGCCCGTCACTGCTGTGTGTTACCTACAGTCCTAAAACAGCACTGGCCCCATTGTATTATACATCAGGCCTCCTGTGATGACGAGCAGTTGGCTACTTGTCGTCACACGCTGTTGTGTCAAACCTGGGGTGTACATTGTCCTGGGAGTTGGATGCACACTAGGGCTGCATTGTTGTTTTGTCAGACATTTGCTGGGGAAGGTGAATGAATGGAAGGGGAACTGGAAGCGCTGAGAGAAAAAAAAAAAAAAGGGCACTGATTTATGTCTGCGCTGTTCTTGGATTCCTGTTTCCTTTGGGGGTTCAGTAGAGGGGGGGGGGAGGGGAAGGGAGTCCATTTGTTTTGTCAGAAATGACCAAGACGTTGCTTTGCCTGGCGAAAAATTGTCGTTTGCGTATGCTCCTCTCTCTCTCTCTCTCTCTCTCTCTCTCTCTCTCTCTCTCCCCTCTCTCTCTCTCTCTCTCTCTCCCTCTCTCTCTCTCTCTGTGTCAAACATATTCAACTATATATGCCCCGACATAGGGAACAAAGGAAGCTTGCGCTCAAATATTTTTGAAAAGAGAATTATGGAAATCAGATGTATCTTGATAAACATATTTCTTCAATTTTATTGCGCTTTATGGATGGGAGGTGTATAATAGTATATGTTGTGCTAATACATTTGCACATCCTTCCACCCACCCCACTGCTTTCCTTCCTTCCATGTATTCTAGTCACATGAACACACACACACACACACACACACACACACACACACACACACACACACACACCACACAAAACACACCACACGCACGCACACGCACCACACACACGCACACACACACACCACACACACACACACACCACAAAACACACACACGCACGCACCACGCACGCACGCACGCACGCACGCCACGCACGCACACGCACGCACACAGACACACACATACACACGCGCGATCGCGCGCACATTTATTCATCAACTGAAAAAAAAGACTGTATGACAGAGGCAAATCTACATTGATGGAACGATGTGTGTTTGTTGACCATATATCAATTTTAGGCAAATGTTACCCGAGCCTAGTTCACATGACGAGGGCCTGTGTTTGATAACACACAGAGTCAGTGGATTCAACAACCAGCAGGCCCCTCAATCAAATCGTTCGCACAGACAAACGCGGTGAGGGATACTCATTTCAGAATTGACTGCTTCGTCTGTTTGCCTGTTCTTATTGGATTTGTAGAGAGGCAAAATGGAATCAAGATGCTTAGACAAAGAAAGCGTGGTATGACCAGGTTATTGGATTTTCAATCTACGTGGAGTCGCACTTCAGGTTAACGGTGTTTGGAGATATTAGGGGGAGTGGAGAATTGGATACAGGGCATTGCGGACAGGGGCATGTCTTAATCACGTAAGGAGAGTTGGAGGAGGGGGAGGAGGAGGAAGGAAAGTGACTTGGCCAATGCGTTCTCCTAAGTGACTGGCACTGATGGCAGCAGCAGATATCTCCGTCCCTCTCCGTGACCAGTGGACACGTGACCCATGTTTCCATCATCATGGTCATGCCGGCGTTATGACACGTCGTCTCTCAGGTCCACTCTCCAAAACGCACTGACCTCAGAGCTGAAGGGTGGGGTCCCACCACACGGTGTAGGAGGATGGCAAACAGAAGAGGTTGACCTGACCACTGCATAACACAAGAGGGAAAGCCACTTTCTCTCCCTTTCTTTCTTTTCCACCCCACACACTGCAATGCTGAGTTGATAGAAAACATTTCAGACTGAGAGAGGATATCCATCCATGCTGGGTATGAAATAAGAATTTCCTTCGAGCTGATCATAAATCAGACTCAGAGAGGATCTACATGTTGGGAATGAAGTAAGAATTTCCTTTCGAGCTGATCAAACAAAAATACAAGTTAACACACAAAAAAACAAGATGCAATTGAACGCTTATTTGATAAACAATTCAACACAGGAGATTTGTTTGATAAATGTCCCCTCCCGTGTCACAGATAACATACATAATAAAAACAGTAAGGAATCATACTCCTCAGATGACTGTTGTCTGGATTTGTCTGCATTTTTCTTGTCAGCCATCTGGCGGTGTTTTTGTGTATTTCTGTGCATGTTGCCCGTAACGTAAGGCAAACTTCACAACAAATACCGGTACACCTTGTTATTTAGACAGAGGTCCCTGTTTTGCACCACCACTCCACCCCCTTCCCCCATCCCCTCTAAGGACGGACCCCCCCCCCCCCCCAAACACACACACACACACACACACACACACACACACACACACACACACACACACACACACTAAAACACACACACATACGCCGCTTCTACGCTCAAAGATACCTCCAAGCACCCCATACCACATCATTGTTCATTATTTGCTTCCAGTGCGTGTGTGTGTGTGTGTGTGTGTGTGTGTGTGTGTGTGTGTGTGTGTGTGAGTGCAAGTGAGTGTCGTCGTATCAGCTCATCCTACCCCAATAATCTGCTATACCACACTAAGGTAAATCATGATAAACTTTTGGCATTGGTCTCCCATGAACAGTCACAAGCATCAACCTCCCAGTTCCTCATGCTATGCAATGACTCAGTCCATCCATCATCTTTTGTGGACCTCAGGGGGAATCCATTCACCACAATGCCATGACTGAAACATCGCCTGCATGACGCTCATCATTTTCATCACACTTTTCGTCCTTGGTGGGCGTTTTGGAATCTAACCCGCCTGTCACCGCTCTGTAGTCACTACACTCATAAAAACAGCGCTGGCCTAATTGTGTGCCTGGACTCCCTGTGGTAAAAAAACTGTCTGTTACATATCGTCACAGGCCATGTTGTCAGGACTGGGGTGTCAATTGTCTGGGGGTGGGTTGTACAGTAGGGTGCATTCTTGTCGTGTGAGACACAGGAGGGCAGGGGGCTGAATGGGAGTTGAACTATGACGCACTGTTGGTGTTGAGTTATGTAGTTGCTGTTGCCGGATGTCCTGTTGTGTTGGTGGGGCCAGTGGCAGGGGGATCAGGGGGTCAGGTGTCTGCTGCCGTGAATGATGAAGACTTGGTTCTGGAGCTAAGTGTCAACAATGCATGCCATGATTTTAGCAAACAAGACAAAGCAGACTGCACTCAGTGTTTTCAGTGAATTGCTACAGTCAGGCATTTGGCTTCTTTGTTGGAATGTTGCATCGTAGAATGATGGTATGTCATAGTGTGCCCTGTGATAAGCACACAACTTCCCCACACTCCTTCCACACACTTCCCCTTCTTTTCTCCACAGACATACAGACGAAAATGGACGCGTGCATGCGCTCCGAACACAGACAGACAGACAGACAGACACACGCACACACAGACAAACACACATGCACGCACGCATGCGCGCAGGCATGCACGCAAGCACTCACGCATGCACGCACGCATCCCCCCCCCCCCACACACACACACACACACATACACACACACGTACACACACATCTATCGATCTATATCTATATATCTCTCTCTAGATATATAAATGTATGTGTGTGTGTGTGTGTGTGTGTGTGTGTGTGTGTGGTGTGTGTGTGTGTGTGTGTGTGTGTGTGTGTGTGTGTGTGTGTGTGTGTGTGTGTGTGTGTGAGCACACACACTAGAAATTAAAATCAATCATTGTTTGAAAACAATGCCCGACAAAGTTGAATCTACGTTGATGGAATGATGCCTAGAGAGCCATACATGCCTTTGAATTAATGTACGTGTACTCCCTGCCCAGTTCCCGCGCCTTAAGCCTGTGCTAGAGATCCCACAGAGGGAGTGGATTCAGTCCTCAGCTGGCCAGTCTTTGAAATCATCCGCACAGAATCGGTAATGGATTCTCATTCCATAATGGACAGCACCGGCCAATCTCATCGGATTTTCAGGAGACAGAAATGGAATCAAGATGATTAGACAGACGGTAACATGGCACAAGTTATCTCATTTTTCTTTCAATATGGGGTCATGCTTCAGTCAATGGTATCTGGAGACGTGGGGGAGAGGGTGGAGAATGGGGGACGGGACACTGCAGAGAGAGACACGTCTTAGGCAGACAAAGAGCTTTGGTGCCAGGAGGGAGAGAGGGGAGAGAAAAGCGACTTGTTCTATCTTTTTTCTCAGTGAGCACAGATGGCAGCGGCAGCTCTGTCCGTCCCTATCTGTGGCACGTGGAGCACGTGACCTGGGCTTCCATTGTGATGATCGTGCCGGCGTTATGACAACGCTTTCAGGGCCTGTCTCCAAACACATTAAGCTCAGAGGCAAAGGAAGGGCTTCCACCACATGGTGTGGTGCCATGGCAAACGACAGTGACATGTGATAACTGCACAGCACAATAGGATGGGGAACTCTCTCTCTCTTTCCTTCTCTCTCTCTCTCTCTCTCTCTCTCTCTCTCTCTCTCTCTCCCCTCTCTCTCTCTCTCTCTCTGTGTGTGTCTCCCCCCCACCTCTCTCTCTCTGTCTTCACCCACTCCCTTTGCTGCTGTACTGCTGTTGTAGTTATGTTTTATACACTGGAAAATTAATATTTTCTGGAAAACGAATATGAATTTCCTTCCAAGAGATTTGTTGAGTTGTCTGGTGCTGGAAAGGACTGATTAATTTTAAGAATGAATCATTATTATTATTATTGCTTTTGTTATACTTATTATTAGTAGTATTGTTATTGTTATCATCGTTATCATTATTATTATTGTTATTGTTATCATTATCATCATCATCATCATCATCATCATCATCATCATTATCAGTATTATTATTGTTATTGTTGTTCTTGTGTCAATATTGTTGTTGTTAATGTTATCAGTATTATTGTTGTTATTACTTCTACTTTTAGTGTTAGTAATAATCATTGTTGTCGTTGCTGTTGTTGTTATTATCAGCATTGTATTGTTATTATTATTATTATTATTATTGATATTTCTATTATTATTATTGTTATTATTATTATTATTGTTATTATTATTATTATTATTATTATTATTATTATTGTTGTTGTGTTGTTGTTGTTGTTGCTGTTGTTGTTATTATTATGAAGATTATTGTTGTTATTATAATATCTAGCGCCTATCCTCGACTCTGAGTGCCTTATAGTCCACTCTAACATTGACACATTTGGACTGCCTACCTCAAAGGGCAAGTCCGAGCGAAGGGCTGCTTGCTGACGCTCATTATTCATTCGCTGTGTCACTCAGTAGAGTATCAGGCACATAGCCTTTTGCTTCTTCCTTCCATTTCTACGGAGGATAAATGCTGTGAAATACGACACGTATTTCGTACAGCGGCAAAACTGGCCTTCCCTTTGGAAAGTTGGTTGTAGGATTTAACACGGGCAAGATTGCATGCTGTGTTCACGCCTGAAACAGTAAACTATACTCTCATTTAAGAGAGTGCAGTGCTCTCTGTCTGTCTGTCTGTCTGTCTGTGTCTGTTTGTCTGTGTCTGTCTGTCTGGTCTGTCTGTCTGTCTGTCTCTCTCTCTCTCTCTCCTCTCTCTCTCTCTCTCTCTCTCTGTTGTCCTATTTGCTCATCTTACCCTATTAATTTGCTTTGTCATACTGACATGATTGATGATATTGTATCACTGCTGTGGTATGGTATGACATGTCTCATTTCTCATGAACCATCACAGCTGTCAACTATCCACACCCACATGCAATGACACTGACTTCTTCTCTACCATTTCTCTCCCCTTCCCTCTCCCTCCTCCTTTTTTTTTTCTTGAAGTCCTGTAGTCTATTGTGAATATCAGCGGGGCTCCATCCTCCACAATGCCAGGATGGGAACAATCATCTCCATGACGCCTGTGACCCTCAATACACCGTTTGATCCTTGGTGGGTGTTTGGAGTTGAACTGGCCTGTCACTGCCCTGTGGTAGCTACAGTCCCAAACCAGCGCCTGGCCCCATTGTAGGCCTGGCCTCCTGTTGGGACCAAGCAGTGGGTTACCTGTCAGCAAAGGGCCGTTTCGTCAGAACTGGGGTTGGTTGTCTGGGAGTTGGTCGCACGCTGGGGAGACGTGCATTGTTGTCTTGTGAGACGGTGAAGGAAAAGGGAAGGGGGTGGGGGGGGGGGGGGGGGGGGGGGGGGGGGGACGAAATGAAATGGGAAAAAAAGCGTCGGATGCACTGAAGGAACGGGTGTTGATTTATATACATTCTGATCCACTGAGTTCTTTTTTTTTTCTTGTTAGTATTTGACAGCACAGGGTCAGCTTTCTTCTGTCGGTATCACAAGACCAGGTTGGATTGGGGGGAAGGGGGGGGGGGGGGGTGGGGGGGGGGGGGGGGGGCAGTTTTCAGTGCAGTTGTCTTTACCCTCTTTTGTCTCTGATTGTCTGTTCCAGTCTGTCTGTCTGTCTCCCTCCCCCCCCCCCCCCCCCCCCTCCCTCATCCCCCCTTCTCTCTCTCTAGAGCTCTCTCTCTCTTTTTTCTCGTTTTCTCTTTTCTCCCTCTCTCTTTCTCTCTCTGTCTTTCTGCTAGTCTGTCTGTCTCTCCCTCCCTCCATCCCCCCCTCTCTCTTTATCTCCCCCCCGCTCTCTGTCTGTCTTTGTCAGTCCATCTGTCTGTCTGTCTGTCTGTGTCTCTCTATCTGTCCTGCCTGTCTATCTGTCTGTTAGTCTGTCTGTCTGTCTGTCTGTCTCTGTCTGTCTGTCTGTCTGTCTCTGTATGTGTGTGTGTGTGTGTGTGTGTGTGTGTGTTGTGTGTGTGTGTGTGTGTGTGTGTGTGTGTCCCTCAGCTCTCATTTGGAGATCTGAATGTAACTATACCAGCGTTCTTATTCTCTTATCCCCCCCCCCCCCCCCCCTTTCTGTCTGTCTTCTGAAGTCCGCTTCACTATTTTCTTCTTTCATTCCCTCCCCTTCTGTCTGTCTTCTGAAGTCCCCTTCACTGTTTTCTTCTCTCATTCCCTCCCCTTCTGTCTGTCTTCTGAAGTCCCCTTCACTGTTTTCTTCTCTCATTCCCCTCCTTTCTGTCTGTCCTCTGAAGTCCCCTTCACTATTTTCTTCTTTCATTCCCCTCCTTCTGTCTGTCTTCTGAAGTCCCCTTCACTGTTTTCTTCTCTCATTCCCCTCCTTTCTGTCTGTCTTCTGAAGTCCCCTTCACTATTTTCTTCTTTCATTCCCTCTCCTTCTGTCTGTCTTCTGAAGTCCCCTTCACTGTTTTCTTCTCTCATTCCCCTCCTTTCTGTCTGTCCTCTGAAGTCCCCTTCACTATTTTCTTCTTCATTCCCTCCTTTCTGTCTGTCTTCTGAAGTCCCCTTCACTGTTTTCTTCTCTCATTCCCTCCCCTTCTGTCTGTCTTCTGAAGTCCCCTTCACTATTTTCTTCTTTCATTCCCTCCCCTTCTGTCTGTCTTCTGAAGTCCCCTTCACTATTTTCTTCACTCATTCCCCTCCTTTCTGTCTGTCTTTCTGAAGTCCCCTTCACTATTTTCTTCACTCATTCCCTCCCCTTCTGTCTGTCTTCTGAAGTCCCCTTCACTATTTTCTTCTTTCATTCCCCATCCCCTTCTGTCTGTCTTCTGAAGTCCCCTTCACTATTTTCTTCACTCATTCCCCTCCTTTCTGTCTGTCTTCTGAAGTCCCCTTCACTATTTTCTTCACTCATTCCCTCCCCTTCTGTCTGTCTTCTGAAGTCCCCTTCACTGTTTTTCTTCTCTCATTCCCCTCCTTTCTGTCTGTCTTCTGAAGTCCCCTTCACTATTGTCTTCTCTCATTCCCCTCCTTTCTGTCTGTCTTCTGAAGTCCCCTTCACTATTTTCTTCTCTCATTCCCCTCCTTTCTGTCTGTCTTCTGAAGTCCCCTTCACTATTGTTCTTCTCTCATTCCCCTCCTTTCTGTCTGTCTTCTGAAGTCCCCTTCACTATTTTCTTCTCTCGTTCCCCTCCTTTCTGTCTGTCTTCTGAAGTCCCCCCTCACTATTGTCTTCTTCTCGTTTCCCCTCCTTTCTGTCTGTCTTCTGAAGTCCCCTTCACTATTGTCTTCTCTCGTTCCCCTCCTTTTCTGTCTGTCTTCTGAAGTCCCTTTCACTATTTTCTTCTCTCGTTCCCCTCCTTTCTATCTGTCTTCTGAAGTCCCCTTCACTATTTTCTTCTCTCGTTCCCCTCCTTTCTGTCTGTCTTCTGAAGTCCCCTTCACTATTTCTTCTTCTCGTTCCCCTCCTTTCTGTCTGTCTTCTGAAGTCCCCTTAACTATTTTCTTCTCTCGTTCCCCTCCTTTCTGTCTGTCTTCTGAAGTCCCCTTCACTGTTGTGTTCAAACCCACACTGCCATTCCTTCTCCTCCCCGCTTCCTCTACATAGGCTCTAGGTTCCTTTCCCTTCTAGTTCCCGGCATCTTTCTGTCTGTCTGTCTGTCTCTGTCAGCCTGTCTGTCTATTTCTCTCTCTCTCTCTCGTCTCTCTCTCTCTGTGTCTCTCTCTCTCTCTCTCTCTCTCTCTCTGTTTCTCTCTCTGTTTCTGTCCTCTGTCTCTGTCTCTGTCTCTCCCTCCCTCCCCTCACTCCCCCCCCCCCCTCTCTCCCTCCCTCACTCCCTCTCTCTCTGTCTCTCCCCCGCCCTCTCTCTCTAGCTCTCTCTCTCCCTCCCCTTGGAACCTGAACATAGCTAGAACGGAGTCTTTCAAACCCCTTTGTGATATCAACTTTGATTCCACATCCATTTGCGACATATTCCAAATCATGCAACGTTCGCTCCATGATATACTCCATGTTCCTACCAGCCGGGCTTTTTCTACGTGGGAGGCACGCGATAAGGAAGACTGCAGAGAGAACTGATTCCAAGTGAAAGTTGAAAGTTAACCTGAGGAAATTTGAAACTGACACCCCGAGGAGAACAGAAGAGGGGTCTTTTCTGCCGCACCCCCGTGCGCCCTCTGTCTGTCAGCCAGTTCCATGGAAGAATGAAAGGGCACAGATGGGAGAAGACGTAACAGGGTTTTGTTTTTCTTCCTTTTCTTTCATTTCTGTCTGTTTCTTTGTTCTTGTAGGACAATTGATTCAACGGCAACGATGGAACTTTTTTACATAAACAGGGCTTTTTTTTATTTGTTTTCTTTCTTTCTTTCTTTCTTTCTTTCTTTCTTTCTTTCTTTCTTTCTCTCTCTCTTTTTTCTGTCTGTCTTTCTTTTTC
>JADBJO010001710.1:360000-370000 GCA_016801955.1 Conus betulinus | reverse complement strand
ATATAGTACGAAGTATTGTCTGAACGACAAATATAGTACGAAGTATTGTCTGAACGACAAATATAGTACCAAGTATTGTCTGAATGACAAATATAGTACATCACTTACTATTAGAATGCCCAATTTGCTCGCTAGATACCGAATGAATAATATGGAGTTTCTTCTGAAGTATGATAACACAAGGGACATTTTGAATGAGGAAGAAATGGACATTATCTTAATTGCAAAAGTTATTCTATCCACACATATTAGAAGATTACTTTGAAGTTTTATTTCACTTGTTCTTATTTTGGAAGGGCGGGGGGGGTGGGGGGTGGGGGGTGTTTAACTTTTGCATGGTGTCTAAAATCACTATCCGTCTTGTGAACAGACATTAAATTAAATATTCATTCATTCAAATATAGTACAAAGTATTGTCGGAGCGACAAACTAGTACAAAGAATTGTCTGAACGACAAATATAGTACAAAGAATGGTCTTAACAACAAAATGCAGTACAAAGAATCGTCTGAACGACAAATCTAGCACAAAGAATTGTCTGAACGACAAACGTAGTACAAAGTATAGTCTGAACAACAAACATAGAGCAAAATATAGTCTGAACGACAAATGTAGGCAAACAGTATCCTCTAAACGACAAACGTAGCACAAAAGTACAGCCTGAACGACAAAAAGCAGCAGTCCACAGTAGCACACAGCAGTGCTGTCTGTACAAGCCCTGTGGCGTATCACTTCGTTCCCACGCTCGCGTGAACCGTTCACTTTCGATCCGCCCTCTCGGCAGCGTCACTGGAGTTCGGAGGTCTGCTCCGTTTCACACCGGTCGCGCCGGTGGGCCGCTATGCTTCCTACGGCCGATGGACCTGCAGCCGGTGGCAGTTGCAATGGAACTGTTAAATGGTTCCTTGTTTATTGTCTGCAGCCAGCCACCCCCCGCGTGTCGGCGCACTGTCTGTCGCGCCTTGCACGCAGTCAAAATGAAAATCAACAGCGAAATAGAGGAGAGAGAGAGAGAGAGAGAGAGAGAGAGAGAGAGAGAGAGAGAGAGAGAGAGAGAGAGAGAGATGGGTGGGGGGGACGGGGGAGTGTGTGTGTGTGCGTGCGTGTGTGTGCGTGTGTGTGTGTGTGTGTGTGTGTGTGTGTGTGTCTGTGTGTGTGTGTGTGTACGTGGTGTGTGTGTGTGTGTGTGTGTGTGTGTGTGTGTGTGTGTGTGTGTGTGTGTCTGTGTGCGCGCGCGCGCGCGTGTGTGTGTGTAGTGTTTGCGTGTGTGCGTGTACTAGCAGTTGTGGTGTGTGTGTATGCGCGCGCGCGCGCGCGCGTGTGTGTGTGTGCACGCACGCGGGGAGAGGTGGGAATGGGGGAGTGAAGGGCAGGGCATCTTAAAGAGAATAAAAGAAAACAAGACCCAGCGACACAGCGGCACACCCCATGCACAATTGATGTCCCATTGTTGTCTGCGTCACAAAGTGTTACCACACCGAGAGTGCCTACACAGTCCAGGGTTTTTCACTGTTTCGTCAGTGTCGAATATCGTCATGGTAGATAGATGTTGACTCCAGTTATGGACATCCGATAAATTATTTCTAGCGCTGGAAAACATTCATGCATGTTTGATGCTATTGTTTCGCGTCCGTATAAAGAAAAAAACATCATGTACATGTGCGTGTTTAATGTGAAATTTAAAAGCAGTCTGTCTCTGGAGGATGGAAAAGATGACCATGCATTTAAATGTATGTTCTGCATGTATGCACTGAAATATATATATGTATCCGTTTACAAGAAGAATGCAATCTTCAATCATTTCCATTTTGGCCGAAAAAAAAAGAAAGAAAAAAGAAAAAAGAAAAAAAAAAAAAGGAATGCAAAGAAAAGGAAAGTAAGAAGAAAGGGGGTACATTCCACGTCAGGGAGCACAGTCAGTATGATTTCAATTGTCACTGATATGATTTTACAAAGTTTGGAGTATATACTGCATATTTGTGTTCGTCATATCCCTCACTGAAGTGTGAAACTGATACCAGAGCGTGAACTCCTCAACCACGCATTGCACGCATTTCGTTACACACACCCCCCCCCCCCCCCCCCCTTTTTTTTTTTTTTTTTCGAACAACAAGGGACTTTCCCATCAGCAAAAAACCGTACTTCGCAAACATCACGTGATAAAAGCAAGAACTGGGAATCGAAGAAAGTACAGTCGTCTGCCAAGCGGAACACTTACTGCAAAGTTGTGTCAAGGTGTCTTTCCTTTTTTGTTTTAATTTCTTAAAACGAAAATCACATCTTTCATTGGTTGATCCATGTGAAGGTAATTTAGTGTGTGTGTGTGTGTGTGTGTGTGTGTGTGTGTGCTTTTGGTTAATGCTGATGTTGTTTTCGAAAGAGTGCATTGCAACGTCTTCCCCGCCTCTCTCTATTTTTTCAGTCATAGGGGGAATATGTACGTTTCTCTTTAGACCTAGTTATTATTTCAGAATTTGTTGCTGACCTGCTGCCCCAGGTTTTATCTGAGAGAAAAAAAAAAACCTTTACGATTCTTTTTTTTCTTCTCATTTTTCTCTCTTCTTAAATGGAAATCTCATCTAAACAAATTCATGTGCAATGTTTGTAATGTAGGCGGGTGAAACAGTCGCGAGATAACCGTAGTCGATTGGGGGTATGAACGGCAACATACGAATAGGCGGAAGATAAGTTTATTCGATGAGACCATTTCATGAACAGAATTTAACAGCTTTTGGTTGCTGTTACTCTTGTTGATTTCACGTATACGTATGCAAACTTCTGAGATTTATTTTCAACCTCTGTTTCTGTTTTTTTTTTTCTAGCAACAATGGCATAAAATGATGTTGGTCAACTTTTTAGCTTCTTTGTTTTATACCTAAGCACCAATTCCAGATTTTTTTTTTTACAGATAGGCTCGTTTTAGATTTTTCCTGATGACTCTTTTGTAAGAGGGCAACGAAGGTGTTTGCCGCATAAAACTATATTTCAATTAAAAAAGATCTAAATGAACTTTTCATCTGGGTTTAATTCAAACTTTCGATTTGCGTTCTCTCCGAAGGAAATATAATCTGCCTTGCAGACACAGAGACACACAGAGACACATAACAGGGACAACACATACACACACACACACACACACACACACACACACCACACACACACACAGGGGGGGGGGGGGGGGGGGGGGGGGGGAGGGGGTTTAAAGGATGCTGAGAGAGTAGTAGGCTAGTTAGTGTAGTAGTAGTAGTAGTAGTAGTAGTAGTAGTAGTTCAATCAATCAGTCGTGGTACTTACGTGTTAAGTTGGAGAAGGAACATGAACTTCAAGAACTACTGCCACTGCATACAAAATGTGGGAAGCATCGCGGTCTCAGTCAAGGTTTATTTAAGGCCCAGGCCAGAGAAACGCCGCGGCCGGTGTCATTTGCATAACTGCTGCCGACCTGACTCTGGGAGAGAGATAGAGCGAGAAGAGAGATGGGAGAGGAGATAGAGAGAGAGGGGAGAGAGAGTGACAGAGGGGGGGGAATGGGGGGGTGGAGAGGTGATGTCGAAGGTCAGAGTATGAAAGTGGGGGGGTCGGTGGTGGGCTTCGTGAATAGGAAGTGAGCACGTTATTTAATGGGGCATGGGTTCGAAGAAGGACGTTGTTAGTACACACACACCCACACCACACACACACACACACACACACACACAGCACACCACCAGAGCGAGCGAACATCGTCATTAGCATTCCACAAGGTGTCAGCGGTGCCGCGTGCGTGCGACACGTGCGTGTGTGCGTAGCTGGCCAGTAGTGCGTGTGGTGCGGCATGTCCGTGTGCGATGACCGTTTAGCGAGGATGTCTACATTTCGTAATTACTTTCCTGGCAATACACTTTGAGCAGGGTAATGGGCCTGGATAATGACATCAAGATAATGTGCATATAGTCCCGCGGTAACAAGCAATGTCTGGATAGACACGCCTACTCATTCTCTGTAAATCTTCCTTTTTCTTTGATAGGGAAAGTGAATTCAGTTGTGAAAGGATGATATGAATGTTTTTGGATGGATGATATCGCAGGGATAGGATAGAGTACGATGATTTTCCCGTCCGGAGGAGGAGAGAGAAGATCGAGATGACGAGAGACGAGAGAGCCAGAGACCCCGCAGGAGGAGAGAGGAGAGAGAGAGCGAGGAGAGGAGAGAGACGCAAAGGAGAGGCAGGAGGACAGAGCAGCAAGAAAACACAGAAAAGCCGGAAAAAAAGACCCTCACACAAAATTCCCTTCACCTACCAATACTAGGCCTTCTTCGGGCCATTCTTTCAGGGGGACTGTAGTCATTGATTCATAAGAACAATGTTAAAATGACACTGTCCCTGGGATTGAGGATGTAGCAGCAACCTTCGTCGGAAGTTTTGAAATGCCGATAAAATGTTTCGATTTCCGTTGGGATGGGGATCACAGTGGGTGAAATTATGGAATTTTTCCACTACGTGCCCTATTTAATTCTCTCGCAATCTCGATCCTCATACGTCTTCCTCACTCAATTAATCTCTCTCTTCTCTACTCTCTCTAGTCCATCTCTCTCTCTCATTTCTGCTCTACCTCTCTCTCTCTCATCTCTCTCTCACAACACACACACACACACACACACACAAACACACACACACACACACACGACACACACACGCACGCCACACACACACACAACAAATACCCCACACACACCTACCCTATTCCGCCCTCCCTTCCGCCTCCCACCACCTACCCTCATTCCATAATTGCAAATAATTTCACCCCCCCCCCCCCCCTCCCCACCGGACCCAGCCCCTTATAAATTTGAAATGATGGAGAAAGAAAGTTTGTACGGGGCCACCGACCCAGCATCTTCCTCCAGTTTCCCCGTGGACTTTTATTTCCAATTCATAACCGAGTGTCGTTCTCCACCCGCGCGCCTTTTCCCAGCGTCTTCCTCGCGCGCCAGTCGAAGTCGGGACATGAAGTTCTCATTAAAGTCAGGAGATACCTCCTGGGAGCCCCCGGCTCTTTTGCTTGCCTTCGCCACTCCCCCTCACCCAGAAAATCGGGGTCAGGCTCCCCAGCCCTACCTGCCGCGGAGAACCCAGCCGCCGGGGAGACGGGCGCACTGCTGTCTCCAGCCAATGACGCCCCTCAAATCAGGTGCCACACGACAGTCGTCCCTGCATGCCCGTCGACCAGAACCGTTTCTGCACGTGCCGGGGATCCAGGGCCGAGGAGAGACCAGGACCGCTCCCGGGGGGATCGCTCCGGGATCAGCAGACTGACTTGGACCTTGCAACGTGCAGGGGCTTTAGGAAATTTGGGGCTGGAAAGCAGGAGGGAGGGAGAGGATGGGGTTTGGGGGAGAGATGGGGGGTAGGGGCTGTTAGGGCAGGGGGAGACAGTGATGAGTGATGTGGTGGTAGAGGGAGGGGGGGCTGGGGGGGGGGGGGGGGGGGGGTGTGGGGCGGGGGGGGAGGTGTGGGTTGGGTGGGGGGGGTCGCTGAAGGGGGTGGTCGAAGAAGAAGAGAGTCGTCGATGACGGAAAAGTTGACTGGATTTTTTTTTTTGCCCCCTCCTTTCTTTTCTTCCCAGGCCTTTTATGGCATTGGTCACACGACCTTTGTTTGCAAGCAGAGCTGGTCTCTGCTTCGTGTGTTTGTGCAGTTTGTCTTGAACTGAAAGCGATCTCCGCCCGCCAAAATGATGCCTCCATAGGGTATCATTTTTTTTCCACCCTCTCCCCCTCCCCCCCCCTCTCCTTTCCCTTCCGCCTATGGTTTCCATTCTTCTTCTCCTATCCTTTCAGTGCTCTCCACACCCATGGCCTTCCCACACCCTCACCCGTCAAAATGATAGTAACGAAAGGAGAGAGAGACGGCGAGTGTGAGAGGAGAGAAAGAGAGGTGACGATGAGGAGATGAGAGAGAGAGAGAGAGGAGAGAGAGAGATGAGACAGACAGACAGAGACAGACAGACAGACAGAGACACGAGAGGAGGATGGTCACTGTTGTGCTCATTATATTAGCCATGCATCTCTCTCTCTCTCCTCTCTCTCTCTCCTCCTCTCTCTCTCTCCATCTCTCTCCGATCCTCTCTCTCTCCTCTCTCCTCTCCTGTGTTCTCTTGAAGAGACGTCCAGGGCGAAAAGAAACACGTGATAGGAGGAGAAGAAGACTGCTCAAGCTCTTTCTTTTTAACTTAACACTTGTAATTTGCCCGAAAGATCAAGTTAAACGACTTGACTTTTGTGTTTCCTTAAGACAGTTTGCTGAATGGGGATGTGTTTGTGTGTGGTGTGAGTGTGTGTGTGTGTGTGTGTGTGTGTGTGTGTGTGTGTGTGGTGTGTGTGTGGTGGTATGTGTGTGTGTGTGTGTGTGTGTGTGTGGGCGCCCCGCGCGCCCTCACATAGCCAGTCAAGGGAAACTTTAAAAAACAATCAAAGAAACCTAAAATCCGGGCCAGTAGCGGACTACAGAATTTGCCTGACAGGACTTATTAGAAGGGAGGATACGTATCTTCGCCACTCGCTGGTTGTTATATTATTTCTCATACTGAAGACATTCATGATTCTCTGTTGATCTGATAGGCTGTCTTCGTTGCACTTCGCCGCTGACGGTTAAACAGTGAAGTCTGGAGCGCGCGCGCGCGCACACACACACACACACACACACATATATATATATAGAGAGAGAGAGAGAGAGATAGAAGAGAGAGAGAGGGGGGGGGGGGGGAGAGAGAGAGAGAAGGGGGGGGGGGGGGGGGGAAACCGCTGGACAGCAAGGCGACGTCTGCGGTTACCTGAGATGGCAGCCCAGTGAACTAACCAATTCTCTCTTGGCCCCGCGGTGACGGTGAGGCCCGGAAGTGGGTAGGGACCTGCCGACAAATAGTGTAAAAAAAGAGGAGGCGCGAGATACTCATCCAGGTCCATGACATCTCTGGCCCAGAACTCCGCACTTGCCATCTCCAGCTCGCCGAGAACACGGACGAAGGAAAAGATGGGTATTGTCGTTTTGTGAACAAAACGGGGGGAGGGAGGTGTTCACATTCGAACGCACAGCCTGCAGGTTATGATCTGTACTTGAACCGCCTGAGCTCTTCAAAACACTCTATTCGGAGAGCTGCAAGGGAAGTAATCTATGTTAGGACTTGAGTTCAGTAAGAGTTATCCTGCCGTTTTCATGGGGGGCAGATGCCGATGGTGGACACACACACAGCCCAAAGCAATTTTATCCCATTGGTCAGCTCAACAGTTCAGACAGAGAGAGGTGGGTGTGAGATGGTGCGCCTGTACTGCAGGTAGCGGATATCCCGATCTTTATTCTAGCGTGCACATCAGATCAAAATACTTGACACGCTAGATCTAGTTACTTGACCCAGGAAATGAGAAAAGCGAACTCTGTTTTCGATGGGAAGAACGGCGTTATCTTCCCTTGATTTTTTTTTTCCCCCGGGAACAGATCTGCTCCCCGATGACTCGAACGCTTTTGCTTTGAGCACAAGCATTCAGGGTCTGAAGTTTCCTACATCCACGAATACATTGCGTTTTTGTTGAGTTGTTTTGTGTGGGCTTTTGTATTGTATTGTCTGCTGTTGCATGCGTGGTGTGTGTATGCATGTGTGTGTGTGTGTGTGTGTGTGTGTGTGTTGTGGTGTGTGTGTGTGTGTGTGTGTGTGTGTGTGTGTGTGTGTGTGTGTGTGTGTGTGAGAGAGAGAGAGAGAGAGAGAGAGAGAGAGAGTGAGAGAGAGAGGCAGAGAGAGAGAGAGAGAGAGGAGGAGTGAAGAGATGGCCTTGTTCAACGCTCACATGAGAGAGAGAGGACAGACGAGAGGAGTGAGAGACCCCAGGAACAGTACGAGACATGTATGTAACATTACCAGTCGGTATCATTTTTTTTTGTTTGTTTTAACAGTGGCAGGCTTGTGGGCGTGCGTGTTGGGGTGCCTGAATCTCTAAAACCGCAACAGGAGAGAGAACCCGACAAAGGCCTTCCTGTGGCCTGTTCAAAGCTCACATTAACTGTGAAATCGCCCGCAACCCCCCATCCCTGGGATCTGAAAACATGATTAAAATGTGGACAGTGAGTCAGCCAAGAGTACCCCTGGGAATCTAGGCCTGGGCTGGGCAGTAGGGGTGTTAAGGGGGGGGGGGGGGGGGGGGTGAAGTGCGGGAGAGGGAAGGAGGGAGGGGGGGGGGGGGGGGCGCAACAGCTTCTAATGGCGCGGCGGGGGTGTGCTTGCGTGGAATTGTTGGCGTAGGTGGTAGTTATTAACAATAAATTTTCTGCCCGCGACAAGGGGACCGGCGTTAGCACGCGTGATTGACCGAGCGTTACGATGGCATTAAAACAAAGAGTCGGACTGGAAGACAAATGGAACGAACTTCCTGCCAAGGTCGCTTCCAGACCCCGAGTGACTGATGCCGTTTTCATGAGAGGATTTACGAGGACAACGCGCGTGAGGGGGGGGATTGAAGAAGCCTGCCGGATGGTCTGAGTATTCCCAGGAATTCTCTAGGTGTAACTGGCGCTTCGGCCACACTGTCGGCAAGCAGTGCTCTCTAAATCCTTGCATGCATAAACACAGACTCGTGGTATTCCGAAGCACATTCGGCAAAATTTCATATGCATAGTGCAGCTCGCGCGTACCCAGATTATGTCAAGTCTTTGCATCCCATGATAACCCGAAACCACAGCAAAACACCGACAGAGACTATTATCTTTGGTTATTAGTCTGTCGTCTTGAGGTGGCCCTTCAGTGGAACGCCAGACAAATGTATTTAAGACGCTCCATGCGGACCTAGGACAAAGGATCGTGATGCCAAGGCTGACAAACACTCACGCCCAGGATGGGCTGGGAGGGAATGATTGAAAACAGATGCTGCTCGTTTGACATCCAAACAAGGGCTGGACTTGTCAAGTGTTGGGAGACGGACCCGGAACGCAAGTCAGTGATTGGATCAGTCTTTCCAATTGAGCTAGTTTTCATCCAATCGCCCGATGACTCACTCGATCACTCCGGCGTGGTTTCTAGAAACGAGGCATGAATGTTCAGGGTTGTGGCCTTTAATTGGTCGCCTGTGTCCGACTCCAAGATTTGTTCTTGTCACAGGACATTACAGAAAAACAGTCCCGCGAGCACCGCAGGCCTTAATTTCTGACTTAATTTATGTTCGTTTTTTCTTTTGGGGGTCCGGAAGGGACCGGTGTTGGGGATGGGGTGGGATGGAAGGGGGGAGGAGGTAGAGCAGCCAGACAGCCTCTGTGTGTGTGTGTGTGTGTGTGTGTGTGTGTGTGCGCGCGAGGTGGGAGTGGGGGAGTGGAGGGGGGTGGGGGGGCGCGCGCGCGCTGCAGGGGCCTGCATATTTCAAGCAAGCCATCACGAAAGCAAACACTTTTCGCAAAGTCTTCATTTGTTTGTGGGGACTAAGATAATGGATAATAGGATCTCTTTACGCTCTCTCTAGTTGGCAATTCCTTCGACTGACTTGGAACTTCCTTTGTGTGACTCATTTTATGCTTGCTAACTGTTCAGATGTCTTCGCGAAAAGAAAACGCATATTGAGACTGCCATGTACTTCTGATATGAAACCTTCTTTTTTTGAACTGAATCGTTTACATTCTTGTGGATGGAGACCGACACTGCTTTAAAAAAAAAAAGAGAAAAATATTTCAATGAAGTTGCGCGCAAACCCTTTCTCAAATCACCCATTTTTTTACACGTGAATTTTGCTCCACATTTTTCACAGCAAAAAAGGTCACGGCACGTTTCACGTTTTTCTTGGTTTCAGTAATTTATTTTTTAAAAACTCATCCATGCATACCTGAGTCAAATTGCAAGTGACGATACCAGCTGGAGTGGTGTCTCAGAAGAAACCTTGTACCTTTTTTTTTCTTTATTGACGTATTTAGAAGTTCCCGAAACACACACTCGTATAGCACCACGCGGTAAATCAGGGTCCATTCTTCGTGACCCCGGCCTACGTGTCAC
>JADBJO010001710.1:350000-357500 GCA_016801955.1 Conus betulinus | reverse complement strand
TAGAGTACAACCCTGTCATGTAGTCTCAGACCGAAATGGAATCCGTAGCATCATCTTAATCATCCTCATTCTCATCGATCAGCATTTAAAAAAAAAAGTGTCTCAAATTCTGCGGCCCTTCATGCCTTGCTCTCATGGTGACCTCAATTTCGATGTCCTCTCCACGTCTGTGGTCTTGGTTTGGTTCCATCGGGGTCACCGGTATCGGCGAGTCCATGGGGGCTGTCGTTGGACGGACGTGGTGGCGCCCTCCGGAGGGAGAGCTCACTCACGCCGGCTCCGCGACTAAGCAATTATTGTCGTCAGTAGGGGGCTTAGTAGGTGGTGTCCTGCGTATGTTAGATCAGAACAGGCGCCACTGAACACCACCGAAGTGACTCGGCAGCAGTGCAGTGTCTCCTCCGGTGGGTTGCCTCTTGACGACTCGACATTGACTGCTCCCTGTGGATTGCCGGTGCCGGGGCTGCGGAGGGACCGACCGGGCTGTGGCTGTGGACAGGGTGTCGGAATGAGCGGTGTGGGTGCACTGCCCCTGAGGGTGGCGCAGAGGTTGGGACAGAAAAAAAAAGTTTAAAAAAAAAATTAATCAGCCTATCCGCCAACTAGCTGGGTGGTCGGTTAATTATGTGTATACGTCTTTAGCCAGCTGATTCATTAGTTATTGTCACTTAGCGCAGCGTGTGCTTTGATCTTTAACTTCATATTAGTAAGCTGATTAGCTAGTCACTAAATCCGGCAGTCCGCCGAAGAGTGTCTCTCGGCCGGCAAGTAGGGGGGCTTTTTGATTCGTTTGTGGGCTGGCTGGTTGTACCTGGCTGTTATGGTTCGTTTGTGGGCTGATTGGTTGTACCTGGCTGTTTTGGTTCGTTTGTGGGCTCGCTGGTTGTACCTGCTGTTTTGGTTCTTTTTTGTTGGCTGATTGGTTGTACCTGGCTGTTTTGGTTCTTTTGTGGGCTGGTTGGTTGTACCTGACTGGTTTGTTTGTGGGCTGGTTGGTTGTACCTGGCTGTTTTGGTTTTTTGTGTGGGTTGGTTGGTTGTACCTGACTGGTTCGTTTGTGGGCTGGCTGGTTGTACCTGGCTGTTCTGGTTCTTGTGCTGGCTGATTGGTTGCTCCTGGCTGGTTTGGTCTTTTGTTGGCTGATTGATTGTACCTGGCTGTTTTGGTGCTTTTGTGGGCTGGTTGGTTGTACCTGACTGGTTTGTTTGTGGTCTGGTTGGTTGTGCCTGATTGTTTTGGTTCTTTTGTTGGCTAATTGGTTGTACCTGACTGTTTTGTTTCGTTTGTGGGCTGGTTGGTTGTACCTGGCTGTTTTGATCGTTTGTTGGTCTGGTTGGTTGTAGCTGGCTGTTTGTTTGTTTTTTTTTGACTAGTTGGTTGTACCTGGTTGTTTTAGTTCGTTTGTAGGCTAGTTCGTTGTACCCCCGTTTGGTTCGTTTGTTGGCTAGTTGGTTGTACCTGGCTCTTGGTTTGTTTGTGGCCTAGATGGTTGTACCTGGCTGTTTTCATTCGTTTGTTGGCTGGTTGGTTGTACCTGGCTGTTTACTTCGTTTGTGGGCTGGTTGGTTGTAGCTGACTGTTCTGGTTCCTTAGTGGGCTGGCTGGTTGTTTGGTTCGTTTGTTGGTCTGGATAGTTGTACCAGGAACTTGACTGAAAAAGATCAGTGTTGAGACGGGTGTAATCTCCATGTGTTTTCTGTCCTCCATGCCATTCACTGTGTTCTCCGACTCCTCTGACACCTGCCACATTGCAGAACTACCCGGGGCCGGGCAGGTACGAGATCCGTGGACAGTTCGACCCCCGGCCTTCCCGCATCACGCCCCTCGAAGGTCTGGAGGTGGAGCGACCCCCCTTCCTCTCCCAGACCAAGGTCAGTCAGCCCGGACAGCTGATGTGTTGGGTGGACCTGTGGTGGTGTCTGTCTGCCTTGGGCTGGACTAATGATATGGACTGACACTTCCAAGATAGTATTCTGCTTTTGTGCCTCACGCAGGGGACGGAAATCGGTTCTAGTCAGGTGCAACAAAGGGGTGTGTTCTCAAGGCAAAATTCTAGAGAGTCTCCAGGTGTTTACACGAAAAGGTTTTAATGTGTACAGTTAAGCACTCTCTCTTTTTGATTCCCGTCCTTCCCCCACACAACCTCCCTATTCTTCTTTCTCTTTCTAAACTTTAATGATGGAGGAATTGTTTGTCTTTATTCATTTCCTTCTATTTCAATATTGGTGCGACATTCCTTTTTCCGTTCCCTTCTTTCTTTCTGTTTGTCTGTGTTCTTTTGAATATAGCTACGTGTGTGGTTTGGTGTGGTGTGGTGTGGTGTTGGGTGTGTGTGTGTGTGTGTGTGTGTGTGTGTGTGTGTGTGTGCGCGCGCGTGTGTGTGTGTGTGTGTGTGTGTGTGTGTGTGTGTGTGTGTGTACAATGATTTCATCATTACGCTGCAATTCAGATAGACGCCGAGAGTAACCCAATGCTTTGTGGAGAAGTGCATACCGTTCTAGGGCGACCACAGAGCAGAGAGGAAGGCGGACTGCCGAGCGAGGGCGGAGATGGAACGGAAATGACTGAAATGAAGCGCAGAGTGAGATGAATGGCTTGGCTAACATGAAATCTAACTCCAATGAAGAGTACGATAAAGCAGAACACTCTGGCTGCACTGAAGCCCATAACAAACACAGTGAAAAGGGTGTAACTGAAATGCGAGTGTCAGGCTTGATTGTCGAGTACACACGACTGCCGAGCTGAATCGGACGATGGATTGAGCGATGGATTGCTTAGCAAAGAAAGAAATCCAGAAACTCAAAGCTATATAGGACATGAAAAATATCTTCCTTTTTAATTCCTCAAAGCAATAGAGGACATGAACATATCTTCCATTCTTTTCAGAAGTATTTACGCTTCACAACCAAAATGCGCTCTCGCATAGGCACATGCACTCTGTCACTCACATCGGGCCCGCACAAAGGTGACGGGAAACAATAACATTTCACAGAAAATAATCAACTTTTATTTAACTTGACTCCGAGCCCCCACCCGTCACTACACACACACAATATCTGTATCATACAACAATGTAAACACCATACAGACAATCTCATAAATCGCATCCCCTGTTCTTCAGTGATTCTTACTAACCAGGAAAGACAATATTTCACTATTACATTTTTGCACATTTATAAACTTAAGAACAAATGAAACGTCCATAACTTGCCAGCATTCCTTGGTTGACCGTCAGTTTCTCTCATCACACTGTGCGACCACGAGCTGAAGCTGCCACACGGTTGTGTCCTCCCGATTGGCCTGAATCCCCAGTTGGGGAACACTGGCAACGTAGCTTTAGTCGCACCCTCACACGAGTCTTCCGGACTCCACCGCACTCCGCCCTCTCCACGGAAAGGGCTCCTGTCAGCCTCTCCCACAGGTCTTCTCTGGCTGCAAACACCCCACCGTTGTCTGGCAGCTCCCTGTCTAGGCTCCAACAGGCTAACACGTCTTGCTGTCGACCGTCCCCACACGGGAAACAATTCTTCTCGTCGTCGGCTCCGAGGCTACAGCAACTCTCCACTGTCTTACGTCCCCACCTAGGAGACAACGAGGCGACAGCAAACCTCTGCTTCTCGCTGTATTTTCTTGAGCCCTCAGCAAGACGGGCGAGTTCACTTTCCCTTAAGTGAGAGTCACACTCTTCCTGGTTTTCCAGGCACCTTATATCCATTCTCAAAGAAGAGAGAGACCCGAGTTTAACTGGTTCAACCAATGGAATCACTGGCACACACACATCACACGATTTGTACCAATAAATCCGAGAGTTATTTTTGTTCCACCAATGGAATCACTAGTCACCTACACATACACACACACACCACAGCTGTTAGCACCAACAAAGACTTGGGTACCAAGTGGTTAATGCATAACCTCCTATTCAACTCATGTTCCATTCCCCAAAGCTACCCATTATACTACTACAGCCTGGACTTCTCTACCAGCCAGGACTGATGCTTCAAGTATTTACTACCTCTACAGAGAACAAGGTGCAAAACCACTCGATAGGCCGAAGCCTTCCATTCATTCCTCAGAACAAGAACGACTGAAGGGTCGCTGTACTCTGCCTGCAGGCTGACGGTCGCCTACCCGTGACGGTCACCTGACACGATTGCCTTCCTTTTAGCCCGCTGGACAACCCAGTTAATAGCCAGTCTCATGGTGGACACTCTTCTCTATCCCAGGACCGGCAGGTCGGCAACTACTTGTCACTATCCCTTGGACATGTGAAACACTTCCCAGTAACTCCCCTCCTTCAGTAAACGACTCGGGGTATTCCCCTCTGGTGATGCCTGAATTTGCACACACTGAAGAACCCCAGGAACTTGCTCTCAACAACAGCAAAACTACCCTTAATTTGCCTAAATGCTCGAGACACGTCGGTGAAGAACACGGTACCAGCTCCGGGGACCTACAACGATCCCCACGGCCCTGGACCGTTTGAAGAGGCTGACGGGGCTGACCAGGAGTCCCTTCGGACAGACCGCTGTGCGCTTCCGCCGCCAGACCCGCGCCAAGGGCACGCCAGGTGAGCAGTCGGGGCACACGGGGTGTGTGGTGTTGGTCTGCAGGGGTTGGTCTTGTTATGTGACTCCACAATGGTTGTTGCACTGCTTGTTTGTTGCTTGAGTGTGTGAGTGAGTGTGAGTGTGTGTGTGTGTGTGTGTGTGTGTGTGTGTGTGTGTGTGTGTGCGAAATTCAGACCTCAGCCCCAAGATTTTGATGCGGTGCTTGCACAAAGGGCTTCTAACCCTGGCTAATTACAACTTTCTCCTCAAAGATTTCCGTCAGACCAGCCTCTTCCATACTATCTTCTGTTGCGACATGAAATGTAACAACAGACCATTGTCTTCGAGAAAAAAAAAATAACAACATGCGGTTTTGGATTAAAAGATGTAACGATTGTGTCGTCCAGACTGCTGCGTCTTTAAACTTCTTGCGAACACAGCTGCGTTAGTGTATTTCACGCTGTAAGTTAATATTATTGTTATTATTACTATTATCATTATTGCTGTTTTTATTATTACTGATATTATTAGGAGTGCTTTTATAGAGCCTATCCTCAGTTTGAAACCAATCTCTTGCTTAGCTTTACAGTCCTCGCTTTATACAACGGGCTGCCTACTTGAGTAGAGTCGTCTCCCGTGTCGTTCATTCTGTCAGCCAATCAGAAAGAGGCTAGTTGTATTTGTTTGTATTCTTCCATGTGCCTGTATGACTCTGTTCAAGATCAGAAAGGCTGTGCCAGTCTTGAATAAAAATACTAATGTGTATTGGTTCGTTTTTCCAGTTGTTGATGTTGCTGTGCACAGGAGTCAGGTAGAGGGTATATGAGCAAACTTGGAATATCCTTTTCTGGGGATCTCGACCTTTTTCTTCTGTGTGCTCAGTGTTGACGTTTCTGCCAGGCGATTTGGTGTCAAAAGCAGCAATCGTTTGGAATTACTGGCGGTATGATTATAGCATCATGGGAACAAGAGTCACCAGACATATTCGGTATTCATTTTAATTCATGCTTTCATTCTCTCAATACGTGTGTACACGTGTCATTCATACCAACAGCCAAACTAACCTCTTCCGATAGTTAGTGATCGGATATTACGTGTGTGCAAAAATGTTATGCGTGCTTCAAACAAGGAACCTCGAGATATATATATATATATATATATATATATATATATATATATATATATATATATATATATATATATATATCATCCTCATTTGAATAGTTTTGGGGAAGTGGAGTCAGAACCAGTGTTATCTCACAGGGAAAAATCCCCCTACACCAAAACGCCCTAGCGGAGATTCGAGCTTTGCAAAATCCGCAATGACTAGGATCACGAGTCTGGCGCTCCATCATCTTAGCTGTTCCACCCTCCCAGAATATATGCAATATTACGGCTGTTATATTTTTTCGGTCTATACTGCTGCCTTCGTCAGGCTTTATCGATCGATAATTACTAAATGCTAGGGATTAGTCCTATTGAAGCTTTCGTCACAGCACGTTTCCATGCCACAGAACTAAAGAGAGAGAGAGAGGGGGGGGGAAAAAAAGGAGGGGGGTGGGGGTGGCATCGCGTGGGATTGACAACCAGCTCATTGTAAATAACAACGCATCATCAGTAAATATCCTTGAAGGAAGTAACTGATCAGCATCCGGCGACAAGGTTTCTGTAGTCACTGTAGCAAACTGGAACTCAGGATAGTTAACTGTGTGTTTAGGTACTGCTTAAAAGCGTTCAGGAAGACCAACAAATATAATTCAGTGCCTCTCGACAGAATAAAATAAAAAAAAGAAAGAAAAGAAACGGAAATATGCATTCTGTTGGGTTCAGTATTTTTTTGAGAATGAAAAACTTGAAGAAAGCAGCTGTTTCCACGACAAAAAGTAGCAATCGTTACACTGTTTTTACACATTACATTAAATGTTGCAGTGCAGCAATCAAAGAAAGTAAAAATGTAGCGATATAAGCAAAAAGAAAAACAAAAACTATTAATTCGTCTAGACTGCCGCATTTTCGTGCACGCCGCTGAATTCTCACATTTGTGGATCTTTGCACATTTTTCACACTGTGGATGACTTTGCTGCATTTGTCACACTGTGGATGACTTTGCTGCATTTGTCACACTGTGGATGACTTTGCTGCATTTTCCACACTGTGGATGACTTTGCTGCGTTTTGCCACACTGTGGATGACTTTGCTGCATTTTTCCACACTGTGGATGACTTTGCTGCATTTTCCACACTGTGGATGACTTTGCTGCATTTGCCACACTGTGGATGACTTGCTGCATTTGTCACACTGTGGATGACCTTGCTGCATTTGTCACACTGTGGGATGACCTTGCTGCATTTGTCACACTGTGGCAGACGTTGTTGCATTTGTCACACTGTGGCAGACGTTGCTGCATTTGTCACACTGTGGCAGATGTTGCTGCATTTGTCACACTGTGGCAGACGTTGTTGCATTTGTCACACTGTGGCAGATGTTGCTGCATTTGTCACACTGTGGCAGACGTTGCTGCATTTGTCACACTGTGGCAGATGTTGCTGCATTTGTCACACTGTGGCAGACGTTGTTGCATTTGTCACACTGTGGCATTTGTCACACTGTGGCAGCATTTGTTTGTCACACTGTGGCAGATGTTGCTGCATTTGTCACAGACTGTGGCAGACGTGTGTTTGCATTTGTCACACTGTGGCAGACGTTGCTGCATTTGTCACACTGTGGCAGACGTTGCTGCATTTGTCACACTGTGGCAGACGTTACTGTTGCTGCATTTGTCACACTGTGGCAGACGTTGTTGCATTTTTGTCACACTGTGGCAGACGTTGTTGCATTTGTCACACTGTGGCAGACGTTGTTGGATTTGTCACACTGTGGCAGACGTTGTTGGATTTTGTCACATTGTGGCAGACGTTACTGCATTTGTCACACGTGTGGCAGACGTTGT
>JADBJO010001710.1:332500-340000 GCA_016801955.1 Conus betulinus | reverse complement strand
CACAGCTGCGATTCAAAGACGTGTGTGCAGGAGGGACCTAAAAGCCTTGACATTGACCAGAACAACTGGGAAGCAACAGCCCCCGAACGGTCAGCCTGGAGACAGACTGTGCAGAAAGGCCACTCCAAGTTCGAAGAGACACTCGCTCAGCAGCACGGGGAAAAGAGAATGAGAAGAAAGGCTGCAGCCCAGGCAGACAGACCAGCGTCAGACTTCACCTGTGCCCTCTGCCACAGGGACTGTCATTCCCGCGTCGGACTGGCCAGCCACACCCATCGCTGTATCAGAATAGACACCTAGAGCGGAACTCCATAGTCTTCCGAGACTGAAGGATGCCTATGATGACGACGAACCATCATCACCAAGCCCAGCAGAACAAGAAATGACAGCCATGACAACCCTGGCTCCGACCAAATGATTGCTGCTGTGCTGGAGCTGGAGAATCAGGCGATACTCTTCCGGGTCGCCTAGCTACGCCATCTCCTGCAGACAACGTTCGGCGCTGGACGGTCAGGACAGTATCCCTGTGGTCAGGGTCCCATGACACAGAGCACAGCCTCCAAAGCTGTCTGCAGCATGCTGCTGTAAAGGGGCAGGGTCTGCACAGTACCGGCGACTCTGGACATCAAGCTGTAAGGCGCCTTTGGGGAGCAGACGTAGACTAGAACACCAGCGTTCATTCGGTATACTGGAATGACCATCTGGTGAGGCGAATGAGGAAGAAGAAAGAAGAAGAAGAAGAAGAAGAAGAAGAAGAAGAAGAGAAGAAAGAGCAATAGAAAGACATGGAGGAGAAGAAGAAGAGGAGGAAGAAAAGAGAGGAGGAAGAGGATGAGGGGGGGGAGGGGGGAGAAGAAGAAGAAAGAAGAAGAAAAAGAAGAAGAAGAGAGAAGAAGAAGAGAAGAAGAAGAGAAGAAGAAGAAGAAGAAGAAGAAGAAGAAGAAAAAACTTCAGTTGGAAAAAAAAAATCAGTCGAAAAAACAGATATTGTCAAGAGATTGATGGAGGGAATTGTTTATGTGTTTAGCTGATTTGTTGACAGTTGAATTTAATCAGGAATTTAATTCCAATCGCGCAGTCTTGTTTTCTCATTTGTATTGGATTTAGAATCCCTCAAAGCCCGTGTGGTCTGCCAGACTGTAAACAATATGTGTTAAATTGAATGTGTCCGTCCTTCCCCGACACCAGCAGTCCTGGGAGCTGTAGTGAAACTGTCCCTATGTCTGTCTCCCTGTCCCTCCTGTCTGTCTCCCTGTCCCTATGTCTGTCTCCCTGTCCCTGTGTCTGTCTCCCTGTCCCTGTGTCTGTCTCCCTGTCCCTATGTCTGTCCCCCTGTCCCTATGTCTGTCCCCTGTCCCTATGTCTGTCTCCCTTGTCCCTATGTCTGTCCCCTGTCCCTATGTCTGTCCCCTGTCCCTATGTCTGTCCTCTTGTCCCTATGTCTGTCCCCCTGTCCCTATGTCTGTCCCCTGTCCCTATGTCTGTCTCCCTGTCCCTGTGTCTCCCTCTCCCTGTCCCTGAGTCTGTCTCCCTGTCCCTATGTCCCTGTCCCTATGTCTGTCTCCCTGTCCCTATGTCTGTCCCCCTGTCCCTATGTCTGTCTCCCTGTCCCTATGTCTGTCCCCCTGTCCCTATGTCGTGTCCCTGTCCCTATGTCTGTCCCCCTGTCCCTATGTCTGTCTCCCTGTCCCTATGTCTGTCTCCCTGTCCCTATGTCTGTCTCCCTGTCCCTATGTCTGTCTCCCTGTCCCTATGTCTGTCTCCCTGTCCCTATGTCTGTCTCCCTGTCCCTATGTCTGTCTGTCCCCTGTCCCTATGTTCTGTCTCCCCTGTCCCTATGTCTGTCTCCCTGTCCCTATGTCTGTCCCCCTGTCCCTATGTCTGTCTACTGTCCCTATGTCTGTCTCCCTATCCCTATGTCCTATGTCTGTCTCCCTGTCCCTATGTCTGTCTCCCCCTGTCCCTATGTCTGTCCTCCCTCTCCCTGTGTCTGTCTCCCTGTCCCTATGTCTGTCCCCTGTCCCTATGTCTGTCCCCTGTCCCTATGTCTGTCTCCCTGTCCCTATGTCTCTGTCTCCCTGTCCCCTATGTCTGTCTCCCTGTCCCCTATGTCTGTCTCCCTGTCCCTATGTCTGTCTGTCTCCCTGTCCCTATGTCTGTCCCCCTGTCCCTATGTCTGTCCCCCTGTCCCTATGTCTGTCCCCCTGTCCCTATGTCTGTCCCCTGTCCCTATGTCTGTCTCCCTGTCCCTATGTCTGTCTCTCCCTGTCCCTATGTCTGTCTCCCCTGTCCCTATGTCTGTCTCCCTGTCCCTATGTCTGTCCCCCTGTCCCTATGTCTGTCTCCCTGTCCCTATGTGTCTGTCCCCTCCCTGTCCCTATGTCTGTCTCCCTGTCCCTATGTCTGTCTCCCTGTCCCTATGTCTGTCCCCCTGTCCCTATGTCTGTCCCCTGTCCCTGTGTCTGTCCCCCCCTGTCCCTATGTCTGTCCCCCTGTCCCTATGTCTGTCTCCCTGTCCCTATGTCTGTCTCCCTGTCCCTATGTCTGTCCCCCTGTCCCTATGTCTGTCCCCCTGTCCCTATGTCTGTCCCCCTGTCCCTATGTCTGTCTCCCTGTCCCTATGTCTGTCTCTATCCCTATGTCTGTCCCCCTGTCCCTATGTCTGTCCCCCTGTCCCTGTGTCTGTCTCCCCTGTCCCTATGTCTGTCTCCCTGTCCCTATGTCTGTCTCCCTGTCCCTATGTCTGTCCCCCCTGTCCCTATGTCTGTCCCTGTCCCTAGTCTGTCCCCCTGTCCCTATGTCTGTCTCCCTGTCCCTATGTCTGTCCAATCCCTGTGTCCCTGTCCCTATGTCTCCCTCCCTGTCCCTATGTCTGTCTCCTTGTCCCTATGTCTGTCTGTCTCCTGTCCCTATGTCTGTCTCCTGTCCCTGTCTGTCTGTCCCTATGTCTGTCTCCCTGTGTCTGTCTGTCCCCTGTCCCTATGTCTCTGTCCCTGTCCCTATGTCCCTGTGTCTGTCTCTGTCTCCCTGTGTCTTTCTGTCCCTTGTCCCTATGTCTGTCCCCCTGTCCCTATGTCTGTCCCCCCTCCCCTGTGTCTGTCTCCCTATGTCTGTCTCCCTGTGTCTGTCCCCTGTCCCTATGTCTGTCTCCCTGTCCCTATGTCTGTCTCCCTGTCCCTATTGTCTGTCCCCCCTGTCCCTATGTCTGTCCCCCCTGTCCCCTGTGTCTGTCCCCTGTCCATAATTCTGTCCTCCCTGTCCCTGTGTCTGTCTCCCTGTCCCTATGTCTGTCTCCCTGTCCCTATGTCTGTCCCCTGTCCCTATGTCTGTCTCCCTGTCCCTATGTCTGTCTCCCTGTCCCTATGTCTGTCCCCCTGTCCCTATGTCTGTCCCCTGTCCCTATGTCTGTCTCCCTGTCCTATGTCTGTCCCCCTGTCCCTATGTCTGTCCCCTGTCCCTATGTCTGTCTCCCCTGTCTATGTCTGTCCCCCTGTCCCTATGCCTGTCCCAATGTCCGTCTCCCCTGTCCCTATGACTTCATGCGTTCATCCCTTTCATCCGTCTGTCGGTCTGTCTGATACTCTCTGTTACTTAGTTGGTCTGTTTTGTCTATCTTCATGTCGGTGCCTGTCTGCATTCGCCTATTTATATTTCAAATTAAAATAAGATTGAAATGTCATCGTGCGTTAAATATCAAAGAAATGAAGTGGTTGTTCGAATGGGAGGGGTCAGAAGGAGGGGGAGACGATAGTCAGACGTCTGTTGTTTTAGCACGACAGACACCTGTGAAGGTCTTTGTAACTACTTCCATGTTGTTTTTCTTACGCCTGGAGAATCTGGCTGTATCTTCTCGTGTTTACCCCGAACGAACAAATATAGCCGCCGTGTTTTCTTTAGAAGATAGCCGCCCTCGCGAGGACCATATGTCTTCGGCCTCTGCCACCAGCAGCTCCTTAAGCCCTATTAAAACCCAGGCGATATATATCCGCGGAGAGAGGGCATCCTCAGAAGATGCACCTCGCAAAAACCCCCCCCCCCCCCCCCCCCCCCCTTGTCGCAGGTGCCAATTTATTAGGACCAGGGGAAGGCGGGCCAGATTCTGCCAGCAGGCTGAAGAGAAACAGCGGTGGTGGAAGTGTTGTGTAACAACCAAAGGGAAAAGCCTCTTCCTGTTCATCGGCGGCTGCAATAGGACTGGCTGGGTGTCTTGTGTTTGAAGGACGAGAGACGTTTTTTTCCTGGCCATGTAGAAACCAGAGGTTTTGTGGGTCATGGTGATCAGTATAGTCTCTTTAGCTGAGTTGATTTCAAGGTCTTGGTCCTCACACTTCGCCACTTAAGAGTAATGTCATGAAGAACTCATTGTGTATAAGATGCATATTTGAGTCCCAAGGTCCTCACACTTCGCCACATAAGAGTAATGTCATGAAGAACTCATTATGTATGAGATGCATATTTGAGTCCCAATGTCCTCACACTTCGCCACATAATAGTAATGTCATAAAGAACTCATTGTGTATGAGATGCATATTTGAGTCCCAAGGTCCTCACACTTCGCCACATAAGAATACTGTCATGAAGAACTCATTGTGTATGAGATGCATATTTGAGTCCCAAGGTCCTCACTCTTCGCCACATAATAGTAATGTCATAAAGAACTCATTGTGTATGAGATGCATATTTGAGTCCCAAGGTCCTCACACTTCGACACATTACAGTAGTGTCATAAAGAACATGGCGTGTATGAGGTGTTCATCTCAGTCTGTCCATGGAGAAAAAAAACGGGGCTTGGTCGTGTCGGAGCAAAGATAGTTCGCCATCCGTAGGGCGTACAGTCTTTGGTCGGAGGCAGTCAAATGACAGGAGCTTTGATTTTCATTTTATCACTTTTCTACAGGGAAAATGTTACTCTGTAACCTGGACCATTAATTTATTGGTTCAATATTTTACTATCATTTAAGAAAATATCCTCCACGGATGGGGCAAATTTAGAGAGAGAGAAAGAGAGAGAGAGAGAGAGAGAGAGAGAGAGAGAGAGAGAGAGAGAGAGAGATGAGAGAGAGAGGGAGAGAGGAGATGGGGATGGGATGGGAGCGTGTGTGTGTGTGTGTGTGTGTGTGTGTGTGTGTGTGTGTGTGTGTGTGTGTGTGTGTGTGTTTGCCTGTTTGCTACAGAATGCTGCGGTGCATTTTTCATTTTAGCAACTGAGTAAAGAAATAAAGCCCACGACTGCGTTCTTCCAGTTTTGTCCAAAGCGCGTAAAAGAAGGAGCAGGATTATCGTTGGGAGTGCATTATGGTCCTCCGTCACCTTCAAAACACATTTCTTGTCGGAATGTGGTGATGGGTCAGTTGTCAGTTCCAAAGAGGAGCAGGCAGGAAGACCACTGCCCAGGGTGTGTCTTCATGTGGGAGTGGAGGCACACAGTCAGCAGCAGGTGTTGCGCCGGCGAGTGGGAACGAGGGGGGGGGGGGGGGGGGGGGTCTCAGTGATGTGGGATCCTGCTTCCTTTCTGTTGCTCTTTGCCATCTTGAAAGTCTGTGTGCCCCGATGGGACATGTATCTCCAGCGGGGATCCGTCAAGGACGTTGTATTCCCAGACGACTGAGTCCATGTGGCAGCTCTTGGGGTTGTGTCAAGCTGCCTTGTGGAAGACTGACCTGGGTCAAGTTTCCTCTTCTTCAGCGTAGTCGTTATTTCTTACTGTGGTGACTCATGTAATGTGATAGAGAATCATCGATGGGTTAACCCTACGCAAAGAATGGAGCTCACTAATGTAAAAGAACGGTGGGATACGCAGATGGGCTGTACAGAAATAATTGAAACTAATGTAACGTAATGATAAATGGGCCTTGTGTACTAAACGGGCGTTACTATTCACAATCCAAGTTCAAAATCATGACAATGTTAGAAAATTTCTGATTTTGGGAAGAAGAAGGGCAAAAGAGAAAAAAAAAAAAACATAGTGGATAATCAGACAAAATAGAAAGAACATAAAAGGTGCATGAAAGGAATAAAGCAAAAAGACAAACGATCGTTCCTGATGCACGTCATTTGACATGGGGAATACGGCGCTTTGTGCATGTGCAGTACGTTATTTCTCTGGGAAAAAGTGCTCCAGCTTCGAGCGGCCGCGCCTTCTGACTCCCTGCTATGATTTGAAGAGGGAGGCACGTCTTCGTCTCCACTCATTCCCAACAGGACTTTCTGGGCTCATGAACCATGATGATTCATGTGGAAATCACTTAGATTGCAATTAAAGAGACATGTTGGACAGAGGATAGCTCTTGTGAGCTGGGTTTACCATCGCTAGGACTTCACGGAGATGTGTGTTATAAGAATGGTTCATAAGCCATATATTCAAGATGAAAATCAATAAGGATTTGATAGCGAAGCAGAATGGCTATGAGCCATGATTTATAAAGCAGCTTAATATGTCTGACTGGAGGAACGAATGGCCATGTTCTGATGTTTGTGCCGTCGTTGGCTGTATCTTCGCCGTGATTTCACGTAATTAGGCGAACCAGCATGTTTGAGAGGTCTTTCAAGTGTTCTCTGTCAAATATGACCCAGGGCCTGATACTGACTTCTATTTTCGGCAGCAGTCATAATGGATAATTGAAGATAACCCGCGCGCCCTTCACAAGGCTCCGCACAGATCGTGAAGGCAATCAGGGGCTGAAGAGCTCTTTGCCCTCGTCCCTGGGAGTCCTGTTTAATTAGGCCCAGACACGTGCTGGCTGCAGTATGGCCCATGATAACGCAACGGGATGATAAGGATAAACTTTAACCTCCACGACCAAACATTTCACGGACCACCAAGATTCCCCTGCCGCCCCATCCCTCTTCCTGCTCTTTATGCCTCGCCAGCGGTTTACCTGTCTGCGTAGAAAGATAGGTGCAGGGAGCGAGGAGCAACAAACCGTCTTTGCGGCAGGAAGGCGTCTTGGCCAAGCACTTGACTGGAAGAAGAGCCGCAGGCGGCCATGCTCCACGTTTCCCTGCTTCTTCTGACATTCACCGGACAGGGGGGGGAGGGAGGCCCGCGGATGCAGAACTTTGCACAGACGTAGAGCAGAGACGATGCTACCTTTATTATCGTCTGTCTGGAAGGCAGGAATAAGAGAGGCAGGTCTTGGGAGAAAATGGAATCCCAAGACGAACATAAGAAACAAAAGACGCTATGGTTATGCTCACGTGCAGTCCATGATTTTATTATTCACTGTTATGAAAATGAATTCAGGCTGTGCAATAAGAAAGTGTTTCACGTGGTTAATACGATGAATAGTGATAGTTCATATCAATGTATTTGAAATATGTAATTTGTTATCATATGTGCAGGTTTAACCGCAAAGATGGATTATCTACATTTTTAGACTTCCATTACTTGAGTCGAGCACATGAAACCATCTTTGGAATTATATACACCATTAATTACCATCAGTGGAATTAATTTTCCCTCATTACGAAGCAGTCGGAGCAACCCTTACATACAAAGAC
>JADBJO010001710.1:317500-322500 GCA_016801955.1 Conus betulinus | reverse complement strand
AGTATTTGCATAGCAAATGTAGATCCCATATTTAATACTGTATGCAGTACAGACCAAAGTAGAAGTATCATGACTGCTATCTGTCTGACCTCTCCGTTGGTCTTTGGTAACAGAGATAGGTTGAATCAATATATAATATACATTGATACTGGTATGTTTGGCAAATAAACGGCTAAAGACAGTTTTCCTGTTTTGCTCCATTTTTTTTTTAACGTGTAGAAATAATATCTACAATATACCTGAACAAAGTTAACCGATATCGTCGACTGAATTTAACTAAGTTTAGAACTGTGGAAAAGAACAGGCGTTGCTTTGAGGGACGATTTCTTCTCTCTCTCTCTCTCTGTCTCTGTCTCTCTCTCTCTCTCTCTCTCTCTCTCTCTGTGTCTCTGCCTCTGTCTCTGTCTGGCTGTCTGTCTGTCTCTCTCTCTGCCTCTGTGTCTGTCTGTCTGTCTGTCTGTCTGTCTGTCTCTCTCTCTCTCTCTCTCTCTCTCTCTCTCTCTCTCTCTCTCTCTCTCTCCAGCAAAAATGTTTTCGTGAAATACGTGGTTGTATTTGGAGCGTGTATTGTTTGTTTTTCTTTGGGTATACGATCAATAGCAAAACAAAACTTTCAAGCCTACTGACAGTAGCTCGTTATGATAGTGGCGTGGCACGAGAGGGGAACCGAGCGAACGATCAGACGTGTCTTTTCAACTGGAGTCGCTGGAAAGATGCATGATAACGTCAACCACTGCACTCACACGCATTGCTAGACGCTGTCTTTCAGAGACGTCAAAGATGGTCGGCCCAGACAGAGGGAAGAAGGAGGGTGGTGGGCGAGAGGTGAGGGCAAGTCTTGCAGGCCAGACGAGGGGTCAGACAGCAGGGGAGAAGACACGATAAACTCTTGCTATCTTGCAGGGGACCCTGTAAGTCGCGTGCCGCGACAAGCCAGAGCTTGTTGGCCCATCACCCCCCAGCCCTTCAAGCCGGACGGCGCTGTATCCCAGGCCGGGCAATTTCTCTAATAAATCAAGGTTGAGGCCCGCCAGAGAAGCGAGAAGCCTGGATTCCCGGTAAGCTCTGCAGAGCAGCGAAGGCTTAGGAGTCTGTCAGCTCACAGCCCGAGGAGAAGGGGAAGATCCACGTGCTAAGTGACTGGAAATGATGTACATACCTTCCCGCTGTTATCGCCGGATTAGATAAGCAGGGACCTCGTGCTTTGACGTGTTCTTTATGGGTCCAGTTCAGGCCTGCGGGAGAGGGTCCTGCTCGACATGCAGGTTGGCGGATCAGATGGAGAACCTGCGCCAAGGGCCTACTCTGACGTCTTCTGATTCGACCCGACGTAATCTTCCCCCGTAACAAGTCTGGCGGCCTTTGCCACTGGTATTGTCGGTCTGTGAACTCTCCCAGTTTGTAAGAGAAGAGATTTATGTCGGATTTTGCGATGATAAATAAAACTGCTTTCCCCGTTTTTCTGCCAGTTAAAAGGGCTAGAATTGTGATGGACTATGCTCCTTGGCTTTCAGGACAATAGTTTCCTGGTCAGGCTGTTTATTTTTTTCTTCCCCAGAACCAGAGCTTTATTGTTCCAATGGATGCAGCTAGTTTTGAACACTGTCAGCTCCTAAGGTCAGTGTTCGGTTAAATCTACCTGAGTGAAGGAACAAGGCAGGTGTTGTCTTCTTTGTTCTTTCTCCATTACCGACCGGAATGATGGAAATGGCACCAGTACAGGGACGTCCGTTGCAAAATAGCATGTAAGCCAGGTTTTCCTCTTTTTATCATGAGAACCAAGGGTTCTCCGTTTCAAAAGGGGCATCAGTCTGGCCGTTTCATTTCCATGTCGTTCATAAAAACCTGACTCCGGACCTGACGTTTACAGTTTGACTTGTCACTGCCGCTCAGGGTGGCCACAGATACAGGTACCAGACGTCTTCAGCCGACCGAAAAGGTGCCTTGGAGACAAATGACCTTTTTATACAGGTCTGGACAGACAGCTATAAAATCGTTTCTTGACCTGACATCACGGGCACGCTCGCGAGTTGGAGGCGGGCGGCACACTGAACAGTCCTTTGTCTGCAGGGACGGGGCTCCGCGAGGCAGGACATGTTTATGATGGTGACAGTCATTTAAAGGGACAGCTTGTAGCCTGGCCTGCAGCACGCTTGTCCAAAACACGTTTTCCGTGATTTTGTCTTTCCCCCCTGTCGACACCCGATGCATCCGTTTACCTATCAAGCCTCTGTTTAGACCTGTGCTTAAACATTCAAATTAATGGACAGTCGTCGCTGCAGAATATACGAGTTCATATGGGGTTGGCACTGATGCAAAAAAGGTGCAGGAGAATGATTCAGGGCGCCTTTATGTATGTTCCGAAATAATCGGGTCATTCAACCCCCCTCAGCACCCCCCCCCCCCCCCCCCCCCATGCGACTCGATTTCTTTGTTAGCCGTTTTGCAAACCTTACAACTACTCAGAATTCCGTTGAACATTTTATGTGCGTATACAAACAGTGTTCGTGCACAAACAAGCAAAGCAACAGAGGTAGAAAAACAGAGACGGAAAACCAAGCAGACAAAGGCATAAGTTGCAGAGCGTACTCGGCATTGGTTGTCGCAAGCAGCACGCAGAGCCAACAGGGGAAACGCTCCTGACTTCTGTGTGCTACTTGTTTACAAACTTCCCCTCCCCCCTCCCCCACCTCTCAGTTTTCGGTGTTCTTGTCCTTTGCATGCATGCTTAGTCCTTTGTGCGTTATGTGCCCGAGATTGCTTTACGAAAAGTTTATGTCTTACATGAGACGGTAGCTTTTTGAAATGCTAATTCATGCAGATGTACAAATGAGCCCAGTTTGTTTCCAAGTTTGATGTCACAAAAGGTAGCAGGTAAACAAAAAAAAGATATTCGCCACACACACACCCATTTTTTTTTTTTATTACACATGGGACACAGTGTAGTGTAGTATAGTGAGTGTAGCGTAGTGTAGGGTAGTGTAATGTAGTGTGTGCATGCGTGTGTGTGTGTGTGTAAGAAGAGAGAGAGAGACAGACAGATAGACAGACAGAGAGAGAGAGAGAGAGAGAGAGAGAGAGAGAGAGAGAGAGAGAGAGAGAGAGAAGGTAGGTCTCAGTGTTGGTTTCCTTTCCTTCTTTTTAACCATAATAAACAACGAAAGTCTAGAGGGAGGGCGGGGGTGGTGGGGGTGGGCAGGTGCGGTGGAGAGTCCAGTCATGTGTGAAACGTACGCATGTCGCCCTGTCACGTGGGCTGAGCGGTGTCTGGCCGCGCCGTGACGCAGTGTCCGTCAACTTGTCAGCCTCAAATGGTTTACTAAGACCCGTCTTCTAACCGTCTCCGGTGTCGTTGCGTCCGTGTGTACCACCAACACCCCCACCCCTACGCTGGCCTCCGCCCCCCCCCCCCCCCCCCCCCCTCCCTTCGCCCCCTCGAAGCTCTCAGTCCCCCAACGCAACTCCTTTGTCAGTGGCCGTGGGGGGCAGGGATGTCAAGGGGCTGTGCTGATTTGTCATCATTAACCCCCGCTCCGCCTGCAGATTATTCATGCAGGTTGTCCCGGGGACGCCCCTCCGTCTTGGCTACTGTTCCTCCACGTGTGTGTGTGTGTGTGTGTGTGTGTGTGTGTGTGTGTGTGTGTGTGTGTGTGTGTGTGTGTGTGTGTGTGTGTGTTTATCCTGCCTTCCTGCATGGCTGTCCGTCTGCCTCTGTCTCTCCCTCCCTCGTGTGTGTTTTGATATTTTTTCAGTCCCTTAAGGGGCAAGAGCATCTTGTTTGCTTATCTGTTACTCCTGGGAACAAGATTATCCATCAGTCTCTCTCTGTCTCTCTCTTTCTGTCTCTCTCTGTCTCTCTCTCTCTCTGTCTCTGTCTCTCTCTCTCTCTCTCTCTCTCTCTCTCTCTCTCTCTCTCTTGTCCCTCTCTCTCTCTTTCTCTCTCTCCCTGTCTCTCTCTCTCTCTCTCTCTCTCTCTCTCTCCCTCTCCCTCTTTTTCTCTCTTTCTCTCTCTCTCTCCCCCTCTCTCCCTGTCTCTCTGACTCTGTTGTTTTGTCTTTTACGGCTGGCTAGTTAGTCCAGTTTGGCATCCATACCCAGCAGCCTTTCAACCTCTCTGGAGTGCAGAGTGGTTGGACCTTGAACCTGATTATCCTAACCGTTAAAGTTTCGTTTCTTTTAGGATAATCTCTCTCTCTCTCTCTCTCTCTCTCTCTCTCTCTCTCTCTCTCTCTCTCTCTCTCTCTCTCTCTCTCTCTCTCTCTCTCTGTCTGTCTCTCAGCAAGAGTATCGGATTTTACCGGTAGCGTCTAGTTTTGAAGAAAAATTTCATCATTTTTAAATGGAAATATTCTTTTAACAGGTTTACTAGCCTTCCAGGAAGGTGCTTCAAAATTCAGTAAGAAACAACATGGGATGGTTTCCATGAACGGAAACGGAAAGGCGCAATGTGAGATTAGTTTGCCTTTTTCATCAGAGAGATAAACAAGACGACAATCCTACGGTCAGGGATTACAAGGTAGGCTAGACTTGGGCAAACTATGTTCCACGTATTCTACAAACACAACATACAAACGAACCTTCACTCCGCTCCAAATTTTTTTTTTTTTTTTTTTTCATTCTTCGTACTCGCGATTTTTCTTTTGTCTCTTGCTTTGGAAACGTTGGGGTTTTTGTGTGTTTATTTCTAGCTTCTGAAAACTTGGGTTGTTTATACATCATTCTTTTAGTCCAAAAAATTCAATGGTGGTAGGCATTCTGCTGACAGAGGCAGTACAAAGTCAGGCCAACTACGAACGTATCTACAGCAGTAAGGATGAGTGTTTACACACAGTCAGCACAGCGCTACATGTGTTTATAGCTGACAGTAAGGTTAATATTCACACAGCACAACTACATGTGCTTGTAGCTGAAAGTTAGGGTCAATGTGCAGAAGTCAGCATAGCTCCATGTGTTTTGTAGCCGAAAGTTAGGGTCAATGTGTACAAAGCGAGCACGGCTAC
>JADBJO010001710.1:305000-312500 GCA_016801955.1 Conus betulinus | reverse complement strand
CTCTTCACGTCTAGTCTGTGCATGTTGATTGTCTGCCTTTTCATGCGTAGGAGTGGTTTCATAGTTAAGTTATGAGCCAACCCCAATCCCTCCCTCATCTCTCCTTCCCAGCCCCCCCCCCCCCCCCCCCCCCCCCCCCGTGTCTGTCTGTCTGTCTGTTTCTGTGTGTGTGTGTCGCGCGCGCGCGCGCGCGTGTGTGTGTGTGTGTGTGTGTGTGCGTGCGTGTGTGTGTGTGTGTGTGTGTGTTGCTTGTCCGTGTGCATGTGTATGTTTGTATGTGTGTGATACATAGAGAACATCTAGAAGAAAATTCTTTTAATGATATTCACTACAACTACGGACATAAATCAACCAAACTTTGCATCGCTTCCTGCTCTCACTCACTTCTCCCTGAATCAACAGACCCGCCTGAAGCCCCTAACATGACGATGCTCCAGCCGCACAATACGGCACCGAGCCTCAGTCGGCACAGTCCCCTGAACAATCGGTCCCCCCACATCAATCACCACCGTCGGTTTCGGCTTCAGCGGACACAGCCGCTGGTGGACGGGGCGATGCAATACCAAGGAACCCCCTGGCTGATAATCATCAGTCATTTGGCCGGCAGTTGAAGTGAGACCGCATCACGGGCCGCTGGACAAACAGCAACGGACCTTTCTGACCGATACCCCCAGCAGGGCCCGCCACTAACGATGTTTGGGGGCTGACCCTGGGCGGAGAATCAGTCGTGGTTGGGTGCGGTGGGTCGGGCGGTAAGTCTGGAGGCATTGTGTTTGTGGCCTAACGGGCCTCGCGGGGCCCTGCCGGACGGTGGCGGGCTAGGTCGTCGGAGGCAGTTTATGTCCTCGTCTCTGACATGGTAACTCCCCCCGGGAGCTCAGTCTGGGCCGGTTTTGTTGTTTTGAAAGATTCCATCAATCATTAGGTCCGCTCCTGTGTGGCTGGGATGGTGGGGGGAGGGGTGGGCTGGGGCAGGGAGTGGGCAGCATTAGTGTAGTTCACGTACGATTCGATCTGACATCGGGAAAAGGGAAAGACGATGTTGTGTTCGAGTGCAAGCCACCATTTACTGATGCTTCACAAGTGTCCGGTTTTTTTCCACAGAAATCCAAACAGCCGCACAATAGAGAGAAGGAACAAAAATGGAAGCGAACATAGAGTTTGAAAACGTGCTTCATAGGACTGCCTGGTTCAAATAATTTCCCATGGTTATTGGGCGTACAGTCCAAACCCAAATAAAAATGAAGTAGCTGAAAGATCGGTGGGAGAAATCGTCTCTCTTCTTCGTCTGATTCTTTAGTGTTATTGTTGGTAAGCCCATTTTTAATCGGTTTCAGTCAATGAACTAGTGCATGTGTGTCCATTTTTCCTTGCCGTGTACGTGACAGTCACACTTCGTTTTGGACAATGCTGCTGACCGAGTACAGGTCTGCCTCATACACTGATGCTGCACTGGGTGAGAGGGTTTGTAAGAGGAATGCTGAACGTTTGGCCCACGTGTAATCGCCAAGCTGATGATACCACCCTTCCCTGACCGTGCATTGCAGGATTCGAACTATGAACCAAACGGATCCTCGGCATGGAAGTCACTCGGCTATGTCTACCATGGCCTGAAGAAACGATTGACCGTAAGACAGGAAGGACTGTGTTCTAGAATTAATACTGAGAACATGTTTGGAACAAATCATAAGTCTGTACCATTGAAACATAGAGTTTACAGACATGGTACACTAGAAGAGACGCACGACTCCTGGCCACAGATGGCATGCACGATAGTCTCGGCACCAGTGGCAACGTGAGCGCGCGGTTTGCACCACCGCTGACTAAGTAGTGTTGCGTCGTTTATTTTTCTCATCAGCATTTCTGCCTACACATCCCACTCCCGTCGTCTCCCCCCCCCCCCCCCCCCCCCCCACCACCTTCACTGACGTGACAGCGAATGGTCCCTGTGGGAGTCTCTGGTTTCCTGCACTGGCAGTAGTGACGTCAGGGGACGAGGAGATCTGGTTACTATGTCACCCGTACTTCATCACACAGTGCAAATACGCACTCTCTTTACCAGGTCTAGTAAGCTTTAGGTGAACAACACGCACTCTCTTTACCAGGTCTAGTAATCTTTAGGTGAACAACACGCACTCTCTTTTCCAGGTCTAGTAATCTTTAGGTGAACATCTGAATTCCAACAGAATATCAAGCGTTACTGTTATCATCCAGTTGAAGTTCTGTCTTTCTAAATGTAAAATTAACAAATCTGTTGCATTCTCGGGCGCCTCAAACATTTAACAGCAACGGAGATTCCAAAGAAACGTGACAGCGTTGCACAATTTGGTCATGTATTTTTCCCCACATAGCTCTGTTAAGTGATTTCAATATTCTACACAGGGGAAAGGTAATTCTTCCTGATCTGTTTATATAACAACACGGACCTCAGATATTTATGCATCCATATTGGCCAAATGATGATGATGATAACACTCATGGCGTTGGAATGTGACTGAATCCTCCGAGTTCCCTGTGGAACACAGGGCTGCGGCAACACTCGTCCAGTGATCTCCATTCTGGGCTGAGCTCCACAGCTGGGCCACGCCATTCCGGCTGTCTTCAGTTAGGAATCCATGCGCCAGCGCTAAGTTGAGTCTACGTCGTCGTCCTGCCGTCCTTTCTTGTTGTGGGTTCCATTCCAGGCATTTGAGGGTATAACTCATTCTAAGAAAACATGCATGGGACGGATATGTTTGTTTTTTTTATTTAAAAAGAAAAAAGATTTTGTTTCTTGGTAATACTTTTTCCTCTTAAAAATGTTTGTGACGCGCATTGTTTTGTAAAGGCTGTTTTTTTTCTTTTAACATGAATGTGGTTCGAATGTGTGTGTGTGTGTGTGTGTGTGTGTGTGTGTGTGTGTGTGTGTGTGTGTGTGTGTGTGTGTGTGTGTGTACGTGCGCGCGCTCTCATGTGTGTTGATGTGGCTTTAATGAAAACGTGAATCGTCTTTATCTTCATCCTAACACCTTTATGTTAAAGCATGAAAACAGTGTTCGTAAAATGTATTCTTGGAGAACTACACTGAAACGAAATAATCAGAATTTGATTAATGTTGAAATGTGAACATTGTTAAAGATTAAAATAGACAGGCTAAACAAAATCTTCTGCGTTTCAGCAAAACATTCGTGACACAACAGATGTTGACGAGAGTAAGCATTTGCTATAGACATATATGCCCAAGATCAGCTAAAACTCAGAAACACGTGTCCAGCTGTTGGGTAGAACAATGGTTTGGTTCTGGATAGGACAGTTCAAAAGCCCATAAATGTATTGCCTTGGTGGGCGAACTGTGTGGTACTGAACCTAGCAGCTGACTGCGAAAAAAAATGTTCATAATCGTAGTGGGCTGTCCACTGAAAAGTTAAGACCTGTGCGTCTTCTCTCTTCTGTTCTTCCACAACTGAAACTGGGGCATTCTTAAATGGGGCAGGGAACAGTGAACAGTAAGAGACAAACAAGAAGGGTAACTCTTGCTACTATTATACGAGAGTGTATGTTCGTAATATTGTGAACGGCTTCAGTTCGTGCAGCGGAAAAACGTCGACACAATGCACACGGGACAAACAAGGAGACATTTATCCCTAACGTTTTTTTTTTTTTTTAAGTTTGACCATTTAATCTATGCCTGATACTTGCACACAGCGACGAACAACTGGAGAAACTAACACAAACACAGAGCTTCCCAAGCCGAATTTGTTTTCATTGTATTCCATTGTTCTCTTCTCTGTCAGCCCTGGAAACGCCTTGTGTGTTCTGCGCAGTAAACTCTCTCTCTCTCTCTCTCTCTCTCTCTCTCTCTCTCTCTCTCTCTCTCTCTCTCTCTCTCTCTCTCTCTCTCTCTCTCTGTCTGTCTGTCTGTCTGTCTGCCTGCGTGCATGTCTGTCTCTGTCTGTCCTGTCTCTGTCTCTCTGTTCTCTCTCTCTCTCTCTCGGCTCTCTCTCTCTCTCTCTCTCTCTCTCTCTCGCTGTGTGTGTGTGTGTGTGTTGTGTGGTGTGTGTGTGTGTGTTTATTTTATCTTTGGCACATTTTGTCACTTCTGGCGCTTGATTTTATTCCTGAAAAGATTCTTTAGTTGCCTTTTTAAATCTGGTATTAACACATGCTGCCACCTGTCGTTGAACGACAAATAGTATGAATATTTGAGCATATAGACCGAAAACAGCCAACGAGGGCACGAAGCTTCACAACACGACAACATCAGTTAACATGATGAGGCTATGAGGACATACCAAAACAAGCTATTATGAAATCTGTTATTCTTCAACTTGACACGTAATATTTGTCTAAGAGCATTCAACTCACAAAACTCTTTTCACACAGATGCATTCAAGAAAGACACTTGAAATCGTTGGGGTAGGGCCTTCACATCTGAGCTAGAGAGGGGGCGGGGTGGGGAAGGAGGGGTTGGGAGGAGGACGAGAATGAGCAGGGGGGAAATTGAGATCGTTACGGCAGATAACCCGAAGCTAAGTCCTTGTTCCCATGTACCACGCCTTCTGTCTCTCTCTCACCATCACGTCGACAGGCCCAAGCTACGTAATTCGTCCAAGTTCTGTAAACCCCCTTTCGATTGGTCGGAAGAAGCAGCAGGACATTGACATGGAGTTACCGCAAGTTGGAGAAGACGCGCGCGGACGGTTTGTGTACAGGTTGATCCGATCTGGCCGGGCTGGTATGTCGCCCCTACCATGAGCGGGGCTTCAGCTCCGAAGGGAAAGAGGGGGCCCCCAGCTAGCGCGGAACGCACTGTGGCGATGTGTGGAGATAGGATGGAGCTCGCTCTCAGCTCGCTTTGCCTGTGTTTGCTTAGCGTGCCAGAGCTCTGCACACACGGCGTCTGAAGTAATCGGCCCTTGATCACCAGTTCATTGACAGCTTCCCTCACTGCCGCGCTGCTCCGCAGCGGTCTAAAGGCTTACGGCTCTTCCTCGTCGGCCGATCTGCCGGCGTCTTCGTTCACCACCTCTCTCCTCAGCTTACCCCCCATCCTACCCCACCCCACCCATCCGGATAAAAGGAGAAAATAAAGAAAAAATCGCCGTTTGCGTGTATTATCATAATTGTTGGGGTGGGGTTGGAGGGGGGGTGGGAGGGGGGGGGGGGGAGGATGCGGTCTCATATCCATGTTTTAAGGTAGTCTGTTCTTTTTTCCTCCTTGTGTCTGTCTTTTCTCTTGTCTCTCTGTTCTCTGTTCTGTCTCTCTGTCTCTGTTTCTGTCTGTCTGTCTATCTCTCTGTCTGTCAGTCTGCCTCTCTCTCTCTCTCTTCGTTTCTGCTGTCTGTCTGTCTTTTTCTCTCGCTCGCTTGCTTTCTTTGTCTCTCCACACACACGCGCGCGCGCGCGTACGCACGCACGCACGCAGGCATGCAATCGCGCGCGCGTAAGTATTCCTGTGCCCACAAGAGACTTTCGATCAAGGGCCAATAAGCTGTCGGGAGAATCTTTGAATTCTCTCGAAGAGTTCTCTCCCTTCCTCTCTCTCTCTCTCTCTCTCTCTCTCTCTCTCTCTTCTCCTCTCTCTCTTTGTCCCTCTCTCTCTCTCTCTCTCTCTCTCTCTCTCTCTCTCTCTCTCTCTCTGTGTGTGTGTGTGTGTGTGTGTGTGGTGTGCGCGCGCGCGCGCGTGCATGTATGTAGAGAGAATGTTGATCGGTTGTTGAGGATGCGTGGAGACAAAACAGAATGGAAGGGAGAGAATTGAAGTGGGTGGGGGGTGCACACAATGAAATCAATTCACGTGGAGGGTTTCACACGCACGCGTCATGTTCGGGACCAACAACATGAACTACGAAGTTGAATCGATTCAAAGGGTCATAACTTCAGTTTTCTGTCATAAAAACCGCATTTGTTTGTTTGTTTTTTTTTCCCCGCGTGATGTCATTAAGGTCGTGCGTGAAGAAAACGGAGACGTTGCAATAACGGCTCATTATACCACAAAGATACTTCACAATGAGTCAAGAGACACAGAATTTAGATCATCAATTTTCAGATCACATCAAGGCATGTATGATGAAAATTGTTATTATGGCTATTTCCCTTACGACTGTCTCTGCTGATGCAGGAACGTTAAACAGAACACGTGGTATTTCAGTTGTACCCCGCACACCAGCCATAGTTACGGTTGCCACTAGTCATAAATTCTGTTGCCATTGTGATCAGTATTATGACACAGTCTCAGGTCCAGGAGAGAAGGAAACGATAACTGCAAAGCAACACAATCAGTGATACCACCTGACAGCAGTAACTGGTGTGTTCATGGAGAAAACGATCACTGCAAAGCAACACAAAACAGTGATACCACCTGACAGCAGTAACTGGTGTGTTCATGGAGGAAAAACGATCACTGCAAAGCAACACAATCAGTGATACCACCTGACAGCAGTAACTGGTGTGTTCATGGAGAAAACGATCGATCACTGCAAAGCACCACAAACAGTGATACCACCTGACAGCAGTAACTGGTGTGTTCATGGAGAAAACGATCACTGCAAAGCACCACAAACAGTGATACCACCTGACAGCAGTAACTGGTGTGTCATCATGGGAAAACGATCACTGCAAAGCAACACAAACAGTGATACCACCTGACAGCAGTAACTGGTTGTTCATGGAGGGGAAAACGGCTGTCTTCACGACAAGAAGTGACAATTCACGCGCTCTTCCTCTGTAATGAAAGTGCCATGGTTTCGTGCTCGTCCACACTGACTCGAACCGACCGTCGACTGCTACTGATGGGAAAACATATATTATATATGCGGCCCCACCCCGTGCCCTAAGCGTTTATTGGTCACCCCCGACATGGTGGGGATACGATTTCACAATCACGCAGAACGTTACACAGCCGTTGTTAAGGCAGCGTGATGGAGAGGTGAAACGTGCTCCAAGATCGAACCCATTCAACTTTGGTGCGGATCTGGATCAAAGAGACGAATCCCGAGATCCGTTCAGCAAGATGGCGCAAAAAACTTCTGACCCGATTTCAACGAAAGTGGGGTGAAAAGATCGACTGTGGCTCGAGAAGGAACGGTTTAAAGTGTGGTGGGAATGCGTGGTGCGGTTAAAAGGGCAGATACAGAAATCTTCTGGCAGATCGGGGCCCTCCCAAGTGGCCTGCTGGTTATTGCCTGTTCGGCAAGCTCGGTAATTGATAGAGTGACTTGCCTGCCAGAACCTTTGAAGACGCTCATCTGTTTCCTCCCCTCCCCCCTTCCTCCCCCTCAGAGTTAGAACTGTTGAAGACTCTCGTCTGTATCTTCCCTCCCACCCACCCACCCCCACCCACCCATGGACTCTTTCTGCTACCTTAACCCTCAGCTCATCTCTTCTCTCTTTGAGCGAAAACCATTGAAGATGCACGGATGATGACTTGATCAAACGGTTCAAACTTATCAACGGGGATTAACACAAAAACCATAGAGGGATCAGTGCCACCCCCACCATCACCACCACCGCCGCCACCGC
>JADBJO010001710.1:300000-302500 GCA_016801955.1 Conus betulinus | reverse complement strand
TAAAATCTTTCTACCGTGTGAAATCTTGGACCAGAGAAGAAAAAACGTTCATTTTTTTCAGAACAAAAAAAATCACAACAGGTAGGGCATCTCTGGACAGGTTTTTGATTGAGTCTGCGGGAAAAAACTGTTTTATGTCCAACATCACATAAGCCCCCAACACTCTTTAAAGACATTTTTTATAGTGAGTGGTACATCACATAGAATGCGCCAAAGGAGCGTCTTCGCCTTTGAAGAGATACCAGTGGGCGTTAAAGGAATGGCCTGAGTGCAGTCGGCGCAGAACTGTTTCTTCACAAGTCCCGTGGGTAATTTATTACACGTATCTGTGAGCCTGAGGCGTTGTGCTCAGAGCGAAACTGGAGCGAAACACGTTTACGGTAGATGTGGAAACACGTTTACGGTAGATGTGGAAACACGTTTCCGGTAGATGTGGAAAAACACGTTTCCGGTAGACGTGGAAGCGGAGGATGGACACAGCACGCTGCAGCAGATGGGGACGGACGCTCAATCGGGAACGACAGCATGAAGAGCCGAGTGAACTCATCTGATTCCCGGCCCCAGAAACAAAGACGGCAACGTAGCGTTCACTGACAAAGGAAACCCTCCCCAACCCGCTCCCCCACCCCCCACAAAGATGGTAGTATTGATAAGGCAGCCAGCGGCGGGGCGTAAACTATTCACTCAGCATCGCCAACAGTGACACCAGCGTGCCAACTTTAGCGCTATCTCCCCCGAGACAAACTGACAAAGACAACAAACAACAGCCCAGAGCGGACTTACCGATAACTCCCCGGGGGGAGTCCGGCTAGGGAGCGGAGAGAAACCCATGAAAGAAAAGGAACAGTTAAAAAAGAAAGAAAGAAAAAGGAAAGGAGAGGGTTTGGGGAATCCAGTCAGATGTAATCCGCGTATAGAAAGTCCGCCATCAAGGGGGAGAAACCCGAGAGTCTTGATGGCCAGGGGCAAACAAAATAGGGGCTGGTGATGTCTATTTTCACGGCAAGTGTTTTAAGCTGAGGCCTCATGCAAGGTGACGTACGATGTCTGGATTAGATACTGCGGACTGGATCTGTCAGCTTTCTCTTTGACCGCCTCCCCCCAGCAGCAGACGATAGGCCTCTGCTGATGACGTACGTCTTGCCTGGGGGATGGCGTTTGAAATTCCGGCAGATTAATGGCGCGCGTGACTTTCCCCTCCGTGGAACTGGGGCCGCGGGATGCTGGAGAGGGTGCGCCTTCCTGCTTCACTCTTAACAATGGGCATAAGTCAGAAAGCTAAATAGGTTTCATATTTGAAACGTTACAGGAGAGGGGAGATAACGCTGGTTGTTTCCGTCGTGCCCATAAACCGTTGTGAGTAATTCTCTTTCTTGCAAGGGGTGGCGCTGCCTGTAGCGGTAGTTATCAGCGGCGGACGAATCCTCGTTCCACAGCCTTGAGACAGGAGGGCGCTGGCAAGCAGATAGCAACGGTCTGGCGTTCAAGTGGCGAGCTGCAGTGATGTAGGTACCCGGAATGCCCGAGCCGGGGCCTGGGCTGCAGAGTGGCCTTCAGGTACCTTTGTGGGCTTGATAACTTATTATCTGCCAGACACTGGGGCTGCTACAGTCTGGCTTTTCTTGCCCCGCCCGATAGAATAGAAGGATCAATTGGTACTGACCTTTTCTTTCTTTTCTTTTCCCCTCCCTTTTCTTTTATTGCTTTTTTTTCTCCTGTAGTTCTTTCTAGCTTTTCTTCATTGTTTCTTTCTTTTGCTGCTTGTCTGTCTGTCCAATTTTTTTTTTTTTTTTAGCCTTTAGCCTTTATATTTTTAGAGCGGCGTCCGAGAAAGAGACACAGACCTTGCACAAATGGAAATGGCTTTCTCTCTTGGTACTGTTGTCATTTGGGGACAGGTTTTAGTTTGGCATTTGTCCAGCGCTGCAGCTAGAAACCTCACAAGGTGAATCATCTGTAGAGAGGCCGTGCAGACAACCTGCGAAGTGGAATAAACATCCAGCCACATGTTTTCCAGTTACATTGTGGACACAAACACGCAAAACTACCGAACAGACCGAGCTACAATCGAAAATAGAACCCTGCGTTTGCTTTCTGCTGTGTTTACCGGGGCGCACTGAGGCAAAGGCTATGGAGTGCGTAGCACGTGCGCGCGCGCGCGCCCACACCCACACACACGCCACACACACACACACACACACACACACACACACACACACACACACACACACACACACACACACACACACACACACACACACACACACACACACACACACACACACACACACGCACACACACGCACACACATCGTAGACTGAATGTTCATGTTTGTTCTCAAATTTGACTTTGTGAGTTGATGTGCCCAGTTGGGAAGAATTGGTCGAATTCCCAGTTTGAATAACGTCATTCCAAACGAAGCATCGCTGCTTTGCTGATGACTTGTACCCTGGTTTGTCGTCTTCCTTATCTGATATCACCAAGCCTTGTCGTCTTCCTT
>JADBJO010001710.1:285000-295000 GCA_016801955.1 Conus betulinus | reverse complement strand
CACGACAATCCTACAGCACATGGCAACACCATTCATGACAATCCTACAGCACATGGCAACACCATTCATGACAATCCCACAGCACATGGCAACACCATTCATGACAATCCTACAGCACATGGCAATACCATTCACGACAATCCTACAGCACATGGCAATACCATTCATACAATTCACGACAGTCATACAGCACATGGCAATACCATTCACGACAATCCTACAGCACATGGCAACACCATTCATGACAATCCTACAGCACATGGCAATACCATTCATGACAATCCTACAGCACATGGCAACACCATTCATGACAATCCTACAGCACATGGCAATACCATTCATGACAATCCTACAGCACATGGCAATACCATTCATGACAATCCTACAGCACATGGCAGCACCATTCATGACAATCCTACAGCATATGGCAGCACCATTCATGACAATCTTACAGCACATGGCAATACCATTCATGACAATCCTACAGCACATGGCAGCACCATTCATGACAATCCTACAGCACATGGCAAATACCATTCAGACAATCCTACAGCACACAGCAATACTCTATTAATACAAGGGAAGATTGTAGAAAATAACACGACAATTCAGTACACACATACACACACACACGCACGCACGCACGCACGCATGCACGTACGCACGCACGCACACAAACACACACACACACACACACACACACACACACACACACACACACACACACACGCACGCACACACACACACACACACACACGCACACGCGCACGCACGCACGTATTCACGCACGCACGCACAGACAGACAGACAACACACACACACACACACACACACACACACGCGCGCGCGCGCGCGCGCGCGATTTACAAACAAAGCAGATTATTTTTTTTTTTGTTCCAAGATGAGCCTAACAAAACCTCAGCACGGTCCGACATGTTTCCGCTGGCACGACCAAGGTCCTTCAGGAGGCGTGTGCCTCGGTCAGTAGACCCCCACAGCCACCGTCCTCCCCAGTCCTGCTGCTGGGAGCGGTCTGTGCACCCCCGGCATCACCCACCCCCACCCCCTGATGTGTATCTGCCCCTACCCCGTCCCAGTGGACACTCCACGGTGTGGTCATTGCAGTGGCGCTTGTCCTTGACCTCGGCGCGAGCAGAGAGAGAGAGAGAGAGAGAGAGAGAGAGAGAGAGAGAGAGAGAGAGAGAGAGAGAGAGAGGCCATGCCACAAGTGACAAGTGATTGGGGTGAAGAATACGGATGCCCTGTATCATAGATCAGGACCCTCGGCCAAAGTTCGATCTCTGCCCCCTTCCCCTTTCCTCCCCGGGGACTGGACCCTAATACAAAAAACACCTTGCGCCAGATCTCCCCAGTCCCGGCGAGAAGGGTGGAGAGATGGACAGTCGGGACAGGAAAGCGGGGTATGGGGAGGGAGTGGGGTGGGGGGACTTGGTCATTGCCGCCCCTCGGGACCCCTCCCCAGAAACGGCAGGGAATCGCCTCATTCTTATCTGTCAAGCTGGTGAGGCTCAACGGAAACCTAATTGTATCCCCACCCTCACTCCACCCCAACCCCACTCCACCCCTGGCGTCCCTTCCCATGACCATCCGCCACATTCACATACACTGCTGCCCACTGCTGAAAGGCAGGGATCAGCACTGGCCTCTGTCTGTCTGTCTGTGTTCAGCCTGTGCGTTGGCCATTCCATCAGTTAACACGTTCTTCGGGCACTTGCGAAGTTGATATCAGACGTTAAGTTAATGGAGAGCTAGGACCATCAGAAAGCGTTGCCGCACAGATTGAGGCATGTTGCCATTAAAAAAATCAAATCTATACCAGATTTGATGTTGTTGTGTGCTTGCGTGCGTGCTTGCGTGCGCGCTTGTATGCGTGCGTGCGTGCGTGTTCAGTACCTCTGATTCATTTAGCTCCTTGCAATGAAAATGAAAAGTCTGCCTGTCCTAAGTTTGATATTAGTAACAGGGGTAGGAGGGAGCCTGTAGTCACATGGTTAAAGCGTGTGCCTGCCGAGCAGACGATCGTGGGTTTGAACCGCTCCCGTGGTCGGATTTTCACGGCTTGAAAAAACCTCCCTGTATCCACCCAGCAGTAAATGGACACCCCCAGGGAAGATGAAGGCAGCAGGAGAAGGAAAAGAAAGAACTCCACCTTCCATCATGCCCTGCCCATGACACGGTGAGCCTACAGCAGTTGACAGCCTGTACAACCATGACACGGTGAGCCTACAGCAGTTGACAGCCTCTAGAGCCATGACACGGTGAGCCTACAGCAGTTGACAGCCTTTACGGCCATGACACGTTGAGCCTACAGCAGTTGACAGCCTGTACAGCCATGACACGGTGAGCCTACAGCAGTTGACAGCCTGTAGAGCCATGACACGGTGAGCCTACAGCAGTTCACAGCCTCTAGAGCCATAACACGGTGAGCCTACAGCAGTTCACAGCCTCTACGGCCATTAGACTGGAGGACGTGTCAACGTAGGCCATACACCTGCCAGGTCTGGACCGTGAGTTCTCTTCACAAATAGAAAAAGGCATTTCGTCTCACCAGGAACCCAGCGGGTTATGGTCACACGGCTCATCAAATGTAATGTAGCATGTATGAGCTGATGGGCACGCTTTATCGGCTTTTTTTCAGCGACACTGAACCGGAGTGCCATTACTTAGTGTACTTACTGTAGTGTAGTTGCTGTCGTGAGTTTTCATCATCACGGAACCTCTGGCGCTCTTTGGAAGGAACTCTGGCCCGGGTCGACGTCAGCCTGGAGACTTGACCCACCCCGTCGAGTTTCATCCACGAGCTGTGTGTGTTTGGGAGTGTTGCTGGACTTGCGTAACTAGTACTGCAAGTGCCTGTGTTTTTCGGACCTCGTTAACTACAGGGGTGTCTTAGGCCAGGAAGCAAAGTGCACAATTTGTCATCCAGGTCCCCCTATTTTGGGGGCTGGGGTGGGGATCAGTATCACATTACTCGCTTCAGTGATGGGGAGGAACTGGAGGACAAATGGAGAGGCAAAGAGATAGGATGGATAGTATTAACTAAAGCATTGGACCCACAACAGCGACGACTTCAGCGTGGCTAGAGAGTAACGAAGAGATAGACACGAGTCGTCAGTGCTGAGGGAAGCAGCTGGCAGCGCTGGATGATACACTACACGGGGGGTGACTGGATGAAGCGCTAACAAGGGAGATAGGGTCTGTTGTTCTCCTATTCTTCTTCTCGCCCTTTTCATTTTCCAGCATCGTCGTGAGCGCGCGCGTGTATGCACGTGATTTGTTAAGGACTGTATGTTGTGGTATAATCATTAATTTCTGCACTTCTTTCGTCGTCGTTCGCACAGAAAGCAAAGCCCGAGAGCCCTGACAAATGCTGCAGTATGTCGCACACTCCACAGGGGATCCGGGAGTTCGTTCCTCGTCAGCACGACAGCGGATCAGCTCTGTGCAGCAAGGTTCTGGAGTGCTGGACAGCCCTGGAGGACGTGCTGTACTGTTAGGGCAGGTGTGCCGCAGGGCACACAGCACAATCACCTGTGCGGAGTGTTGGCAACGTGTGATGCCTGAGTCTGCAGTTTTTGTCCTCGGTCGTCTCACAATGGTCATTCGGGCTTCTGTGGGCAGGTGGTTGCAGACACCCCTACTGTTGTTGTCAGGGTACTGATGAAGCCATCTTCTGTTCTGGTTCTCCATCATCATTGTGCCTTCCTGGTCCTCTTGCGGCATTTTTCCTCCTTCCTTCCCCAGTGAGCTTCCTCGAAGCCCGGAGTGTTGCACTGCGAGGGAATCCACTGGATGACTGTGTGCTCGTTGGAATTCTACACAGCAGCTAATTCAAGGTCATTCAGTTCTGTGTCCGATGGCTCGGGATATCTTTAAGTGCAGAGGATACATTTGATAAAAAAGACGGCTGTGGACTCCCTCCCTGTTGTGGCAGATCGCTCTGGCTGCTGTTCCAGTGTGTCTGTTTAAGCGTGGTAGTTCATGGAGGAGTTTCCATTGAACTAGCTCGGCCAGTCAATGTTCTGTCTTTCAGTGTGATTGAATTCCACGACCTTCATTCCAGGATGCTTCTTTTGCTGAGCCAGCTGTTCGTGGATGTGTCCAGAGCTCTTTGGAGTAGGCCTATTCTATGTTTTGGGCGGTATTTGCTTTCCTTCAGGTTACGACTGTATCGTTTTTTTTTTTTTTTTTTTTTTTTTTAGAATACCAGGAATACTGTCTTTTCTTTTTTTTCCAAAGAGACTAGTTTCTTTTCAAAACTGGAATTTCTTTATTCTGTTGCTGCGTCAGTTACAGATCCTGCATCTGACGTCTCCTGGCACTGTCCTGAAAGCTGCTGTGCTGTAGTCTGCACCTTGACATTCTTCTGTGAACTGCATGGCTCTTCACCCTCTTGAATTGAACAACTTGCTTTCAAGGCCCTGAAGATCAGCCGGCATGTCCATGGCCTGGATGGGGGTAGACTTCAGTGCATTGTTCCTGATTCATAATGCCTGTTTTGAATAATGTCTATGTGGAAGGTCAGACCCCACAGGGCAACGTTACCTGTCGCTAGTTGACTTCAAACTGACTCGAGCGACTCTGAACAGTCGATACCAAGAATGCTGATACAACGTAAAAGGCACTACTTCATTAATGCATCGACAGATCCAAACAACAGATACTTTTTTCACCAAAATACACCTTTGGGAATAAGCAACATGCAGTACTTCCTTGAAATTCAATTCCATTAATGATATGCACCCCAGACTTTTGATTGTAGATGAAGATAAGAGATTCTCTATTTGTCTGTCCGTTTGTCTGTCTGTCTGCCTGTCTGTCTGTCTCTCTGTCTGTCTGTCTGTCTCTCTCTCTCTCTCTCTCTCTCTCTCTCTCGCTCGCTGTCTGTCCTACACCTCCTTATTCATCACCCTCTCTCCCCTCCATCCCTCACTCTCTCTCTTTCTCTCCCCAGTCCACATCATAACCAGCACCATTTGGACGTCTGAATCAGTTTGATACCGACGTCAACATGAATAACTGTTCACAATTTTGACGCTAAACCAACCTGACTCCCGAATCAGTTTTACGCCGGCGACATTTTGGCACGGTACTCCAGATCGATGTTGTTGGCCAGCTTGCCGCCAGTTTGCCGCCAGCTTGCCGCATAGTTCCCGTTGAGTCGAAGTTCATGGACCGTTGCATCTCGCATCTCCGAAAACCAGTTTGTTACCAGTCTTTTTCAGTTGACTGACTACTCGCTGATTTCATACTGAATGAGAGACATCCATGAAGATGAGGTGTAGTAGGAGAAGGAGCGCGGGAAGAGGGGAGGAGGAACTGGACTCCGGTAAATAAAGAATGCACGCCTTTATTAGAGAGTGCAAAACAAAAGAAGCCCTACCTACAATCAGTACGGTCTTAATTAGACGCTTAGTTGCAGGTAACATTGGAAATGTGACGTGGCAGCAATCAAACTGATCTTGATAAGATCGCTGTCTCTCTCAAACGTTGGTAAACATTACCTGGCTGTTTTTTTTTCTCATGCGCACCTGTGTGTGTGTGTGTGTGTGTGTGTGTGTGTGTGTGTGTGTGTGTGTGTGTGTGTGTGTGCCTGGACGTTCCTGTTTGTGTTACTACAAGTTGCATGTAGAAGCGGCTTTAAAATACCTCTACATAGAGGGATTGAGGAAAAAAAAAAAAAGAGAGCGCGAAAAAAAAAGGTTTTCAGTACGCTCATATTACCAAGCGTATTGCATCGTTTCCCAGGTCTCACCTCAACGCTGAAAGACAGCTGTTACTAGTTTTGCTGCATTCGCAAATTTGCTTTTGAAATTTGAATTCATTAACATTTAAAAAGACAAGGCGAGTTTTGGTCTATTATTTTTTTCATTATCAAAAGTATTGATATAATGTGATCATTTCAGTGTCTTTCAAGTGAAACGACAATTTGCTTCCCTTTTTCTGTGATCTTCATTCATGTTCGTGATGTTTAATACATCTGATGTATTATCATATTTTGTCATGCCTGCTCATACCCCTGCCATCAAAAGAGCTCTCACTCTCTCTCTCTCTCTCTCTCTTTCTCTGTCTCTCTGTCTGTCTGTCTGTCTGTCTCTCTCTCTCTCTCTCTCTTGTTTCTGAATTAATAAAAACGTGCGCGCACAGGCGTGCGCATGTGTGTGCATTTTCAAACTTCCACATATATACAAAGCAACTCTGACAGCTATTTTTTCACTTAGGTTAGTGCATAACAATTGTACTTTGAAAGAGGATGGGAACCTGTAGTAATACAGTGGTATATATTTCTTACGTAGTGACATATATTTGGGACAAAAACAAACAGAAAGTGAACTATATCTTCAATGCAATTCATATTACAATATTTACAAACTGGATCAACAAGGGCTTTTCCATATCGGGGAATTCCATCTAATTTTAATCGGCTCGATCTTAGCAGGCAAATAACTCGACGGTGTTCAAGATTTTCTAACTGACTTATGTAACCAGCTCTTATAAGCTCTGGATGATACAAACAATAGTCGCCTTCCTTCAAAACAGAATCATGCCAACTCTCTGACGGAAATCATCTTGTAGTCTTTGCTTAAAAACTTTTCAGAAAAGTAGTCCAGATTGCCAACATTTTGCGTAGCCCAGACATAACCAAGCCAAATTTACATAATAAAGTTCTTACTTGTGTCGCCCAGTTACGTCTTCCGTTTTCATCATGCATCACTAGCATGTCATAACATTTTTTTTGGGGTATCTCTCGGTGGACAGAGAAAGGAGCCTGCCCCAGTACCTGATCATACACACGTAAGTATCTATGTAAATAGGAAATCTACCACATTCTCCGATTGCAATGTTATTTTTAACGTCCCTGCCAACTCCTAAGATCATTTTGCATATCTTAAATTGTACTTTTTCAATGGCCTCAAAACGCTGAAAACCCCATACCTCTGAACCGTACAGCAGAATGGGTTTAATTTTGACATCAAATATCTTAAATACAATATCCACTGGCAATGACTGCAACTTAAAGAATAACCTTTTGACACCTGCAACCGCTCGCACTGCTTTTCCTGATAAGTTATCAACACATTTTGACCAATTTAGTGTGGCAGAAAATATATTACACCCAAGTAATTGTAATGAGGTTCGACTTCAATCTGCCTGCCAGCAAAGAACCATTGTTCATAATGCCTCAGAAATCCACCATTTTTAAAAACAACAACTTTTGTCTTTTCCATATTGACTTTGAGACCCCATCTATGGCAGTATTTTTCTAGGCATTCAATTTTCTTTTGTAGGTCAATCACAGAATCAGAAACTAGTGCAATGTCATCTGCATACATCAAAAGAAGAATGCCTATTTGATCTGAAAAAAACATCAATACCTCGTGTGTGTCGGAGTTAATCAAAGCAGTCTGCAATTCAGATATGAAAAGAGAAAATAACAAGGGACTTAGAATGCAGCCCTGCCTGACTCCTGACATACACTCAAAGTAATCAGTAATGTTATACCCAACTCTAACTGCCGCTTTTACTTGTTTGTACATACTGGAAAGTGTTTGAAACATTTTCCCGTGAATCCCTTTCTGCAACAGAAGATATAATAAATTCGATCTTTCAATGCTGTCAAAAGCTTAGAGAAGTCAACGAAAAGAGTATAGAAGCGCCCTCCTTTTTTAGTAAGGTATTTTTGAACCAATGACTGTAGTGAAAATATATATCTGTCGTACTGTAGCCCTTTCTAAATCCTGCTTGAGCTTCCGGTATGTTCCCTGTTGCTTCAGTAAATCTCTTAATCTGCTATTCAGAATTGTACTGTATAGTTTGCTTATCGTATTTAACACAGTGATATTCCTCTATAATTTTTCGGTTTTTCTGTAGTCACCTTTTTTGAGAAGCGGAAAAATCAACCCTTTTGTCCAACTTTCCGGGTACTGACCAGTTTCAAACACCTTGTTAAATAGCACACGCAAAAATGGTACCAAAAGATCACTGAGAACATGAAACACACATCAGAGGGCACACCATCAGGTCCAGGAGCTCTGCCTTTCTTAGTATCCCTTTATAGCTTTGCGAATTTCGTTTTCGGAGATTGCTTCTTCTAGATTTATATGTACATTGTGCATGACTGACAAACCTCAGGGTTATGGTTCTTTAAAACATCATCAACCTCTTTGCAGAATTCAGCATCAATAGCCGACTGCTCAGGATTTAGCAAGTCACGAAAGTATTATACCATGATGAATTTGCACTGATCGTAACAGAACCATTAGAAGTGATGCTTGTTAGAGATTTAACCTTTCGCCAGAACGATTTTGAATTCTTGTCAATACAAACATGACTCAGTCATTTTAGAATTTGTATTTTCTGTTTTTTGTTTCATTTCACATAGAGATTTGAACTCTTTCTTTAGATTTAGGTATTCATTCAAATCCTTGCGATCATTTGAAAATCTCTCATAATCTCAGTTGCCTATATTTACTGTTTTTTGCACGTTCACAATCATCGTCCCACCACGAGGGCTGAGAACGAGTTTTTTTCTTCTGCCTTCCTACTGTTACACTGGACAGCTGCTCTCTGGAGAAAATCAACAAGACAATCTGATCCAGCATCGACTCCTTGTTCAATAGCTGTCAGAAAGTTTTCAAACTCTGTTTCTTGATGTTGACGTAAGTAGTCGTAGGAAGAGTCCTTCCACAAAAGCTTACATAGTTTTTCCATAGATATTTCATCATCATCAGTATGTTGTCTGTGCACATTGAAATGTCATCAAAAAATGATGTTACTATTGGAAAATGGTCTGATTCACATCTATCAACAACTTTAAAATCCATTATTAAATCAAAAAGGCTTTGAGGCAGCACAATAATCAACAACGCTCATTCCACAATTAGCAATACACGTTATTTCCCCCTCCCAATCACCTTCTGTACGACCATTGACAATAAACAGATTGTATTCTTTAACAATTCAATAAATTTTAGGCCGAAATTGTTCCAGGCACGATCTTTTGATCTACGCTTATTCTGAGGAATATCACCAATAAAATCATGAAGGTCTTCCACTGGAACAATATATCTGTCTTTCATCGCAACAGTCAGTGTCAGATAAATCCGCTGTGCGTGCATTGAAATCACCACACAACAGGAAAGGGCAACCTGCATAAACTTGCATGATATCACATATATTACTTTCTAATTTTTCAATACCTTCCTGCTTGTTGTTCTCATACAACACTGAATGTTCGGGAGCAATATACACAAAAACAGCAATTACATCAAAAGCGCAATTAAAAACTGACTTCCCAATTTTCATAAATACACAGTCTTCGACGTCTTTCAGTAACTGTTCTACATATACTATGATTGATTTATGTACACACACCACACTCCACCTTTTTTGCCTATTTACCCGGGGAGGAAAGAAAGACAGAGTAATCTGGAAAAGCATCTTCAATCGCAGTCTGTTTGCACGTCCAAACTTCTGAAAAGAAAATATCTTAAATTGTTCACAAAACATCTTAAACGAAACACTGTTTAACTTTCGAGACAGACCCTGAACGTTCCATGCCATGACCTGTAACACAGGCGCATGCCCTCTTGTGTTTTCTGTATGTAACGAATCATCATGTGACTGTGGAAAGGCAGATGTCTGTGTGTCAGCTGTATTAACAGAGTCATTAGAAAACATTGACGGGTTTAGAAACATTGCTGGAATTTACTTTGTTCTGTTGATGTCCTGTCATCACCGCAAACGACGTCTTCCACAGCATTGACGGTAGCCGCAGGGAGACGGGTGGAAATTCTCCCCGCAGGTACACTGTCATCACCGCAAACGACGTCTTCCACAGCATTGACGGTAGCCGCAGGGAGACGGGTGGAAATTGTTCCCCCCGCAGGTACACTGTCATCACCGCAAACGACGTCTTCCACAACATTGACGGTAGCCGCAGGGAGACGGGTGGAAAATTGTTCCCGCAGGTACACTG
>JADBJO010001710.1:270000-272500 GCA_016801955.1 Conus betulinus | reverse complement strand
CCTCCTCCTCCTGTGCTGACATGAGCGTGTGTGGTATGTGTGTGTGTGTGTGTGTGTGTGTGTGTGTGTGTGTGTGTGTGTGTGTGTGTGTGTGTGTGTGTACATGCGTGCGTGCATGCTTATGCGTGTGTATGCACGCGCGCGCACACATGTTCCTGCGTGTGTCTGAGTGTGCATCCCTTTATCCCATTCATCATCACTCTTCACACCAAATGATGTGATAATAGTCAACCAGTACGCAATGTCCACCCTTTAACCTTTACTTACGGTATTGAAACACAGGGGAACGACCGCTCTCGTGAAATGATATTGACATTTATAACACACTGCTTTTTTAGAGATTAATTGATATTGATGTCACTATCACACGCACGTATTTTTAAAAACACGGAAGAACTATCAAAAGACTATGAATTTCTTTTAGGATTTCTGCCAGTACAAAGGTTGGTTATAGTTCGTACATCAGAACTAACTGTCCACTCGCAGACTGATAAAATCCAAAGGATTGTATCTGGGGGGGGGGGGGGGGGGGGGGGGGGGGGGGGGGGGGGGGGACGTGATGGTGGCATCTTGACAGTGTGGTAGAAAGCACAAACCTTTGAGATTAGCTGAGCGGATGGTGCTGACCCCTTTCCTTGTGTTTCATCAATATCAGTCAGCAGGCTGGAGAGAAATATGCTGGTGAAATGCGGACAGTATTACCGCTGGTGATTTTCGCTTCCCCCTTAATCAGCGACAACATCGAAGGTCATAATGATGCATGGAATGCATGGATTCTCCTTGACTCTGTGTTCTTTGGAACTGTCGCCCCTTTGTGGTTCAAGGCGCACTGGAATTGGTTCAGTGAATCATGAGAAAGATGACCGGGGGTGAAAGAGTCAACATGAGACGGGGTCAGAGAGTTGACAACGAGAAACTGGAGAGTGGATGAATGGGGTGAAAGAGTTGAAATGAGAACAGCGGAACAATTGAATGGAGTGAAAGAGTTTGAATAAGAATTGGTGAATAGATGAATGGGATGAAAAAAAACAATTAACATGAGGTCTGGAGAAAAAATGAACGGGTGTGAAGGAGTTAACATGAGAACTGGTGAATAGGTGGCTGAGGTGAAAGAGTTAACATAACTGGAGAATAGATAAACGGGATGAAAGAGTTAACTGAAAAACTGGTGAATAGAACAATGAGGGAAAGTGTTAAATGAAGTATGGATAATGGATGAATGGGGTGAAAGAGTTAACATGAGAACTGGAGAGTAGATGAATGGGGTGAAAATGTTAAATCAGATAGCTCTATGGATAATAGTTGAATGGGGTGAAAGAGTTAAGACGAGAACTGGCGAAGCTGTTATCTCATGCTGACAGCCATCTAGGAAGTGTTGTTTTGTGCATTTATTAAACGCCTGTTGTTCGTAACGTCTGACAAAAACACACTTGGTAGAGAAATTCACTCATCTGTTTTGTCTTCTATTTGTCTTCTCAACACAGTAAGCGATTCTTTGTGTCTTGTATTGTATATTCATCTGTATTTTGTCTCTTAAGCACTAGAGTGGACAAAACCAACGAGAAAACCATACAAACAAATGTCAGAATGGGTAGATGGTAGATCAGTTACGAATAAGTACATAAATCATTCAGTACTTCTTTAAGAAATAGTGGTATCCTGTTTTCTCCGTTTTATCGCGCAAGGCTTGAAAGATGGCACTAAATACATCATGTCATAGACCCCTGCCCAGAAAAAAAAAATATTATATAGAATGGCAACCAGGAATCAATTCACACATGTAACACAAAAAAGATGTTTTGATCGTTGATGTTCACGTCTATGACAGAGATCTGGAGTGCCTCTTTGGTTGGGAAGGAAGAAAAACGGAAGGAGAGAAAGATCAGAAGGAAGGAAAAAGAAGAAGAAAACAGAAAATATCTATCTGTTACTCTCTCTCACACACACACACACACACACACACACACACACACACACACACACACACACACACACACACACACACACACACACATATATATATATATATATATATATATATATACATATATAATGATCAAAAGTAAATCTTAAAATCTGGGACTACAAAATTGTTTCGAGGGCCTTCCTCTCTTCAGATCTGAAGAGAGGAAGGACCTCGAAACAATTTTGTAGTCCCAGATTTTAAGATTTACTTTTAATCATTTTAGCTGCTCCCACATGGTTGAGCACTTAAAAAAAAAAAGCCGGAAGATATATTACTGACGATACATATATATATATATATATATATATATATATATATATATATATATATATATATATATATATATATGTGTGTGTGTGTGTGTGTGTGTGTGTGTGTGTGTGTAAAGCTAAACACATCTTCTCTCTCTCTCTCTCTCTCTCTCTCTGTCTCTCTCTCTCTGTCTCTCTCTCTCTCTGTCTCTCTCGCTCTCTCTTTTAATTTTTTTTGCGCGCATGCGCGAGGAGGAAGTCGAAGTACACCTAAAAGATCAGC
>JADBJO010001710.1:257500-267500 GCA_016801955.1 Conus betulinus | reverse complement strand
CCGTTCCACGCCTCCCACTTCTTTCGTTGTGGTTGGGCTGTGAGAAATATTTCCATTGGTTCAATCTGTTCATTTCTCAACCTGTCCAAGTCAGGGAGGTGTGTTTTTGAGAGAGAGAGAGAGAGAGAGAGAGAGAGAGAGAGAGAGAGAGAGAGAGAGAGAGAGAGAGAGAGTGCACGGCACATCACAATGTCTACAATAGAAAGCGATGCCATGCTTGCATTTGGTAGGCAGCATGAACAGCTGTTATTTAGCCGGACACCGTACACAAGCACAAATAGTCGTTCATCGTGGGGGTTGAATAGCGAAGGAAGATGGGATGCGTCAGGGGTGGGTGAAAGGGTAGGGAGAGGGGGCTGGCGTGGCGGATGGAGTGGGCTGTGTGGAGTGGGTGGGTGTAGTATGCAAGTAACATTATCGGGACGTCTAAGGAACTTCATTTTTGCAGCAGCAGCAGCTAGACCGTGACCAGCACTAGCATCGCTACCTGTGTCTTTCAGAATCTAAAACACTCTTCAGTTCATAAACCAGTAATTTTTTTTTCTTTGTAGGCTTGAAAATGGGGAGGATGAGGGGAAGGGTTAGCAAAAAGGCATGCCTGTTCTAGCGTGACTCGAGCTTACATTACGATCCTGTGTCGTGCTAACAATACTAAGACACTTCGAAAGCTTCACAGAATTTACTTGACCAAACCGAAAAATCAGCTGTTGGAATAACGTCGAAAGTTACATCAACAATAATACAGCCAATCATCTCTCATCTAAGTTAGGGGGAAGGGAGAAGAAGGAGTAGGGTGGCAGTTGCTCCTTGCCCCCCCCCCCCCCCCCCCCCCCCCCCCTGTTCCTGTTGCGCAGGGTTGAGGGACAGTGTAGGTCACATACGGAGTTTGTGGAAATGGCACGTCACACCGCAATGACAAAGACACCGTCTGTCCATTGTCTGCTGCCAGACCGAATCGGCCTCACAGGACTAGTTTCTCCTCACCGAAATGGAAGTACCCGTACATGTAGTACACCCACAACAAAGTGAACACTTCTGTACTCCCCTTTCATATCTATTTCTCAGGGTGTATTTCTCTTTTTGTCTGTTTCTCTGTCTACCTGTCTGTCTGCGTGTCTGTCTGTCTGTCTGTCTGTCCCCCCCCTCCCCCCCCCCCCCCCTCCCTCCCCCCCCCCCCCCCCCCCCCCCCCCCCCTCTCTCTCTCTCTCATCCCATTTGTATATTGTGAGTTCCTTTAAACAATCCGAATATGTGTTTGCCTAACTGATATGAACAGTTTGTTTCAGATGATTATTCTGACGCCTCCCCCTAGCCCCCCCCCCCCCCCGTCTGTCTGTCTGTCTGTCTGTCTCTCTCTCTCTCTCTCTCTCTCTCACACCTTTCACCCCCACCCCAGCCCTTCCGCCTGTCTCCATAAAAATTTGTGGACTAGATTACATCGCTGTTTGTATAGCTGGTGATGAGACCACTTTCAGAACTTGCTGTGGAATGTTGAAACGACGCACGGCAAACCAGTGCAATCCTGTAACACGGGCCTCTAAGGTTTGGACACCACGAGAACGGCCCAAACAATCCCCACCCCACCCCCGCAGAGTGGCCCTTCCAAAGTAACTCAGACTGTCTGACCCCGCTACTTCATTTATTCGCTTGGCCAAGCCGGGGGTCACAGTGGCATCAGCGGACGGAACTCCCGTGGTGTGGCTGGGGTGTCCATAGGACGGCAGGACCGGGTCTATACACAACCGCCACTTTATGCTTTCCTGTGTCAGGCCGTGGTGTGGCTGGTGTGTCCACAGGACGGCAGGTCCGAGCCCATACACAACCGCCACTTTATGCTTTCCTGTGTCAGGCCACCTCAGAGAAACTTGTGGGTCCGTGGAGTGCCCCTCCCCCTCAGCCCCCTCCCTCCCTGTGGTCCATTCCCCGTCTGTTGGATGCTCCTCTTCAATCTAATGGGTTTGGGTTTCTATGCCATGACCAAAATACTCCACCCACACGCATGCATGCGCGTTCATATGTATACACCAGCATCTATGGAAGTGCATGCGCGCGCGCACACACACTTACACACGTGCACACACATACGCAAGCACACACACACACACACACACACACACACACACACACACACACACACACACACACACACACACACACATTCGCACGCACGCATACACAAGCATACGTACACGCACACAAACATGCACACACATACACGCACGTACGCACGCACGAACACACACACATACACGCACGCATCTACGCACGCACGAACGCACGCACGCACGCGCGCACGCGCACACACACACACACACACACACACACACACACACACACACACACACACACAGGTGCACATGTTCTGTTGGTCTTCATCCTTACAGTAAACGGATCCACGTGATGCAAATAATTTTCATGTAGGTTTCATTGGTATAAATCTACGAGTTGACCTTGTTGCTGCTCGCCCTTTCATCCCCACTCCCTCCCTTCCTTCCCAGCCTTCAGCTCTCCCCGTCCTCCTCCTCCTCCTCTCTCTCTCTCTCTCTCTCTCTCTCTCTCTCTCTCTCTCTCTCTCTCTCTAAATCTGTATGTACTCGGTGAAATATTTTCATATAGCTCAAAATGGCTTTGACATCATTTTGTGGATCACGTCAGAGTATGCCATCAATCTACACACACACACACACACACACACACACACACACACACACACACACACACACACACACACGCACAAGTACACCGAATGATGCATAGTAAAACCAAAACGACCGTAAACTCCAGCGCAGTGTCTACTCTTGTCCAGTACCTTATCTGAGTAGGGCAGACAAGTCTTGACACTTTGGAGTGATCGTTAGGGTGTACTTACCGGGGGTGAGAAAAGCTTTTTGGTTAGCCGCGAATGATGAGGACCGGCGGGAGATCCTTGAGCGACACTAACGGCGCGGTGAGGACCCGGGCTGACCGCCAGACCATTTTAGCACCTCCAGGAGAAGTGGGGCAGTTCGCAGGGGGGTCATGAACCCTCACTTGGGCCTGTGGATAGAGTCCCTCTGGGGGCCATGACTGGCCAGTGGTGGCAGTAGTTATGATAGTAGTTATCTTTCCTTTCTCTCTCTTTGTTCTCTATTTCTGCCTACCGTGTACTTCCTGTATTGTTTTAAGACAAGCATCCTTGTCATCAACCCCATCTTACGTTTTAACGCTGGAGGAAAACAGGAGCGCGTAATCTACCTCAAACGCTTTCCAAAACTACCGGCGACTTTGTTTCATGTTTGCGGTGATTGATGTTTTCAAACAAAAATCTCATGAAACAGAAATGAAGGTCAGAAAATCAAAACCGAAAAGCTTATGCAGAAAATGTGTATTCGGGGGGGGGGGGGGTTGCAAATGGGCGTTTTGGGTATGTTGAATTAGACCAGGCACCTGAAAAGAACATTGTAGTTACATGATAGACTGACATTGACTACTCCCTAGGGAGTTTCGGTGTTGAAGTTGCGAAAGAACATTAGGGATGTGTGTGTGTGTGTGTGTGTGTGTGTGTGTGTGTGTGTGTGTGTGTGTGTGTGTGTGTGTGTGTGTGTGTGTGTGCGTGCGTGTGTGCGTGCGTGTGTGTGAAGTTGTAACGAGAAGTGCAGGAGTATTACCACTAATGACGTGGATGATCAGACAGGAAAAAAGTCTCAGTTGGGGAGGGAGAAAGGTTACTTTTGAAATAAGCCGACGATAGTCCTCGTAAATTTTGGTCCATGAAAAGATCTGGGCTGTAGAGGCTGCAAGTTGAGGCAGTAAGGCAGGCAGAGGGATGAGGTCAGTGACTTGCATCATGGAGTTCATCTTGGCTTTAGTAGATGGAGGAGGACTGGGCTCTTACCCACTTTTCCCTCTCAGTCTGTCTGTCTGTGTCTGTCTCGCCCTCTGTCTGTCTGTCTGTCTGTCTGTCTGTCTGTCTGTCTCTCTCTCTCTCTCTCTCTCCTCTCTCTCTCTCTCTCTCTCTCTCTGCGCGCTTGTGGAGAGGATTTTTGACCGGTTGATCTGACCGTTTGAAAATGGTTTTGTCTTTGAATGTAACCCCATTTGATCATCTACACATTCATGACATCGACTGAATCGATTGTATTGATTTCTATTGATATATAGATGCTAAATGTGTCTTTGTTTCTTTCTACGGGAGTATTGACCAAGGAATGGTCGTGTTAAAGTTTGTCTCCAGTATTAGTACCGTTGTTGTTATTATGGTTATGGTATTGTCTTTGTCGTGGTCGTTTATATTTATTGTTACTCATCATCTGTATCTTATTCTTCATTCCTTACTCCTTTCTTCTTCTTCTTCTTCTTCTTCTTCTTCTTCTTCTTTCTTCTTCTTCTTCTTCTTGTCACAAAAACACCAGTTTAGGTGACTGCTGTTTTGGTTTTGGATGGCTGGTTGCTATGGTTGATTTTGTTGTCGTTATTTTTAACCAAGATTACAGGCTGCTTTTTGTTTGTTACTCCACATTTCCCCCTCCTCCCCTCTCTCATCCCCCAACATTGAAAACCTCACGCATTCCCCCTTACTCTCCCCTGTCCATACTATACCTGAGACCACCTCTTGTGTGTCTGTCTGTGGCAGGACGTGCCGGCGCCCGGGTCCTATAACGTGGTGAAGTCTTACGACAAGTCCCAGGTGCACATTGCTATGGCCAAGCCTCGCACCCCTGTGGCCTCCCTCAAGCACTCCTCGTTCGTCTCCTTCGCCCCCAGGTTTGCCGCCCAAAGCAGGTTTCAGGTGCCTGGTGAGTGGCGCTGTGTCTGTCCCCGCCTGTCTGTGTCCCTGCATGTCTGTCTGTGCCTATGTCTGTCTGTGTCCCCGCCTGTCTGTCTGTCTGTGCCCATGTCTGTCTGTGTCCCTGCCTGTCTGTCTGTCTGTCTGTCTGTGCCCATGTCTGTCTGTGTCCCTGCATGTCTGTCTGTGCCCCATGTCTGTCTGTGTCCCTGCCTGTCTGTCTGTCTGTCCGTGCCCATGTGTGTGTCCCTGCCAGTCCGTCTGTCTGGGTCCCCACCTGTCTGTCTCTGTCTGTGCCAGACCTGCCTGTCTGTGCCCATGTATGTCTGTGTCCCTGTCTGTCTGTCTTTCTGTGCCCATGTCTGTCTGAGTCCCTGTCTGTCTGTCTGTCTGTATGTGCCCATGTCTGTCTGAGTCCCTCTCTGTCTGTCTCTGCCCATGTCTGTCTGTGTCCCTGTCTGTCTGTCTGTCCCATGTCCATGTCTGTCTGTCTGTCTGTTCCCATGACTGTGTCCCTGCCTGTCTGTCTGTGCCCATGTCTGTGTCCCTGCCTGTCTGTCTGTGCCCATGTCTGTCTGTGTCTCTGTCTGTCTGTCTCTGCCCATGTCTGTCTGTGTCCCTGCCTGACTGTCTGTCTGTCTGTGTGTCCCTGCCTGTCTGTCTGTCTGTGTGCCCATGTCTGTCTGTGTCCTGTGTCTATCTGTGCCCATGTCTGTCTGTGTCCCTGCCTGTCTGTGCCCATGTCTGCCAGTGCCCCTGCCTGTCTGTCTGTCCCATTCCAGCCTGTCTGTGCCCATGCCTGTCTGTCTATGCCCATGCCTGTGTATCCCTGTCTGTCTGTCTGTCTGTGCCCGTGTCTGCCTGTTCCGTTGTTTGTGCCTTATTGTTCCTGTGCTTGTGCCTGTATTTGTTGTGCCTGTGTCTGTTGTTCCTGTGTCTCCTTTTTGCTCCTGTCTGTGTTCGTGTCTGTGTCCCTGACTGTTCCTGTCTGTCCTCGTGCCTGTGTCTGTGCCCGTATTTTTCTCTGCCTCTGTCTGTGCGTTTGTCTTTGCGCGCAATATAGCCCTTGCCTGTGCCCCTGTCTGTTTGTGCCCTTGTCTGCGCGTGTCTGAGACCATGTCTGCGCAGTCTCTGTTTGTGCTCTTCTCAGCGCTCCTGACTATGCACCTCTTCACGTCCCTTTCTATTTTTTTTTCTCTTTGCTTCTGTCCCAGTTTGTGCGGGCGTCTATGCCCCTGTGTGTGGGTGCCTGTGTTTTGTGGCCCTGGTTGTGTCCCACCTTTTGATTCCTACCAAAGTGTTTTTCTGTTTGTGCCCGTGCCTCCGTATTCGTGCCCCTGTTTGTGCGTGTGTCTTTACTCCTGTTTGTGCCCCTGTCTGGCACAATCTGTGTCCGTGTACCTATGTCTGTTTGTACCCATGTCTTTATCCCTGTTTGTGCCCCTGTCTGTTAGTATCTGTGTCTGTGTCTGTACCCATGTCTGTGTCCCTGTTTGTGCCCATGTCTGTTAGTATCTGTGTCCGTGTGCCTATGTCTGTTTGTACCTATGTCTGTGTCCCTGTTTGTGCCCATGTCTGTTAGTATCTGTGTCCGTGTGTCTATGTCTGTCTGTACCCATGTCTGTGTCCCTGTTTGTGCCCCTGTCAGCTTGTGGCCATCTCTTTGCCTCTGCTTGTGTGACCATGTCAGGAAACCGGTACGAACTTGGTGTTGGTAATCAGTGGTGGTCACACTGACTCTTGCCATTTTCATGTCAGATTAAGATTCGCCACATACAGATTTGGACCAGCACACAGACAAACGCACAGACAAGAAAAAATGGTATGCTCTGCGTGCACGCTTGTGTGTTCACGGACGCATGTGCGCGCGCGCGCACACACACGCGCGCGCGCGCGCACACACACACACACACACACACACACACACACACACACACACACACACACACACACACACACACACACACAACACACACACACACACACACACACACACACACACACACACACACACACACACACACACACACACACACGTTATACACACACTTAAGCTCACAAACGCACGCATCTATGTATATACGCGTATGCCCTCGCGTAATAGTCTCACACACAAAACCGCGCGCGTGCGTCCGAGTGTGTGTGTGTGCGTGCGTGCGTGCGTGCGTGCGCGCGCGCGCGCGCGCGCGCGTGTGTGTGTGTGTGTGTGTGTGTGTGTGTGTGTGTGTGTGTGTGTGTAAGTATTTTGCAAAATGATCGACTCGTTTGGGTGACGACTAACGTTGCAATGAGGGACAAGGGAGATAAGACTTCAAGACGTCTCCAAGCAGCCGCTTTTGATCTTGCGGGCAGCGTGTTTTGCCCGAGGTAAACATATTCCGGTACCAGAGTTTACCGTCCCTCATTGCCCAATTAAACCTATCTTCATGTAGACTGCAAGCACGAGTGCAGTCGACCGGCATCTGGAAGGAATGGGGGGTGTTGTGGGGGGCGACTTCTGCTCTGTCGCCCATGCGGGGAGACGAGATCCAGATGCCCCTCGCTTTCCCCTGGATGATAAGCTCTTCTCTCTGTCTGTCTGTCTGTCTGTCTCTCTCTCTCTCTCTCTCTCTCTCTCTCTCTCTCTCTCTCTCTCTCTCTCTCTCTCTCTCCCCCGAGACCTAGAGTACTTCTCTTGTCTTCACTTCTGTCTTTTTCATCTTTCTTTTCTTTCGTTCTTTTCGTGTTTTTTTCCTCTTCCTCTCTCGCCGGACCAAGACTTCTTCTGATGTCTTTGCTTTTCTCTTAGTTTCTCTGTGGATTCTTCCTGACCTTTCTCCCTTTCCCTTCGATTCGTTTCTTTGTTGTTTGTTGACTCGGTGGTCCTTCTTTTTCTTCTTTGTTATCTGCCCGCCTTCATCAAGCTGTTCTTAGTAAAGCTAGGTCCACAGTTTAGGCGCTGACGGCAAACAGTACATGTAACGAAGACGTGACAGGTTACAGGGACACAGAAATTAGATTCTTAATTGTAAACTTGTTTTTTATTGGCTCATTCATGAGATAAAGCTCGAGGAAGGAGTAAACACGTGGAGGATTGTGACGAGAACCAAGTTAGGTAGCTGGTGTGTTCCGCCTTGTCTACACGGACAACCCGGCGAGTTATCAGGCATGGGTAGTACCGCCGTGCCGGCGAAGTATAGTCTGGGCGACCGGAGTCAAAGAAAAAAAAACAGTCCTGTGCTTTAAGACCGGTCTCAGCTTGTAAAACCAATTACAGCCGCAAGAGGAGATGTAGACAAGATAGACAAGAGAGGACGGGGCCAGCTCCGGACAGATGATGCCAGGCGGTAAAGGTCGAGGGGCCTTTGATGTAAGCCATGCACGCCATGTTACGGTGTGGGTTGAGGATGACACCGGGGAGAACAGATACACTCTTGCCTCCCACCTCCTCCCCCTAGCCCCACCTCCGCTTCTTCTTTCTGGTTCCTCCATCACACACCGTGCTGCCTCCGTGCACTACAGTCGATTATTCATTGCTCCCCGGGGTCGACTGCGCTTTGATAAAGGACAGGCGATTAGTCTAGCTGATTAGCTCTGGGTAGCGGCGAGTCGACTTCAAGGGCTGTGGCGAGCTGCCTGTACGGTGGAGCTATAATGATGGTTAATGAGCGCCCGTGTTCGTCCTGCTACCTGAAAGGCCACACCAAGCCGCTTTCTAAGTGGTCATGTCACTTGCAATCACAGTGCTGGGGACACTCATTTAGCCTACACAAAAATATAACAAGGTCTGCAAGTGCTCACTCGGAGACTGGAGAATTTTGAAGGCGCCCAAGACGTATAGAAACAAGGAAGCCTGTAAATAAACATAGAGGAGAGAGACGAAACGGGGAGGGGGGGGATGGGGGGGGGGGGGGGGGGGGGGGGCACGTGCAGCGGGAGGGGAAGGGAGATTCCAGGTAGTTGTCCTATGTGAAACAAACCTAAAACCCAGGTTACCTGGTTTAACAGTGTAGCTGTGAAAAGGAAAAACATTCTAGCATGCAAAAGGAATTTCAGTACGCAAGAACGAGCATGTGTCTGTGTGTGCGTGCGTGCTGCGTCCATGCGCGTAGGCATATATATCTTACAAAAAAAAACGTTTTCTCTGTACTTTTGGATCTCCTTCAGCTCCATCGAATCAATCTGAAACGTGTGATTTGCTAACCCATCACATCACTCAGTCCTTTACCCAGCCATTTTGCAGGGTTTGACGAGAAAAGAACTAAGCCAGTTGCTCTTTAGGGAGACAACCTGCGTCAGATATCCTCGCCTTTCAGAGGGCCAGTGCCGCCCCCCTGCCCCACTGTGCGGGCGGGCCATGCAAGCAGAGTAATCAGACCCCGCTGTTCCAGAACCCGAACTTTGCAATAGATGAAACACAAGATGCACAATGTCTCGGGGCTTATATCTTCCATCCGAATTAGCTGAAGGGTCGGGAAAAGACACCCCCCCCCCCCCGCCACCACCACACACCACCTCCACCACCATTTCTCCTCTTGCCGCTCCTCTTCCCCTTTTCATGGCGTGATCCTGACAGGTTGACAGGCAGCAGATGGACAGATGGGGGAGTCCTCTCTGACGAGGGGCCGGACAGGAAATGAGTTTGACCTCTGTCCGAGGGGAGGCTGAGGGACAGACCTATCTTTGATCATCTCCGCTAGCTGGGCCACTCGCTCATCCTCACTGCTCCTCCCCAAACCGTCAGGGTGGGAGATGTCGGGAGGGCACGAGGATATGGTGGGTGGGTAGGTGAGTTTTGGGTTGGAATAAAGGGGGAAGGGGAGACCTGTGTGTGATGTGGAAGGGGAGATGGGAGCAGACAGACACACAAGACAGACAGTCAAGCAGACAGACAGATAGACAGTGAAGAGTAGATGACATGCATTGACTGGGGTCTACATCTTCACTCGTGTTTAGTTTTGGAAACTTGACAGGAAGGGGGGCGGAAGGGAGGTGGGGGGTGGGGGGGAGGGCGTGCAGGCGAGGAGGGAGGACAGGGCAGAAGTTGGGGCCTGTAATTGGCGTTTTACGTGTTCTTTGTGCGCCTGGCGTCATTTTTGTGTGTTTTTTTCCTTATCTTGTTTGTTTCATCATCATCTTCTTTGGCTTCTGTCTGGCATTCTCATTTTTCTCTTTGCGTTCTGATTTTATACGACGAGAACATTCCTCACAGTCATCCAGATCAGACTCTTGTTGCTTGATTGATTCGTCTATTCT
>JADBJO010001710.1:235000-247500 GCA_016801955.1 Conus betulinus | reverse complement strand
TGCTTTTCTTTTCTCCCTGAATTTGGTTTTCTTTACTCTGCCTGTTTCTTCCGGTCCTTTCCTTTCCTTCCTGGTTTTTTCGTTTTCTTCACGTCAGTAGCGTCTTTGATGTCTTGCTTTCTCTTTTCTTCGTCTTATTCTTTTGAGTTTTTTTTTTTTTTTATAATGTACGGTTCCATCACTTTCATCATCGCTGTTATCATCGCCGTTTATCATCACCATCATCATCATCATCATCATCATCATCATCATCATCATCATCTCATCTTCTTCTTCTTCTTCTTCTTCTTCTTCTTCTTCTTCTTCTTCTTCTTCTTCTCTCTTCTTTTTTGCCACCGATATAACGTGCCACCTCAGTTGCATTGCACCCACGCTGCTCATTTCGACCACTCATACACAGCCTGTCTGAAGACAACTGAATAGCGCAGTCCCGGCACTGCCAACCCACAGGAAGCAATCAATCAATCCATCATGAGGCAACCCACCAAAGGAGACACTGCACTGCTGCTGAGTCACCTCGATGGTGTTCAGTGGTGTCTGTTCTTATCCAACATACGTAGGACACCACCTACTAGGCTCCCAACTGACGACAATGATTGCTTAGTCGTGGAACCGAAGGCAATAGACGTGGAGAAGCAATCGAAACTAAAGTCACCATGAGAGCAGGGCAAGAAGGACCACAGAATTTGAGACTTTTTTTTAATGCTGCCGTGGGCCCTGTCTTCCCAGTTGAAGTCAGTTCTGGACAGGAACCAGTCAGGGCCGACGAATCCCACAAATAATTGGCTCTGTTGGGAATTGAATCTTCGACTTCCCAGCTGGGAGTCCGAGACCACGCTAACCACTTTGCTACGGCGGTTGATTTCTTCTTCTTCTCTTCTTCTTCTTTGTTCTTGTTCACCTCCTTTGTACTTCTTCACCTCCTCCTCCTCCTCCTTGTCGTCGTCGTCGTCGTCGTCGTCGTCGTCGTCGTCGTCGTGCTTCTCTTCCTCCTCCTCTTCCGTCTCCTCCATCATTATCATCATCACCATCATCATCATCATCATCTTCTTCTTTATTCCTTTTCCTCTTTTTTCTTCTTCTGATCCTCCTCTTCCTCTTCCTGCTCCTTCTCTTCCCACTCCTCCTCCTCTTCCTCTTCCTTTCCCCCTCCGTCCTCCCCTCTTCTCCGCCTCCTTTCCCTCCTTCTCCACCTCCCCTTTCACTTGTAGTTATTTTCCCGCTCTCTTTCTTTTAGATTTTTCTCCATTTTCAAGCAGCATTGACAGAAAAGCAGTCAGCAAGTCTGATTATATCATGTTCTTTAAGTTTCGTCTTCGAAGTTATGAACTTGAAGGCAGACCCGAAATCATGAAAAAAATGTCAAGTTATAATACACACTATAAATATAGTCCAGAAAAAAAAATGTCAGAATAGATGACAGTTCCGTTGAGCACGATGCTAGCTTCATCTCATCATGGTCACTGCAGTACTTTCCTATTAACTGGGTCCCACACATCATTTCCTGTTACTCCAGCAACGCACAGCGTTGCCCTCAGAAGAAAACGCCCAAGAAATGAGTCATTTTCTCCATGAAACATCTCACTGGAATGTGAAGGCAGACTGGTTTTAGTGTGCCTAAGCAACTCGTTTAAAAAGCCCGTGATTTGCACAAAGTGGTTTGGAGATTTAAACTATGATGTCAGTCATGCTACTTACAGGCAAATGCACACAATCGACATTGTCACGCACGGTGATCTGCTCTGTCCGATACGAAAGTGGTCGTGAGAAACAAATAGACCTGACTACTCTTGTGGTCCGATCTCTCGTCACTGACCCAGAGAGAGAGAGAGAGAGAGAGAGAGAGAGAGAGAGAGAGAGAGAGAGAGAGAGAGAGAGAGAGAGTATTCAGCCTTTTGGCAGTGGCCACCCCTTCCAACGTCTCTGACAACTCAGACTTCGCCTTTCATTTAGCCCAGTTGAGCGAAAAGCGCTTAACACCTAAAATAGCATTGCTTTAATTTGCATTCCATCAGTGGCTATATCCTGTGAGGGTTGCTCCATTTCCCTCGAGGCTGAAATACAGTGGTCAGTATGTGGAGGTCAGGAAGGGCAGACAACCGGAGCTGACGGGCTCTGATTAACTGCCTGTCCTGGACAGTTCGTCTGCTGACGGTGGCGATGGAAGTGCCAGCTGAATGAACAAACAGACAGACGGACACCACAGAGCATTCTTCGCTTACAACGTATTAAATTCCCCCTCCCCCCTTTTTTGTATTTTTTTTTTAAAACGAAACTGCACCAAAAAAGGAATAATGTCTGTAGTCTATAAGGTATTGAGTGTGGTGAATGGCACATACAATCCACCGAGAAAACAACAGGGAATAAGGACATGGATGTGAGAGAAAGAAGCAGAAAAGATCGACAACAGATTGTAACACTGTCCAAATTGAGCCCTCTGGATGCTCTGTAGGGAGAGCGATATCTTTTTTTCCTTCCGTTCAAGCCCCAAGCTTCTGTCCCAAAGGTAAAGCATCAAAAGATCAGACGGCTCAGCCCCCCCCCCCCCCCCCCCCCCCCCCCCCCCCCCCCCCCCCCCCACCACCCCCACTCATTCGGTTTTTCAACAGTTCTTTGTTACTTTCATGTAATTCTTTCATGTGTGTCGGTAACACGTTTTATTTCATTACCACTATTTCACTTGGAAAATGGTTGTGACCTCTTTGAGAGCACACCATTCTCGTCTTTCATTTGACGATACTGCATGAATATTTCTGACTAGTCACTCGCTGCGGTCTTGCTGGTTTGAACAAACTTAAATCCGAGTTTCATCTCTGTTGATACAGAGCGACTGGCCAGTTAGCGCAAGCTGCACACACTATCTGTGAATGGCTCAAGCAGACCCTCTGTGTCTGGTCAACAGTATGTTTGCCCTCTGCAGCAAATTTGCTGTCTGTCTGGTCAACAGTACGTTTGCTACTAACGCTTGATGGATTCTGATGCGACTCTCAGGGTTGTTTATAGAGGGGAAACAAGATGGTGGCAGTAGTAACTGGATTTTGATTTTCACGTTTGCATGTGTATTTGGGTTTCCTTTGGTTGTATTTGGTAAGTTACAATCACACCATCGCCTAATCATTATTTCAGATCCATTTCTGTCATGTATTCGTTTGAGAGATTGGGTGATAAGGAAAAGACAGATCGGGTATCGACAGTACCTGCGTTATCTCTCTTTTAAAAGTTTAGCAGTGAGAAACATGGTTGTTTAAGGCCGTTCTTTTTTAAACGAACTTATAGGTCGCGAACTAAGTTTGTTTACCTCGCAGGCTTCGCGATCCTTTTCTTTCTTTTTTTTTTCTTTTTTCTTTTTTTTTTTTTTTTTAATTGCCCAATTATTTTTTTCGCAATCCAAGATCTGTGAGATTCGCGAATCTCGCTGACTCTGGGTTCATGGAGAAAACGGGAGCACTCAACATGTTCTGAGAACTGCCTGGATTTGAGCAAAGGGGAGTAACTATATGAAAGGTGTGCTGAATGGAAATCAGTTTGTGATAAACTCTCCTGTAATAGTTGTGGACGATTGACCTGAAGTTGCATTCTCGATTCGTAAGCAAACATTTTTATTTGGTACGGGCGAAATGTTCTGGTTCACAACGTTTTGGAAACAGTAAGTTGAATATTGCACAAAGAGATTGCTAACATTTAGTTCACAGACTGTTTAAAACAGTTCCAGTTCTGGCAGACCTAACAATATATCTGAGTGGAGCACCAGCGAGCAATATTTTGCAGGTTGTGTTCCCTCCCTTGAGAAGAGATTGTTCAAACTTCAATTAAGAATGAGTTATTTCATCGTAACTCTGCGAACTAGATCTTGGTTTTAGTGAAGAGAGAAACAGATTCATCATCAGCTGGCGCTCTAGATTCGCAAACCTATGGCTCGTTCAATGAAGAAGGGCCTTTTGACAAGCAGAGCACATATCCAGACTGCCATGCACCGTGTTGTGGAGTAGAGTAGGTTGGTGTATTGGGCCCACCATTTATTTTTTTTTTTTTTCTGTCCCAACCTCTGCGCCACCTCAGAGGCCGCTCCACGCCGCTCATTCCGACACCCGTCCACAGCCACAGCCCGGTCGGCCCCGCCGCCGCAGCCCCGGCACCGGCAATCCACAGGGAGCAGTCAATGTCAAGTCGTCAAGAGGCAACCCACCGGAGAAGACACTGCACTGCTGCCGAGTCACTTCGGTGGTGTTCAGTGGCGCCTGTTCTGATGTAACATACACAGGACACCACCTACTAAGCCCCCTACTGACGACAATAATTGCTTAGTCGCGGAGCCGGCGTGAGTGAGCTCTCCCTCCGGGGGGCGCCACCACGTCCGTCCAACGACATCCCCCATGGACTCGCCGATACCGGTGACCCCGACGGAACCAAACCAAGGCCACAGACGTGGAGAGGACATCGAAATTGAGGTCACCATGAGAGCAGGGCATGAAGGGCCACAGAATTTGAGACTTTTTTTTTTTTTCATGCTGATCGATGAGAATGAGGATGATTAAGATGATGCTACAGATTTCCATTTCGGTCTGAGACTACATGACAGGGCTGTACTCTACGCTTCCTTTCATAATATATCCCGGCGTCAACCAGGCCGAGAGATACAGGCACCTGCAGTGTTGGTCAGGAAATTTGAGCAACACTCTCAGAAACGCATCCATTAAGTGGATGAAACTCGACTGTGTGGTCCCAGTCTTCCCAACTGAGTCCGCAGCAAACTCAACTCTGGGTAGGAGCCGGTCGGGGCAGAAAAAACCCACATGACTTCTGATGGGATTCGAACCCACGACCCCCCAGCCGGGAGTCCGCGACGCTAACCACTTCGCCACGGCGGCTGGTGCCACCATTTATCTTACCCCTACCTTTCCCTCAAAGGGCCTGTAGTCAGAGCATTTGTCAGTGGAGATTACAGTCATGAGTTAGAACCATTCGGATGATCAAGTTTTCACGTTAAGAAAAAGCTACCTCTGTCGACATCCACCCAGCTGTGAATGGGCGGAGGAAGAGGTATGGGCTCCGTTTTTTCTCATGCTGTGCCCAGATGCATTACCAGCATATTAGACTTTACATCCACTTCCATCCTCTTTTTCTTTTCTTCATTTTTTTATTTCGAGTGGGTTGGGGTGTAGGGCTTCATGATCTACTTTTCGTGACGAGTAAGGCGTCAGACCCTTGTTTTAAGGTCTGTGGTTCAGTAAGGCGTCAGACCCTTGTTCTAAGGTCTGTGGTTCAGTAAGGCGTCAGACCCTTGTGTTCTAAGTCCTGTGGTTCAGTAAGGCGTCAGACCCTTGTTCTAAGGTCTGTGGTTCAGTAAGGCGTCAGACCCTTTGTTCTAAGGCCTGTGGTCAGTAAGGCGTCAGACCCTTGTGCGTCAGACCCTGTTTTAAGGTCTGTGGTTCAGTAAGGCGTCAGACCCTTGTTCTAAGGTCTGTGGTTCAGTAAGGCGTCAGACCCTTGTTCTAAGGTCTGTGGTTCAGTAAGGCGTCAGACCCTTGTTCTAAGGCCTGTGGTCAGTAAGGCGTCAGACCCTTGTGCGTCAGACCCTTGTTCTAAGGTCTGTGGATGGATCGAGTAAGGCGTCAGACCCTTGTTCTAAGGTCTGTGGTTCAGTAAGGCGTCAGACCCTTGTTCTAAGGTCTGTGGTAAGGCGTCAGACCCTTGTTCTAAGGTCTGTGGATCGAGTAAGGCGTCCGATCCTTGTTCTAAGGTCTGTGGCTCAGTAAGGCGTCAGACCCTTGTTCTAAGGTCCTGTGGTCAGTAAGGCGTCAGACCCTTGTGCGTCAGACCCTTGTCCTACGGTCTGTGGTAAGGCGTCAGGCCCTTGTTCTAAGGTCTGTGGTTCAGTAAGGCGTCAAGACCTTTGTTCTAAGGTCTGTGGTGAGTAAGGCGTCAGACCCTTGTGCGTCAGACCCTTGTTTTAAGGTCTGTGGTCAGTAAGGCGTCAGACCCTTGTCTTAAGGTCTGTGGTTCAGTAAGGCGTCAGGCCCTTGTTCTAAGATCTGTGGTCAGTAAGGCGTCAGACCCTTGTGCGTCAGACCCTGTTCTAAGGTCTGTGGTGAGTAAGGCGTCAGGCCTTTGTTCTAAGGTCTGTGGTTTCAGTAAGGCGTCAGGCCTTTGTTCTAAGGTCTGTGGCGAGTAAGGCGTCAGACCCTTGTTCTAAGGTCTGTGGCGAGTAAGGCGTCAGACCCTTGTTCTAAGGTCTGTGGTTCAGTAAGGCGTCAGATCCTTGTTCTAAGGTCTGTGGTTCAGTAAGGCGTCCGACCCTTGTTCTAAGGTCTGTGGCGAGTAAGGCGTCAGACCCTTGTTCTAAGGTCTGTGGTTCAGTAAGGCGTCAGATCCTTGTTCTAAGGTCTGTGGTTCAGTAAGGCGTCCGACCCTTGTTCTAAGGTCTGTGGTTCAGTAAGGCGTCCGACCCTTGTTCTAAGGTCTGTGGTTCAGTAAGGCGTCAGACCTTGTGCGTCAGACCCTTGTTCTAAGGTCTGTGGTCAGTAAGGCGTCAGACCCTTGTTCTAAGGTCTGTGGTTCAGTAAGGCGTCAGACCCTTGTGCGTCAGACCCTTGTTCTAAGGTCTGTGGTTCAGTAAGGCGTCAGACCCTTGTGCTAAGGTCTGTGGCGAGTAAGGCGTCAGATCTTTGTTCTAAGTCTGTGGTGAATGAGGCGTCAGACCCTCGTTCTAAGGTCTGTGGTGAGTAGGGCGTCAGATCCTTGTTCTAAGGGTCTGTGTTGAGTAAGGCGTCAGATCCTTGTTCTAAGGTCTGTGGTTTCAGTAAGGCGTCAGACCCTTGTTCTAAGGTCTGTGGTGAGTAAGGCGTCAGACCCTTGTTCTAAGGTCTGTGGTTCAGTAAGGCGTCAGATCCTTGTTCTAAGGTCTGTGGTTCAGTAAGTCGTCAGACCCTTGTTCTAAGGTCTGTGGTTCAGTAAGGCGTCTGACCCTTGTGCTAAGGTCTGTGGTTCAGTAAGGGCGTCAGATCCTTGTTCTAAGGCCTGTGTCAGTAAGTCGTCAGACCCTTGTTCTAAGGCCTGTGGTTCAGTAAGTCGTCAGACCTTTCTAAGGCCTGTGGTCAGTAAGTCGTCAGACCCTTGTTCTAAGGTCTGTGGTGATTAAGACGTCAGACCCTTGTTCTAAGGTCTGTGATGAGTGAGGGGTCAGACCCTTGTTCTAAGGTCTGTGGTGCAATTTCTACTGACGACAGCCAGGCTGAAAGAGATTTTTGACGTGGATGTAACATCGGTAGAGGCCCCCCCAGTCCCCTCCTAGTCTTTCCAAGAAGTTTTTGAACCTTGGTTCTTCACCTGAATACATGCTGAAACAAATCCCATCCCATTCCACCTTTCAGAGAACAGTTATTGTGTGTGCCAGAGAACTGACACAAAGATGAGAAAAAAAAAAAACCACCTGTCACTGGTGTAGTGCTTAGAGGTAATTTTTCCGAAGGCAGCGCATGGTGCGAATAAAAAATAATGACATACGCGAAAATGTTGTCATTGGTGAACCCGGATATCTAGTATCTAGGTAGCTAGGAACAAAGAAGAACACTTGTAAAACGTTTTCCTACCAAACTGGTTATCATGACTACGGGGCTATCTGTACGGGAAAGACAGCATGCTTCTTAATGTATGCTCAGTGTTCAAGTGGTCAAATCATTCCTTCGATTGCATGTTGATATGATCACACTACACACATGAAAAGTGCATAGACCAGTCGGCACCACAACTAGGGCTTCCGTCCACGTGGATTTGGTGCGTCAGTCAACACCTTAATATAGAAAAATAGCTGTCGCTTAAGTCGACCCTTTGAAACAGAAAAATAGCTGACACTTAAACCAATCCTTTGAAAAAGAAGAAAAGCAGTCACGTAAGTCAACCCTTGACACAGAAAAATAGCAGTCACTTGACCCTTTAAATGAGAATATATAGCAGTCACTGAAGCCAATTCTTTAAAACGGAAAAAAATGCAGTCATTTAGGTCAACCTTTTAAACCGGAAAAAATAGAACCCTTTTGCCCCTTTAAAACTGACGAATAGCAGTCTGTTGAGTGGATTCGTACAATTCTGCAAACCACATAACCACAGATTTTTTTCCGGTGAGTGTAACATCGAAAAAGTTGCCTGTTTCTTTTTCAGACACAGCCAAACACAGATAGCCCTGCACACAGTGCATTTCACAGAATGAAAAGCCATGCGAGCCCCACAGTGTATGCAGTGAGCTCTCTGTCTCAATTGCTGGAAGCCAAGTGAAATGGACGAATCACCTACTCCATTATGTAAGTATTCATTAATGAAAGAGACAGAGATCAACAAGAAATGTTGCCTTAAAGGACGAGGTGTCAAATAGGAAATCTTTTTGAATTACATTCAGATTGTAACAGAGAATACGCGCATCATCCTCATCCTCATGGACCAGACTTTTTAAAAACTTGACATTTGTCTACTGAAGTATAAGGCGGTTAGAACTGTTTCCGGTCAAAAGCCAAACTACCCTCCTCATCTTCACCGCACCTACCCCATTTATCCCCTGGTTCCCGAATGTTGTCTCCAGCAGCTGGGCAGTTATGGGATGGATTGGACAAGAGGGAAAGGGGTGGAATGGTGTTCGAATAGAGACTAAAGAAAGCGACGGGCTGGGCTGATAGCCTGCTGTTGGCGGACACGTAAAGGTTTCCGGCGCCAGTAGGTGGTTCGCCACATTGGGACCTTCCTTCACCTTTGAAGGAGGAGGATGAGCCAGGGACAGATCCGGATTGGACAGCCTTGTGAAGTGAGAAGGCTGTCGACGGACATTTCTGAGATGAGAGCGCAGATGGTTAGAGGGGGTTATGGGGTATACAAAGTAATTGCCCTTTGACCTGAGCCGAGCTAAGTGCTGATGGTCTATCAGGGAAGGTGTTTGCACTGGATGGTCATATCGGCTGTCTGTCGTTCCTTCATCAGTCCCTTTATCCATGCACCCAGAAATTCCACCCGGTCCCCATCAGTACGTTGACTACAACCCTCATCGTCCTGATTAGTTCTTCTATGCTGTGGCCTTGCAGCCTCCATTGACCACTCTGCAAGTTGTTCTGAAGATTCCATGTCAAGACTTTCATATCATGTATATACCAGAGATGACTTTTATGCCAGGTTCTTAAAGCAAGTGATTAAATATTAACATAGTGAACCCAGACCATGAGATCTAATTAGTCTAATGAAATGGGCGTTTCCTGTGTCTGTTTTGTGAGAATGAAGGCTAGGTTTTGATGACGTTCGTCACAGTAGAAATAGGATTCCGGAGGTAGGTTGTACTACTATATTCGGCTTTGTTTGAAGGCCAGATATGTCTGATATCTTCATATTGGTCAGGCCATTTTACCTCAATGTCTTTCCTTTCCTCTCGGTCACAGACACTGTAACTAATGTCATGTGCTGTCAGTGTGATCTACCGTGGTGATGAGACAATCGTCTGGCATGGGATGAGGTCTGTCAGGTTTCCATTTTTCACCCACTGGTCATCCTCCCTTAAAATCGATTTAATGCCGGTACTGGTTCCGTCACTTACCAACGCTATCCAAGTCATATCCTTTACTGCCAAGCCGGCAACAAAGGCCACACTATGGGGACCCCCTGTCCACTACAACAGTAATGACAATGCTGTTGAGAGCAAACACAATAACAAAGGCAATAATACGAATGTTAACAGTATGATAAAGAGGGTCTCAGTGGGCAGGTAAATAAAGTGACTGTTGCTTTATATTTGCGCTCATGCTGTTGCTTTATATTCGTGCTCATCCCTCTCCACCCCCACCCCCTGACTGTCTGTCTGCCCCCCCCCTATCTCTCTCTTTCTGTCTGTCTGTCTCTCTCTCTCTGCCTGTCTGTCTGCCTATCTGTCTGTCTGTCTGTCTGTCTGTCTGTCTCTCTCTCTCAGTGAAGTTTGACCATGTATATCTTTTATGCTTTGAAACTGACAGACTTTCGTGCAAGTAGTGCATGGCGATTTATTTTGGCTACAAGTAGGTCACAATGTGTAAATTATTGGCAGAATTTCTGTCTTTGTCTGTCTTTCTGTCTTTCCGTCTGTGTGTGTGTGTCTCGCTCTCTCTTCTCTTTCCGTCTCCTCTCTCCGTCTCCTCTTTTCCTCTCTCCTCCTTTCCTCCTCTCTCTTTCCTCTCCGTCTCTCTCTCAATCTCTTGTCTCTCTCTCTTCTCTCTCTCTCTCTCTCTCTCTCTCTCTCCCTCTCGATCTCCTCCTCTCTCTCTCTCTCTCTCTCTCTCTCTCTCTCTCTCTCTCTCTCTCTCTCTCTCTCTCTCTCTCTCTCTCTCTCTCTCTCTCTCTCTCTCTCTCTCTCTCGAGAGAGAGAGAGAGAGATTTCTGACAACAATTAATGAACTGGCAGATTTTGACAGAGATGATGGCAAATGTTTTAACAGGCCTTTTCTTAGGATGAAATGTTCCTCGCTGTAGGAAATTAGAATTAAAGGAAGCTGCTGGCCCTGATTCAATGATTAACGAAATATTCCCTTAAGATATTACCGTTTTCGGCTAAGTTCTTTGACAGAGTTTTTGGTCGTGGTATCTATACCGGTAGTCGGATATAATCAATCATCCTAACCCTTGCACAAGAAATGAGACAGTTATAGAGGTACTCACTCCTTGTAAAATCAGCAGCAACGTTCGTGTACGATCAAAATAACAGACTTCAAGCGTGGGTTGAAGAATATAATCTTACAGGAGAACATCAGGTAGATTGTAAGCAAGGGTGTTCCACCATCAGTATTTCTTTACACGCATGTCCTGAGTTCAGAAACAGTTTAATGCCAACTATAATCAAAAACTATTTATTGACTCAATCGATTTTGAAAGCACATTAGCTTCTCCGAATAGAAACTCGTTCTGGCTCTTTTTTTTTTTTTTTTTTTTTTTTTTTTTTTTTTAAGTGAAACGATACTTCATGAAAACTCTTTCGTTGTGTTGAAAGCATGTACAAATGTTTCTGAGGCAAGTTGAAGATTTGGAGCAAAATTGTCTAAAGTCATTAATTGTTCAGCTGGTGTAAAGCAAGGTAATGCTCTTAGTCCTTTTCTGTCTTTCTTGTTCATTTATGAGTTAGTAAGTAAAAGGTGGAAACATGGTGTATGTTTTTTGTTACATACTTTGGAATTGTTTATACTATTATTAGCTGATGATACCGTCCTGTTATCGGAAACTGTGGTCTGCTCGACAGTTTGCAACGTTATCTGTTGGCCTTAAGATAGTTATGACTACAAGTGATATCAAAAATGTTAAAAAGGTGGTTATTTAAGATAGTTATGACTACAAGTGATATTAAAAATTTTTAAAAGGTGGATATTTCCGTGCCAGGAAAATGCTTTTGGGTGGACAGAATAAGCTTGTGTCAATACTTGTAAATATTGTGTGATGTTTTTTTTTTTCAATTCTACTAAGTTTTTTGTCTGCGTGTAATGATCATGCTAGTTAAGTCTACCATGCAGTTCTTTGCATATTGAGAAAATGGGATGCAAGTGATGTATTTTTCAAGAGAACTATTCTGCAAATTGTTTGATGGTCTAATACAGCATACAGCTTTGTATGGTTCCGAAATCTGAGGTCTGGATATAGCAGTTGTATGGAAAAAGTGCATGTGTTCGCTCTAAAGAAATTCTAGATGTGGACATGGGGACACCGTATGATCTTCGGTATGATGATTTGATTAGATATTCTGTGGATATCAATACCGCTGTTCACTGTGTCTCAATACTGGTCAAAGTGCACACTATGAATGCACGCTGATTACCCCCAATATTTGTGTAATCTTATGCGTTTTAAAACCAGAAGGGATGGAATACGCGCGCGTGTCGAATGTTCGTATTTCTCTTTTCTTAATTTGGCTTTGGGTTGTTTGGGTTCAGTGACGGTGCGGAAGGAGTAAGAATCTTTCTAAGAGTTAAAGACTGTAGATAGCAATAATGTAACGATCATATTCAAAATAGCCACAGATTTAGTATCTATCGCACATTATGTTCAAACTTACTCGAGTTGGATACATGTCTAAAATTTGTAATGACCAAGTTTCGCTTTGGGTTAACAGATTTATTTGTGTATTATCTTTGTCACAGAAATCGTAACATACTCTCAGTTGCCTTCTCCACTTCGTAAAGAAACTGAGGAAGATGACTTGCACTAAGATTAATTGCACGTTGTATTATGCTGTCCTGTTTTGTTTAATCTCAGCACAAAAAAAAATGATAGCAGCAAAATTCTACAGTAGGCTTAGTGCTTTCAAATTGAACTTTTGATGTCATCACATTGTAAACATGCCAGCAAGAATTATCAGTATGCTTACACAGGGCCTTTCAAATGAGAGAGTGTACATTATCATAATACCGTGTTGTTTGTTTTGTTTTGTTTCTTATAATGTGGACCAGTTGTTTACAATGCCCATACCCTTCAGCAAGGGGCGTTGCCTTTCTATGACTAAACAATTGTCATTC
>JADBJO010001710.1:202500-232500 GCA_016801955.1 Conus betulinus | reverse complement strand
CTTAAACATCATTGTTTCATTTTCTTAACGCACTGATTTTTTTTTTTTTCTGGAAAATGTCAAGGCACTTTTTTCTTCACCACAGACTGAAACTCGGAGGAATTTTTGTTTTTGCAATGAGATTTCGTAATACACACATGTGTGGGCGTAACCATCATTAACTGGAAATTGAACAGACTGGGAGGGAGTCGAAAGTGCAGGCTAGGGAAATCGACAGACTGCTACTAAAACTGGTCTGAACCCCCATTCCCACCTCCATCCCCATCTCAACATCTCCGCATCCCTTCCTTCCTTTCTCTCCATTCCCATGATACCTCAGCCGTGGGTCTAGCTGCCCTGACGGCTTGCCTTTTGGCCGTCATTCCGTAGTTGGCCATTTTATTTCCGAAAGCGTTTTCTCGTCAGGCCGAAAGGGAGCCCAGTTTGGGTCAGAGGTCAAGGCGCCGTCATCCTCTCTGCGTTCCGCCTGTATCACTGTGCATCTTCTGGACTGGTCTGGTCACACACACACACACACACACACACACACACACACACACACACACACACACACACACACACACAACACAGAGAGAGAGAGAGAGAGAGAGAGAGAGAGAGAGAGGAGACAGAGAGAGAGAGACAGAGAGAGAGATCAGACTGTCACTTCTTTGCAGATCTTATCAACAGATAGAGAGTGGAAAGGGGAGTGAATGCGAGAGGATGTTAAAGTGAGAGAAGAGAATGTGTGTGTGTGTGTGTGTGTGTGTGTGTGTGTGTGTGTGTGTGTGTGTGTGTGTGTGTGTGTGTGTGAGATTGATTGATTGATTGATTGAGACAGACAGACAGACAGAGATGTGTCTGTCAGTTCTTTGCTGGTCGTCTCAAAGGGGAGGGAGTGTGAGAGCACACTTACTGAGAGCAAGAGAATGAAAGAAAGAGGTATGAGAGAGGATACTGAGATGATGAGCATGAGCGTGATTCAGAGAGAGAGGTGAGAGAGAGGGAGAGACTGTGTGATCGGGAGAGAGAGAGAGAGAGAGAGAGAGAGAGAGAGAGAGAGAGAGAGAGAGACGTGGTCAGAGTGGTGTATTGATTTAAGCCATTTCTACTCGTGTTAAAATGGGTAGGGTCAGGGTAGAAAACGCATGATGATACTCGTCTCAGAAACAGCCATTCCAAAATAACATAAACGAAAACAAAGTTATGTCCATGGAAGATATGTGGTGTAACATGCTCGTACTTATGGACTCTGATGAGTCTGAGCCAGCGGACGAAAGGCCTAGCAGCAGCAAATACAAATAAATCTGCCTTCGAGGGGGGATTACGATGGTTCCCTCATGCAGCTAGCGAAGAGAGAGTTTCCATATTCATGATATATTTTCTTTAATTTCATGTTCCCATTTTCTTTATCTTCAAACCCCCCCCCAAAAAAAAAAAAACAAAAAAAAAACAAAAAACCTTTTTCAAATCATTACTGTGAAGACAGACTGTGAAGACAGAGGGGTTGTTGGCCTGCGCTTTCTTTCCCCCACAATTAGATTGTTCGTCTTTGTATTTGTCTGACTCTATTCAAGTTTAAAAGGCTGTGTCAGTCTTGAATAAAAGTTAGTCTGTGTTAGGTTTTCTTATGGGAGCAAGAGTTACCCTAACTGTTTATTGTTTATGTTTAGATTGTTAATGACAGGAATATACATACCTCATAATTCATTATGCGGAAACAGAAAATGACAGTGGAATATACACGTTGGAACATGGCATTAACAATATTTATTAAAGAACATGGTGAAATTCTCACTGCTGTGTTCGGCGATCTCAGTGCCAGGACACGATGCAAAAATGTCAGAAAAAAACTTTACTGCTGGTTGCCCTCATAGTAAATGATGCTGAGCCAGAAGACTTGCTCAGTCAGTCTCTTTCTCTCTCTCTCTCTCTCTCTCTCTCTCTCTTCTCTCTCTCTCTCTCTCTCTCTCTCTCTCTCTCTCTGTCAAACAGAAATTGGGGTTTAAAATCGAGAGGAATCTGAAAGCATACTGCATCAGTTATCTTGTGTGAGCGTGGCTTGGGGATCCAATGTAGTGGGCGGGCGTGCCCACCCCTTCCCCCTTCCACAGTCCGCAGGTTACGGACGTAGACTCCTGGCTGCCCAAGAGGTCCTCTTCCTCTCGTTTGTCCAACCTGCCCGGGATTTATTCTCCCCTACGACTAGCGCCTGGGGGCTCATTTCAGCGATTGTTGATCTAATCTCTCCATTCTCTGCCTCCACACTGTGACAGCCAATCATGGAGGGGGGGTATTTGGGTGGGGGTGGCCAGCAGACCGAATTGGGAGAGAGAGCCTTCTGGTAGAATATATTGACCACAGAGCCATAAAAATAAGACGACGCCCCTCCCGCTTGTCACAGACCTTCCCGTATGATATGGCAGTTTTCTTAAATAAGGAGTTACCTCCCTTACTTCTCCTTCTCCATCACTCTGACCTTCCAATTTACCCTCTGCAGCTTCCAGCTCACCGCTCCCTCCCCCCCCATACCCCATCCCCCTCCCCCTTCCCCCCCTCCCCTCCCCCCTTCCCCCCCCCCCTTTCCCCCCCCCCCCCCCCCCCCCCCCCCCCCACCCGCTCTCCCTTGTTCTGTACCTTGTGTTTGAAAGGAGACGAAAAAATCCGTCAGCCTACTCCTTTGTCTTTGCTGAGTCTGTTACCATCAGATCTCGTCTTAAGGAATATTGAAGCATGCAGGATGTGTGCGGAGCGTCTTCGTCTCCTACTCGTTCACCTTGTTCTCCTCCTTGTCGAATCTGCTTTAGGTCAGTGATTTGCACAAAGTGCTTTAAAGATGTTTGAAATATAAACCATTAGGACATTTATGACAAAGTTGCCATTCAAAAGAATGAGCACAAAGTGTGAATGATTCTTTAGTTCACAATCAAAACTGTCCGACAGTGAAGTCTCTGGAGAAATAAGAAAAAAAAAGAAAACAAGAGAAAGAAAGGAAAAGCAGATCTGATGGCTTCTTTCCATCACTTACCCCCCAAAAAGGGGTGCCACACAGTGAGAGCGTGACAAAAACATGTCATCAGTTCAGCCTTTTGGCACTGGCCATTCCTCGTGCGTCTCTGGAAACCCTGACGTTGCCTTTCATTTAGCCCAGTGGGGCGAAAGGCGCTTAACACCACAAATAGCATTGCTTTAATTTGCATTTCATCACCGGCTACAGCCTGCGACGGTTGCTCCATTATCCTCATGACGGGAATGGAGTGGTCAGTATGTGGAGGGCAGGGCAGGCCAGGGCAGGCAACTGGGGCCGATGGGTACTGGTTTAACTGCCTGCTGTGGACAGTTCGTCTGCTGAAGATGAAGGTGGAAATGCCAGCCAAACTGACAACAAAAACTGACAGCCAGCCAGCCAGACACGTTCTTAGTTTCTTAACGCATTGTTCTCTTCTTTCTTTTTACCTATTGTAAATAGAAAACTGCACCAAGGAATGGACAGAACTTCAGAGATGTTTAGCGTCTGGAAGTCAGGGGAAATGGCAGACAAGGTCTAAATTGGAAACAACAAAAAGAAAAAAAAAAAGAAATGGGAGTAGTGTTTCTCTTGATGATACTGCATCTCTGAGAAAGAAACAGACAAGATTGAAAAAGACGATAATCTTGTCCAAAGAGAGCTCACCAGCTACTCTTCAGGGAGGGGTGATATTTTCTCCTTTAAGCCCCCAGCTTGTGTCCCAAAGGTGCAGTACTGAGAGACCAGACAGCTCAGCCCTCTTTCAATCGGCTGTCTACAGTTCACTATGACCTTTTGTCAATCAACGCCACGTTTTATTTCATCACCTTTGTTTTACTTAAACAGTAAACAAGTGGGGTAGTTTTTGCTCCCATAAGGAAACCTAACACAGAGTAACTTTTATTCAAGACTGGCACAGCCTTTTAAACTTAAATAAAGTCAGACAAATACAAAGACGAACAATCTAATAGTGGGGGGAAAACAAGCGCAGGCCAACAACTAAATTGTCTTCATAGTAATGACTTTTGCAAAACTTTGAACTTAAGGGGGGGGGGGGGGGGGGGGGGGGGCAGGAGATTGAAGATGTAAAAAACTGGGAACATGAAATTAAGAAAATATGTTACAGATATGAAAAACTCTTCACTGGCTGCATAAGGGAACCATCGCAATCCCTACTGAAGGCAGATATATTTGTATTGCCTGCTCCAATTTCCAATTTTGTTTTACTTGTTAATGGTTGTACTTCATTTCATAGCGCATTATACTCTTTTTTCATTCGATAATTTTAATGAAAATTCATTAAGAGAAAAAAAAGCTCTTTTTTTGCAAGTGAGAATGATTTCTGGCCAGCTACCTGTTGTGGTTTTGCTGGTCTGTTTTTTTTTTCGGTCCAGGTATTCATTTCTGTTGATGTTAAGTGACAGCTCAGTTCCCATGTAACAGTGCGCGCGCGCACGCGCACGCACGCATGCACGCACGCACGCACGCAGACACACATACACACACATACACACACACACGTGAGAGAGAGAGAGAGAGAGAGGAGAGAGAGAGAGAGAGAGAGAGAGAGATGTTTTGCTTTCCATTGAAAATTGCTTGATTGTTTGTGGCAATAGCAAGAACATCCATGAAATACATACATAAGAAAGACTTGTCCAACATAGAGCGTAACCCGTACCACGCAAGAACACCACATCCAGTGGCTTTCCCAGAATTTAGAATAAGAACAAAACTGATATAAAAATATATTTAAAAGAGTTCAAATGTACACCCTTGAATTATTTGCAAAAAGGGGTGGGGGTCAGTGTAGGGATAGGAATGATGAAAAGGATCTGTGGCGCCTGTTAAAGATAGTCTTCGATTTTGTCTGAACACGCAAAGCCCTAATACCTCGGCTGATTAAGACGAATGAAATGGGCGAGACAAAGATGAGATTTTGTTGGGCTGAAAGTAATCCCCGTCGCCATGTCCTGAAATGGTGGAGAACCGCGACAGAAGCCTGACGAAGCCTGTGTCTGGGCGTCTGCCAAGTGGAAAAAATGACCTCAGGTCTGAAAAAAGTGAAGATGGTCGGCGCTGAACAGTCGGCAGAATGTGGTGGGGAGTAGTCCGTGTTGTTCTACTAACACTGGAAAAAGGTGACGATAAGTACAAGTTTATTGCCCTCTGGTCGTCTGCTGGTAGGCGCAGGAGAGGGAAAAGACGAGAGAAGTAGTAGAGGGGGAGAGTGGGGATTAGTTGAAAGACTTTCTTAGTGTTCCTGTGAAATCCAGTTTTCATTTGCAGTGTGGGTTTAGGGCGGTTGTGCACACATACATCAGAGCAGTTATTTCTACTTGTGCGCAGTGCAAAGAAGCTGTATAATCATGATCATGATCATCGTCACAATCGTCAGAATCGTCACCACCACCATCATCTCCATTATCATTATCAAGGATGATGAATAATGGATTGAAGATAGCACATACATGCACAGACAGCGACAAAACGCTTTGTATTGTAGGTAATTCTTTTGTTTTATAGACGTATAAAAGTCCGTCTGTATGTAATTATGCGTACTTTTCTTATCACGCATTGCTTTCTGGCATCAGCTTATACGAATCAGGCGATTTGTTACCGTTTCCATAAATCTGAGGAAAAGTGTCTGCATTATTACTGAAAAAAAAATCGAGATGGGTGAGGGATGGGAGTGAGAATATTAAAGAGAGCTGTGTTCATGTGAGTCACGTTGCAAACAGTAAATCATAACGTAATACATTACTGTCAGAACATGCTGAAGGAGAGGGAGAATCACACGTGATGGAGGGGAGGATGGACAAAAACGAGCTTTTCCAAATGTAGTCTGCTGTTGGCTGTGTTGTGGTGCTGACATGATGCCTCCACAGTCCACAGGGAAAGAGAGTTATTTCCTGGCGGAGTCTATTGTCTGAAATGACCATTCTGTAAAATGGAAATCAAAAGGAAGCAGGCTGTCACACTACATCGTGGAACTGCTTGTTGTAGATCTTGCCGGATCTTTGTGTTTCTTGGAAAACTAAGATCCCTGGAGCCAAGAATGCACCTTCAGGACATGTACATCTCTGGTGATGACTCCCTAGCCCCCACTTCCCTGCCCCTCTTCCCTGCCCTTTGTTCCCACAGACACGAGGAGGAAAACTAAGAGAGCAATGCCACTAAGAGAGCGATGCCATCTCTCCTTGTCCCACACTGGCGGCTGTTGTGTTTTGCCTTGAAGGGGACCCAGTTTATGATCGTGCCTCTTTTCACCCACCAAAAGCTCCATAAACATGGCTGACTGCTGGGGACAGAGGGCCTGTTGCGCACGCGCCTGTCAATAGTGCCGGAGTTTGGCTCAAAGTGGCGTGACAAGTGGGGGAAATAAATGGCACCTTTCAGGTCTCTGAAATGGATGGTTGTCCTAAAGCATTTTGGGGGAGCCAGGGCTTGGATGGTGATTAAAGGAAGCCATGGCCTGGACTGATCAAGGGAGGGGTAGCCTGCCATTGATGGACACCTTTACTTCCTGGCAAATATAGATGGTCCACCACTGTGGGATCTTCACCTCTATACAGTCTGGCTTGTCCTGCTACAGCCCTGACACCAGCAGTCCACAGAGAGCAGTCAATGTCAAGTCGTCATGAGCAACGCAGCAAAGCCGACACAGTACTGCTGCCTAATCATTTTTGTGATGTCCAGTGCCTGTTCAGATTCAACATACGTAGGACACCAACGACTAAGCCCATAACTGACAATAATAATTGCTTAGTAGCAGAGCTAGTGTGAGAGAGCTCTTCTTCTAGAGAGCGCCACTATTCTACGTGAAAGCAGGGCATGAAGTGCCACGGAATTCGGAATATTTTGTATACACTTTGATGATGATGATGATGATGATGATGATGGTGATGATGATGATTATGATGATGATGATGATGACGATGATGCTGCTGCACAGGTGTCCATTGTGGTTTGAGTCTGCATGACAGGCCTGTAACATACATTTGCTGTCACAAATATCCCAGCGTCAACCAGGCCTGAGAGATGCAGACAGTTGTAGTGTTGGTCAGGGAATTTGAGCAACAACTTTGAGTGGGTCAAATAGATCAATTAACTGGGTGGTGGTCCCAGTCTCTGAAGTTGAGCCGCTCGAACAATCAAAATCACACAAATAAAATGCCTATAATGGGAATTGAAACTACACATACCCAGCCGGGAGTCCTCGACACTAACCGTAGCGACTTGTAGGTCAAGATTTTCACGTCTTGTGTGTACCAGAGGTAGCGTTTTTATCAGTTTTTTTTTTTTTCTTTTTTTTTATAAAGTGGAGGATCATTAGTTAGTGGGGGTCATGACCTTGAGAGGTGATCACTTTTATTAAACTAGGATGTTACTCGGTCTGTTTTGTGAGAATCTATGACAGGTTTTGTTTGACGTTCGTCACAATCAAACAGGACCCCAGTCGTTGTATTATGCGGTATCTCGAATAGTCTGAAGGCCAGATAGGGATAATAGTATGGTGTCTTCATATTGGTCTGGCTCTTATTCCTCGTTTTCTCACAGTCGGTCAGAGAACCGTAGCTAATGCCATTGGGTTTGTGAGTGCAGTCTGTGGTTTGCCATGGTGATGAGAATTGTCTGGGATTGGGTGGGTTCAGTCACACTTCCATTGTTTTCTCATTGGTCAGCCTCTGTTGGAATCAATTTGATGCCAGCGTTGATTTCGTCACTGATTCACTCTATCCATGTCATGTCCTTTAAAGCCCAGTCAGTCATTCAGTTATGGCGGCCGCTCTCTGTCCACACAACAGCAAGGACGACGGCAGTAACACAGGTAACAATACCGATACTAGCAATGTGATTGTGATGGTCGAAATTAGGGAGAAAAAGGTGTGACAAGTATTCGGGTAGTCTCGTATTTTCATTCGTATTTTCGTTCATCTCTGTCTCCCCCCCTCTCTCTCTCTCTCTCTCTCTCTCTCTCTCTCTCTCTCTCTCTCTCTCTCTCTCTCTCTCTCTTCTCATCCTCAAGGGTCCATTACACCCCTAAAAGGAAAAGATCATTCCAATTCAGATCTAGTTTCATAAGCATCCGATGAATGTTTCAAGTTTTACTCAGTATATCCCAAAATGCATTGATCACTGAGAATCCTTAATTTGTTTCACATCATTCCGCGTTCAGAGGAGCATGAGTTTGTTTATCCATTTCTGTTTTGTTGCATTTATCTGCTTCTCTGTATCTCTCCCTCTCTCTGTCTCTCTGTCTCTCTCTCTCTCTCTCTCTCTCTCTCTCTCATTCTCTCTCTCTGTCTGTATGTTTCTCTGCCTCTCTCTCTCTGTCTCTCTCTCTCTCTCTGTCTGTCTCTCTCTCTCCTCCCCTCCCTCCTCTCTCTCTCTCTTTCTCTTTCCCTCTCTCTCTCTCTCTCTCTCTCTCGATCCCCCTTCTCTTCTCCAGTTTATTTTTCATTCATTGGTTCCCTTTTTCGAAATATACTTATGAGTTAGCTGTTTACCTGGTTCTCTGTATTTTCATATATATTTGTGTTTGATTGCTCTCTCACCCCTTCTCCTCCCCCCCCTCTCCACTCTCTCTCTCTGTGTTGAGGGAGAGAGAGAGAGAGAGAGAGAGAGACAGAGACAAACAGACAGAGAGACAGAGAGAGAGACAGATGGATAGGTAAATAGATAGGTAGATGTGTGTGTGTGTGTGTGTGTGTGTGTGTGTGTGTGTGTGTGTGTGTGTGTGTGTGTGTGAGTACAACTTTGAGTTAATTTGACAAGAAATTGGTTTTAGTCAGTCAGTCAGTCAGTCAGTGTGTGTGTGTGTGTGTGTGTGTGTGTGTGTGTGTGGTGTGTGTGTGTGTGTGTGTGTGTGTGTGTGTGTGTGTGTGTGTGTGTGTGTGTGCGTGCGTGCGCGCACGCTTATGAATAGATTTGTATGCTTTGAAGGCCTCAACAAGGCTCTGGGTTTTCTTGCAGTTCTATCGTTTGACGTGTTTCTTTCAGTTGTGGCTTATTCTTAAGATATGGCTTCACACAAACGGTGTCCTCCTCATGCAGTACACTCTCTTAGAGTAAACATTAAACTGAGTGAAATTTTATTTGTAACATCAAAGGTTTTATATATACCTTGCACTAAAAACCCAGCAGAACTGTTGTCTTGCAATGAGCTTTCGTGATGCACACATGCGTAGGTGTACTTTATTTTTAATTCAGGAGTGTACAGAAAAAAGCGCGCACACAAACGAAAAGAAAAGAGGACAGCACAGAAGGGAATAGAAAGTGGAGGTTTTAGAAATCATGACAAACTGCTACAAAAAGTAATTTGAACCCCAATCCCCAACCCTTGCCCATTCTACCGTCTACACCCTCCTCTCTTCCTACCTTACTGCCATTTCCATAATGCCTCAGTCCCAGGACTGAGCTGCCCTGACGGTTTGCCATTTTGCCGACATTCCATAGTTGGCGATATCATTTCCGAAAGCGTTTTCACGTCAGGCCGAAAAGGGGGCTCAACTTAGGTCAGAGGTCAAGGTGCCGTCACCACCTACACGCTTGGCCTGCATAGATGTGCCTCTTCTGGACTGCTATTGTCATTGTCAGGCATGCAGAGACAGAGGGTAATGGAATAAGCATCACTGCTTTTTACATCCAGCCCTCCGGGGCCAAAAGAAATTTAGGAAAGGAAAAAAGAAATATTGATTAATATAAAATAATGGAAAATCACTCTTAAATATGAAACATAAAAAATACAAAAGGACACAAAATCTATGTACAGAGGGAACACCGACAGAAGGTGTGGGAGACGGTAGGGGTGGGAGTGGGATGGGGTGGGATGGGGGACAATTAAGAGTGAGAGGAGGGGGGATGGAAGAATAGAAAGAACTAATAAGGAAAAATGAAACATTTACACAGAACAGTTATTGGTACATCTTTGGGTAAAAGTGGTGTAAGATCAGACAGATACATCAAGTACGTAAAAAGATTGGATTTAAACTTACTAGTGTTTGGTTCGTTTTTTAATTTTCTGGGATATTATTCCACAGCCAGCCCCCAGAATCCTCTATCTTCAATCTGTCACTCTCTCTCTCCCTCTCTCTCTCTCTCTCTCTCTATCTCTCTCTATCTCTCTCTCTCTCTCTCTCTCTCTCTCCAGTCGGTCAGGAAAATGAAAAGTGTAGTAAAGAATTTTTTTTTCAATTTACCTGTTCAAGGCATTTCCATTTCGATCAGTTATGACTTCGTGAATGAGAATTTCATCCAGTCTTTGATGTGTTATGTAAAATTCATACATTGTTGTTACTTTCTCCCATACCCCCCTTCATAAGGGGCAATGGCAATGGCCTTATATGAAGTAAACCATCTGAGTTCTGAGTTCTCTCTCTCTCTCTCTCTCTCTCTCTCTCTCTCTCGCTCTCTCTCTCTCTCTCTCTCTCTCTCCCACTCCTTCCCCCTCCTCCTCTCTCTCTCTCTCCTCCTCTCTCTCTCTCTCTCTCTACCTCCTCTCTCTCTCTCTCATCATTCTCACTCTCTTCCTTCAGAATCAGGTCGTAGAATCGTGTGGAATCTGAAGGCAGACTGTATCACTGATCTTATGTGTTGCCCTTGTCTAACTAGAATCCAATGCAGTGGGCGCCACCCCTGTCCCCAGCCTGCAGGTTGCAGACGTAGACTACTGGCTGTCTCAAGAGGTCCTCTTCCTCTCGTTTGCCCAATCTGCCCGGGATTTATTCTCCCCTACGACTAGCGCTTGGGGGCTCATTCAGCGGTTGTTGATCTAATCTCTCCATTCTCTGCCTCCACACCCTGCCAGCCAATCATGGAGGGGTGGGGAGGGGGGTAGGGTGGAAGGTTAGCTGGCAGGGTGGAGTGGGAGAAAGCTTTCTCGTGGAATATTGACCACAAAGCCCCGAAATAAGACGATGTTCCATCTGCTTGTCACAAATCTTCCCACGGGATATGGCAGTTTTCTCAGATAAGGAGTCTACCTCCCTTACTGCTCCCCCCTCCCCCCATCACTCTGACCCTTCCAATTAACCCCATGTGGCTTCTGCCCACCCCCCCCCCCCCCCCTGCTCTTCTCCCCTCCCTTGCCCTGTACCTTTTTGTGTGGAAGGAGATGGGGGAAAAATCAAAAGTCAGCCTACTTCTTTGTCTTTCTTTGAGCCTGTTATCATCACATCTCCTCCTGAGGAATATTGAATCATGCAGGAATATATGGGAGCGTCTTCGTCAGCTTATGCTCTTTGTCCACCTCTCCTCCTCCTTCCCTTAATCCCGTTCTTCCTCCTTTTCCTACTCCTCCTCTCGTTCTCCCCCATCCCTCCTCCTCCTGCTCCTTCTCCTTCTTCTTCTCAGGCCCTGGTGCACCAAACATACAATGTACATTGGGAGCTCTGGTTGGGCAGCGTTCCCCTGAGTTCTTCCTCACTGTCTTGCAGCATCATACGTTGAGTCACAGTGGTTTGATGATGGTGAGGCGTGGAGATGTCCTGATTTATCTTTTTCACCACGCTTCTTTAGATATTTACTGTATTCTCCTTATTCCTTCTATCTCTTTCTAGGTTCTCTGCTTCCTAACTTCTGCATTATATTTCTTCATCCTGCATGCTTTTGTCTCTTCTTTCCTGGTCCTTCATTTTCTGTCTTTAGTGTCTTCCTTTCTGATTCTTTCGACTTTTTTGTTGTTCCATTGCGCTTTTCTTCTCGTGTGATCATCGTCATCACGTTCTTCTTCTTTCTTCTTTTTCTTCTTCTTCTTCTTCTTCTTCTTCGTCCTGTTACCTCCTACCTTTTCCTTTCCATGTTCGTCACCTGTGATTCTTTTCGTTCTCTCTGTCTCTCCATGCAGTCCTCCATTTGATGCCATTTGGTGCTATGACACTCACTGGGTCTAAATATGTTCTAATGCCGCAGATATTAAGGTAGGTGTGAAGGTGGATTCGAAATAATGAAGTGATATCATGTAATTTTCAGCACGTATAAAAGGTCTAGAACAAAATTAATGTCAGAATAGATCATGGTTCTAGCGATTAATTATGCTTGTTTCATGTTTTGGCTGTAACCCGGTGTAGTAGGTCTCAGACACCAGTCCACTACTGTTAATCCATTGACGCATACCACAGACCTCCAAAAGTAAATGTCTCTGAAATGAATCATATCTGCCTGAAACTACTTATTTGAACTGCAATGCTTTCTAGGGTACTCGAGCAGCTATGCTTAAAGTCGGTCATTCTCACAAAGTGCTTTAAAGAGGGATGAAATATAAATCATTAGGTCATTGGGAAACACAGTTGCTATTCAAAAGAATGTACATAAATGCGAATGACTCGTTAGTTCACGATCAAACATTGTCACGCACAGTGCATACTCAGTCGGACAGTGAAGTGGCTGAAGAAAAAATAGATAAAAAAGAAAGGAAGAACAGACCTGGCTCTTTGCGGTCTAGTTTACATCACTAACCCAAACAGAGAGTGTCACACAGTGAGAGCGTGACAGAAACATTTCATCAGTTCAGCCTTTTGGCACTGGCCATTCCTCATGCGTCTCTAGAAACCCCGACTTAACCTTTCATTTAGTCCAGTGGAGCGAAAGGCGCTTAACACTACAAATATCATTGCTTTAGTTTGCATTTCATCACTGGCTGTGGCGTGCGAGGCTTGCTCCATTTCCCTCACGGAGAAGATGGAGTGGTCAGTATGTGGAGGACGGGGAGCGGCAGACAACTGGGGCTGATGGGCACTGATTAACTGCCTGTCGTCGACAGTTCGTTGCTGAAGGTGAAGGTTGTAGTGTCAGCTGAACAGGCAAAACGCATACAGACAAATAAACAACCAAAACACGTTCTTCTCAGCGCGTCCTAGTTTAATTCTTTTCCCCCTTGGGTGAATAGAAGACTGCATTGAGGAATGAGCAGAGCTTCAGAGGGTGTTTGATGCCTCAACTCTGTGGATTGGTTCAAGAGCTCTGAATAGGAAACAACATAAAACATCAAGACGTAGCAGTGATTTTTCTCTTGATGACATTGTAGCTCTGAGAAAGGAACAGAGAAGATTGAAAGAGATGGTAATCCCTGTCCAAAGGGAGCCCTTCAGCTACTCTCGAGGGAGAACGTTATGTTTTGCCTCCTTTAAGCCTTAAGCGTATGTCCCAGAGGTACAATCCGAGAGATCAGACAGCTCAGCCCTCATCATTCGGCTGTCTGCAAGTATCTATGACTTCATGTTACTTCTTTTTGTGAATTAGCAACACGTTTCATGTTATTACCTTTACTTTGTTTGAAAGTGGTTGTAGTTTATTTGAGAGCGAAGTGAAACTCATTTCTTTGCCGGTGATCTGTTTTGGGTTTTGCTGGTTTGTTCATGTCTGTTAATGCTAAGAGACTGGCCGGTTCGCACATAACAGCACTCACGTCAGCCATGTGTGCGTCTTGTGAGTGAGGGAATGAGTAAGTGTGTGTGTGTGTGTGTGTGTGTGTGTGTGTGTGTGTGTGTGTGTGTGTGTGTGTGTGTGTGTGTGTGTGTGTGTGTGTGTGTGTGTGTGTGTGTGTGTGTGTGAACATATGTTGGGTGTTTGTCTGGCTTCCCCATTAAAAGTTGTTTGTTTTATTGTTTTTGTTTTGAAAAAAAAAGCAGTTGTAGTGTCTGGCTTTTCATTGCAGTTTTATCAACAAAGGAATCCAATGTTGTGCTTGGATTTCGACCGAACTTTTGTCTGTGGAGAAAAACAACCATTGCGTCCTGCTTTCCTTTGAACTTTTGTCTTGGGAAAAAAAGCAGTCATTGTGTCTGCCATTGCATGAACGTTTGTCGGTGGAGAAAACCAATTTGAGTTTCTTGGCTTTGCATTGATAGTGTTCCTGTACAGAAGCCAATCTTTGTGTCTGTCTTTCATTTGAATTTTCACCTGGGGAGGGGAAAACCAGTGTGTGTCTGGTTTTCCATGATTTGTTTTCTTTAAAGAAAAGGAGCGGCTGTGTTCTTGGCTTCCCATTAACATTGTGCCTTTTGAGAAAGCTAGTTCTTCTGCCTAACTTTCCTGTGAAGTTTTGTTTGTGGAGAAAACTGGTAACTGTTGTTGTGTCGGGCTTTCCATCGAAGTTTTGCCAACAGAGAAAACTAGTTGTTATATACATATTCAGCCTTCCTCCTAGTTTTTGTCTTTGTCTTTGGAGAAAAAAAAAACAGTTGCTGTGACTGGCGTTCCACTGAGTTTGTGTGTATAGGAGAAGCAGCTGTGATATCGGCGTTTTCTGTTGAAATAAAGTCTTCGGAGGGAACGACTGGTTCTATTTAGCTTTAGATTGAATTTTGGCCTGAGAAAAAAAAAAATTGTTATTATGTTTGGTTTCCAACTGAAATTTTGCCTGTGGAAAATAAGAATACGTTTGTCTGAGCCTTTCCACTGAAGCTTTACGTGTAGAAAAAAAAAAAAATGTATCTATCTTTCTGTTTCTTTACGAAGAAAACAGATCGTTATATCTATCTTTCTGTTTCTTTACAGAGAAAAACATATCGTTGAATCTCTCCTGATTCAAACACGTGGGGTGATTCTGTTTAGAAGCCTTAGTGGTAATAGCAGTAATGTCCGCGACAATACTTACATAATAAAAACATGTCCAACGTAGGGCGTTGTCCGTACCAAACAAGAACACTACATCCCAATGGCTTTCTTAGATTTTGGAATGAGAACAAGGCATGATATGAAAATATGTTGAAAAGAATTCCAACATACACCCTTGAATTATTTGGAAAAAGGGGTGGGGGGTTCAGTGTAGGGATGGAAATGATGAAAAGGAACTGTGGCGCCTGTTAAAGATAGTCTTCGATTTTGTCTGAACACACAAAGCCCTAATACCTCGGCTGATTAAGGCGAATCAAATGGCGAGACAAAGATAAGATTTTGTTGGGCTGAAAGTAATCCCCCTCGCCGCGTCCTGAAATGGTGGAGAACCGCGACAGAAGCCTGACGAAGCCTGTGTCTGGGCGTCTGCCAAGTGGGAAACTGATTTAAGGTCTGGAAAAGTTGAAGATGGTCGGCGCCGAACGGTCGGCTGAATGTCGTGGGGAGTAGTTAGTGTTGTTCTACTAACATTGGAAAAAGGTGATCAGAAGTACAAGCTTATTGCCCTCTGGTCGTCTGCTGGTAGGCGCAGGACATGGGAAAGGCGGGAGATGTAGTAGAGGTGGAGAGTTGGGGTAACTGGAAGAGTTACATAGTGTTCCTGTGAAAAGACAGTTTTCATTTGTAGTGTGGGTTTGCACACATACATCAGAGCAGTTATTTCTATTTCATATACAGTGGATAGAACTTTTACACTCATTAACTTGATCATCGTCATTATCATTAGCATAAGCACCACCACCATCATCTTCAGAATCATCAATGATAATGAATAATGGATTGAGGATGGCAGATACATACATCAGACAGGGAAAAAACGCATGACCGTGAATGGATAGTTAAGTTTTTGTTCTATAGACGATTATCTGTCTGTCTACATATAATGACGTATGCTTTGGTTATAAACATTGCATTCTTGCAGCAGCTGAAAAGAAACTGACGATTTAAGTTACAGTGTCCATAAATCTGAAGAAAAGCGTTTGCATCATTCCTGAAAGAAATTAAGATGGGTGAGGGGTGGGAGTGAGAATACCAGAGAGAGTTGTGTTCATGTGAGCCACGTTGCAAACAGTAAATCCTAACGTAATACATTACTGTCACAACATGCTGAAGGAGAGGGAGAATCACGCGTGATGGAGGGGAGGATGGACAAAACGAGCTCTTCCAAGTGTAGTCTGTTATTGCCTGTGTTGTGGTGCTGACATAATGCCTCCACAGTCCACAGGGAAGAGAGAGTTATTTCCTGGGGAGTCTATTGTCTGAAATGACCCATTCTGTGAAATGGAAATCAAAAGGAAGCAAGCTAGCACATGGAACTGCTTGTTGTAGATCTTGTCGGATCTTTGTGTTTTCTTGAGAACGAAGATCCCTGGAGCCAGGAATCGACCTTCAGACATGTATGTCTCCTGTGTGATGACTCCCCCACTTCAGCCTACCTGCCCCTCCTCCACCCCCGCCCTGTAGTCCCACACACAAGGGAATGAAACCTGAGAGAGCGATGCCATCTCTCCATGTCCCATACTGGCGGCTGTTGTGTTTTGGTATATGTAAGGGGCCCAGTTTATGATCCTGCCTCTTTTCAGCCAGCAAGAGGCTCCATAAACATGGCTGACTGCAAGGGAAGGAGGGCTTGTTGCTCACGCGTCTCTAGGTAGAGTCAGAGTTTGGCTCAAAGTGGCGGGACAAGTGGTGGGAAATAAACGGCACCCTTTCAGGTCGCTGAAATGGATGGTTGTCCTAAAGCATTTGGGGGAGCCAGGGCTGGATGGTGATTAAAGGAAGCCATGGGCTGGACTGACAAAGGGAGGGATAGCCTGCTATTGATGGACACCTTCACTCCCTGGCAGTGTGGTAGATGGTCCATCACTGTGGGACCTTCGCCTCTTTAAAACGTTGAAAACGATGATGAGTCTCAGGGGTGGATATTGAATCGCCAGCCTCTGTAAAGTGAGATGGGGTGTAGACAGACATTTTTGAAACGAGAGTGCAGATGGCTAGAGGGGTATGATGTATACCGAGAGAGATTGCCCTTTGACCCGAGTCTGCCTTGACTTGTAATGTATCAGGGAAGTGTCTGCACTGGATTTCTTAGCCGCTGTCATTCCTTCCTTTATCTCTGCATCCAGAGATTCCACCCAGGCCCTGGTCACCATTCTAATAAGGCCTTCTCTGCTCTGACATTGCAGCGCCCCCTGTCCTGTCTCCAAGTTGCTCTAGAGGTCTCGTTAGAGTTTGCCACCCTAAACAAGGAAGTGGTGAAGTGCGTGCGTGCGTGCGCGTGCGCGTATGTGTGTGTGTGTGTGTGTGTGTGTGTGTGTGTGTGTGTGTGTGTGTGCGTGTGCGTGTGCGTGCGTGCGTGCGTGCGTGCGTGCGTGCGTGCGTGCGTGCATGCGCATGTGTATGTGTGTGTGTGTGTGTGTGTGTGTGTGTGTGTGTGTGTGTGTGTGTGTGTGTGTGTGTGTGTGTGTCCCATCTTGTTTGTCACTTAATAGCATTACCACCACGCTGCTCATTTTGACTCCCCATCCACATTCACAGCCTGGCTTGTCCTGCCACAAGCCTGACACCAGCAATCCACAGGGAGCAGACAAATGTCAGGTCGTCATGAAGGAACCCACTATAGCAGACACTGCTCTAGTGCCTCGTCACTTTGGTGGTGTTTGGTGCCTGTTCTAGTCCAAAATACACAGGATGCCACCGCCTAAGCCGTGTACCGACGATGATAATTGCTTTGTTGTGGAGCTGGCGTGAGCGAGCTGTCCCTCTGGATGGCGCCACCACATACGTCCAACAAGAACCAGGGCATGGAGCACCACAGAATTTCCAACATTTTTTATGCACATTGATGAGGATGGAGAAGAAGATGATGTTACAGATATCCATTCTGGTCTGAGTCTGCATGACAGGACTGTAATCTTTGCTTGCTGGCATAACCAGGCGTCAACCGAGGGATGCAGACCCCTGCAGTGTTGTGCAGGGAATTTGAGCAACACTCTCACACACGAATCCGTTTAGTGGATCCATGAAGTGGGTGGTCCCAGTCGAGCCCATAATAATCTCAACTCTGGTAGGAACCAGTCAAACACACAACAAACGCCCCACAAATAAATGCTTTGTTAGGAATCGAACCCACACCTACCCAGCCTGGAGTCTGCTATACTAACCAATCGCCACAGCAGCTTACATGTTTAGATATTCACGTCACGTATATGCCAGAGGTAGCTTTTATGTTCATTTAAGTGAATTTCCGGGTTATCAGTATAGTGGGGTCACGTCCTTGGTAGCTGATTTTTTTTTAATTAAACTAGGATGTTATTAGGTCTGCTTTGTGAGAATCCACGACAGGATTTGATGACGTTCGTCACAATCAAATAGGACTTCTTCAGGCGTGGTAGTCCGCAGTATTTCGAATAGTCTGAAGCCCAGATAGGGATGATAGTCTGGTGTCTTCACACTCGTCTGGCCCTTATTTCCCTTTTTCTCACAGTCGGTCACAGGATCGTTAACCAATGCCATTGGGTTTGTGAGTGCAGTCTGTGGTTTGCCATGGTGATGAGAATTGTCTGGGATTGGGTGGGTTCAGTCACACTTCCATTGTTTTCTCATTGGTCAGCCCTGTTGGAATCAATTTGATGCCAGCGTTGATTTCATCACTGATTCACTCTATCCATGTCATGTTTTTTTAAAGCCCAGTCAATCATGCAGGTCACGTTACGGCGGCCGCTCTCTGTCCACACAAAAGCAACGAGAAGTTTGTTGAGAACAACGACAGTGACACAGGCAAAAATACGAATACTAGTACTGTGATGTGTGATGGTCAAATCGTAGAGAAAAAACGAGAGAATTAGTCGTGTTGTCTCGTATTTCTGAGCGTATAACGTCATAATAATAGCTTTGCAACGTACCCTATAATAGCTTTGCAACATACCCTATAACAGCTTTGCAACATACCCTATAATAGCTTTGCAACGTACCCTATAATAGCTTTGCAACGTACCCTATAATAGCTTTGCAACATACCCTATAACAGCTTTGCAACGTACCCTATAATAGCTTTGCAACGTACCCTATAATAGCTTTGCAACGTACCCCTCTCTCTCTCTCTCTCTCTCTCTCTCTCTCTCTCTCTCTCTCTCTCTCTCTCTCTCTCACTCACTCACTCTCTGTGCAGGTAATTTGGCATGTATAGTTTTCATAGATATAAGATATGAGGTATTTATGCGAATGATTCCAGACAGTTTTTTTTTTCTTACATTGTGCGATTTGTTGGCAGAATGTTAGTATTTAATCTGTTTGTTTATTGTTCGATTACGTTACTTTCCCTTCGAATCTATCATTCGATGGGGCCTCTTTCCCTCTTCAAATGTGTATTCTTTGTATATACTCCTGGGGCTTTGAACAACGGCTAAATTTCCGAGTTCATTAGTGCTCTCCTCCCCCCCCCCCCCCCCCCCCCCCCCCCCCCCCCCCCCTTGGTCTCTCTCTGTCTCTGGTCTCTATATTCTATTCTCTCTTGTTTTTTTTTCTCTCTCTCTGTGTCTCTCTCGCCGTATCTCTCTCTCTCTGTATCTCTCTCTCTCTGTCTCTCTCTCTCCTCTCTCTCTCTCTCTCTCTCTCTCTCTCTCTCTCTCTCTCTCTCTCTCTCTCTCAACTGTATGTGTATTTGTATATGGGCTCTCTCCCCCCCCCCTCTATCTCTCTCTCTCTCTGTGTGTGTGTTGTGTGTGTGTGTGTGTGTGTGTGTGTGTGTGTGTGTGTGTGTTGTGTACGTGCGCGCGCGCGCGCGCGTGTGTGTGTGCGTGTCTGATTGTCTGTCTGTCTCTCAGCTCTCTCTCGCTTTCCCTCTCTCTGTCATTCTCTCCTCTCTCTCTCTCTCTCTCTCTCTCCTCTCCTCTCTCTCTCTCTCTCTCTCTCTCTCCCTCTCTCTCCTCTCTCTCGTGTCTGTGTGTCTGTCTGTGTGTGTCTGTCTGTGTCTGTCTGTCTGTGTCTGTGCTTGTCTATTGATTTGTTTGGGTTTTCATGCAAATCAAACGTTTTTTACGAATTTCTTTCAGTTATGACTTTTTCCCAAAGGATGGCTTCACATTGTTCTTTAATACAAAGAAAAGTCCGCACGCAGTGACACTTTCATAACCCACGCCTCAAACTGAGTTGGGTGCTTTTTGGTTCTGATATACAAATCCGCCATTCCTGAACTGTTGACTTTTTAGATACCTTATACTAAAGCCCAGCGAGCTGTTGTCCTGCAATGAGATTTCATGACACACACACGCGTAGGTGTACTATTTTTTTTTATTCAAAAGTGTACAGGAAAACACACACACACACACACACACACACACACACACACACACACACACACACACACACACACACACACACACACACATGCCCAAACAGAAAGGAAAGATGAGAGGACGGAAGGGAGTAGAAAGAAGAGGCTCTGGAAACCATGACTAACTGCCACTGAAACTCATTTGAATCCCTGTCTCCATCTTTTGGTCAGCCCTGCCGTCTCACTCCCCCCCCCCCCCCCCCTCACTCCCCTCCCCCGTCCTTTCCTGCGTTCTCATAATGCCTCAGCCCAGGACTGAGCTGTCCTGACGGTTTGCCATTTTACCGACATTCCATAGTTGGCAATATCATTTCCGAAAGCGTTTTCTCGTCTGGCCGAAAAAGGGAGCTCATCTTGGGTCAGAGGTCAAGGCGCCGTCATCTCCTCAACGCTCCGCCTGTATCACTGTGAATCTTTTGGGCTGGTCTGGTCCCAGGGAGAGGGAGGGGGGGAGAGAGAGAGAGAGAGAGAGAGAGAGAGAGAGAGAGAGAGAGAGGGCAGTTAGAGAGACAGAGATGGTGGAGGTGCCAGAATGCAAAATTGTTTTTTTCTTCTGAGTATTAGCAGTTGTCAAGAGGAAATAGTTGGGCATGAACCGAGACTTAACCTGATCTCTGTCTGTCTGTCTGCCTGTCTCTCTCTCTCTCCTTCTCTCTCTCTCTCTCTCTCTCTCTCTCTCTCTCTCTCTTTCTCTCTTTCTCAGGATTTGGATCATAGAATCGTGTGGAATCTGAAGGAAGATTATATCACTGAACTTACGTGATCGTGGCCATTTTCTAACCGGGATCCAATGCAGTGGGGGCCCCCCCCCCCCCCCCACCCCCACTCCCTCCCCCAGCCTGCAGGTCACAGACATAGACTCCTGGCTGTCCCTGCCTATCCACGCTTGTCACAAACCTCCACGTATGATGCAGCAATTTTCTCGAAGGAGGAATCTACTTTCTTTCCTCCTCATCTCTTCGACCCCCCCCCCCCCCCCCCCTCCTCCGCATTTCACCTCTTACATCTTCCCCCTTTACCGTAGCCTCTCTCCCTCTTCTTGCATCTTCTGTCAGGAAGATGAAAAAAAGGGGGTGAAAAATCAGAGGGCCAGCCTTCTTCTTTCTCTTTGCTTAAGCCTATCATCGTCAGATCTCGTCTTGAGGAAAATTGAAGCGTGCCAAATATGTGGGAAGCTTCTTCCTCTTCCCTCTTCTCTTCTTCTTCTTCTTCTTCTCAGACTACGGCACACCACTGATACACGTAGCTCAAAGAACGTGGGTATGATGAGAGCGTTCGTTTGACAGCGTTCCCCTGAGTTCCTCCCCTCTCTCAGTTCCAGCGTAGCAGGTTGAGTCACAGTACCGGGAAACGGAGAGGAAATGAAGAGGGGGCCTTATCTGTCTTCTTTGCCACGCTTCTTGTGCTGCCATCTTCTTTCCTGCGCCTTCTTTATTCAATCTGTCTTTTGAGGTTCTGTACTCTCTGACTTCTTTATTCCGTCTGTTTCTTCCTCCTGTGTGCTTTTGTCCGTCCTTTCCTTGTTCTTCCTTTCCTTTACCTCTGGTCTTTGGTGCCGTCCTTTCTGACTCTTTTTGTCGTCTTCTGGTCCTTTTGAGCCTTTCTCCTGGTGTCATGGAGCCCATCATCATCGTCATCTTCTTATTTGATTTTTGTCTTCGTCTTTCCTTTTTTTTTTCCCTTTCTTCTTCCTTTTGTCCTCGTGATCCTTTTCCTGTAGGTCGTATGTGGCTCTCTTATTCGTCTCTTTCTCCATACATGCCTCCGTTTGAAGGTGAATTGACGGCATGGCATTCACCAAGTCCGAATATCAAGTTTCGTCTATGAAGCTATAGACTTGAATGCTGTCTCAGAAGAAAAATGAAATAAAGATCACATAATGTGTTTTCTTTGAAAGAGTAGAAAAATGTGTGTTCCAGAATCAATCATGGTCATGTCGATCGCTTTGTTTGCTGACGCCCTAGATGTCTTCCAATTTACTCATTTTCAAGTACGTTCATAATATCTTGTTACTTCAATATAACATTAACAAATATTGCTGCCTTGAAAGGTAAAGTCCGCCAAGGGGCGAATCTTGTTCTCGTGAAACATCTCTTTAGAATGGGAATGTAGATGGGAAGTTAGTGTAGCTGATGAGCAATTTGAGTGAAGTCAGAAATTCGGAGTGCTTTGAGTATGTTTGATATGTAACCTGTGACGTCAGAGACAATTATGTCCAACGTAGAGATCCAAAAGAGCGTGCATCTGACTCTTTTCTGCAGATATGAACAGGTCAGACATAGTGTCTACTCTGTCGGATACAGAGATGGCTGGAAAAAGTTAGAAAAAGCAGCCCTGACTGCTTCTTTTTGGTCCGACTTCCGTCACTGACCCAAACAGATGTCGTCAGAGAGAGAGAGAGAGAGAGAGGAGAGAGAGAGAGAGAGAGAGAGAGAGAGAGAGAGACTCTCAATCTATTCAGCCTTTTGGCAGTAGCCATCCTCCTCCAACATATCCGGCAATCCCGACTTCACTTTTCATTTAGCCCAATTGAGCGGAAGCCGCTTAACACCACAAACATCATTGCTTTAATTTGCATTCTATCAGTGTGTGGCTCGCCAAACGTGCCCCGTCTTCTCCCAGGGTTGGGGGTAGAGTGGTCAATATGAGGAGGACAGGAGCGGGCGGGCAGCAGCAGCGGCTGACCGGCTCTGATTAACTGTCTGTCCTGGACAATACGCCTGCTGAAGGTGAAGATGGGAGTACCAGCCAGACACAGGCAGGCATCTTCTTCGTTTCACAATGCGTCCTAGCTGACTTCTTTTTGCATTTTTCGTGAAAGGAATTCACAGAACTTCAGCAGGCTGTGACGTATTGCGTCGGTGGAAATGGCAAAAGGCGTCTGAATAAGAACAGGAAACCAGGAAGCAGAGAAGATCGAAGATTCTGATGCTATCGAAAGAGAGTTCTTCAGCTAGTCTTTAGTGAGAGAGTCGTATTTTTTTCAAGCCCCAAGTTTCTGTCCCAAAGGTAAGGTACTGGGAGATCAGAGGGCTCACCTGTCCCGTTCGGTTTTCTACAAATTCTCCGTCACTTTCGTTCGTTGGTGACATGATCAATATCTTTTATGTTTAATACTTTGCGGTAACACCTCATTTCCATTGTCTGGATAGTTCTTTCCATGTCCGCTGTGAGAGTCCAATCTCGACACTACACCGATTAAAAAAAAAAAAAAAAAAAAAAAAAACACTCAGTAAGTTGACATCACAATACCCCACACATGAAGCACCAGTTGACATGACACCATTACACAAATTAACAACATCAAAGACCAGTTGACATCCTGTACCGCACAGCAGACACAAGATTTTTCCCCCATTCACTTTAATGCAGGGCAGTACTTTAATGTGTGCGCGTGAGAAAGGGCATATAAAGCTGTTTCAATATATCTGAGAGAGTGAGAGAGAGTGCTGTGTGTGTGTGTGTGAGTTAGTGTGTTGACACAATGTGTAAGTCCCCGATTATGTAACATCAAACCATTGTCCTGACGCGTCTTCCTGACGACAGTCCAGCCGCCAGTCAGACTTTCACGGCGATCTCCAATATTTGACAGAGAGAAGCCAAGACAGAGATGGGTGTCCTGACGCGTCTCCTGTTTGATGTGAGATCTCCAACAACCAATCAGAGATGGGTGTGTTGGTCTCTGTTTGATGTGATCTCCAACAACCAATCAGAGATGGGTGTGTTGGTCTCTGTTTGATGTGATCTCCAACAACCAATCAAAGATGGGTGTGTTGGTCTCTGTTTGATGTGATCTCCAACAACCAATCAGAGATGGGTGTGTTGGTCTCTGTTTGATGTGATCTCCAACAACCAATCAGAGATGGGTGTGTTGGTCTCTGTTTGATGTGATCTCCAAATCAACCCATCAGAGATGGGTGTGTCGGTCTCTGTTTGATGTGATCTCCAACAACCCATCAGAGATGGGTGTGTTGGTCTCTGTTTAGTGTGATTTCCAACAACCAATACTGGGTGTGTCGGTCTCAGTTTGATGTGATCTCCAACAACCAATCAGAGATGGGTGTGTTGGTCTCTGTTTAGTGTGATTTTCAACAACCAATACTGGGTGTGTTGGTCTCTGTTTAGTTGCATGTTGTTCAGCCGGGGTTTTTTTTCCCCTCCCACGCACCATGAATATTAAGGGGATTGGTGGATGGAACAATGCGTGTTCTCTCCCCCTTGTGGCTGCGTAACTGCTTGGAAATAGAAAAGGAAACGTGAAGGGAAGACTACTCTTGATTCCGAGGACGTGGTGTCGTGAACTAGCGTCCTGGGAGGACCGCCGGTTTCCTTGTCAGCGCTCTGAGCACTAATAAGGGAAAGTGCTTCATCCATCTTCCTTGACATCCTCCATGTGTTACCGAGCTGTGTTCCTCCTCCCCGTCACCTCTTCTTTTTCTTCCCTTCCCTACACCCCTTTATTCCACCCCCACCCTACCCCACCCCCCACTTTCATGTGCCGTCCCCTCTCTTTCCATCACTCACTGTGTTAAGATTGGCGGATGATGATGATTCAGATCCATATCCATGATTTCATGTGAAGTCTTGTGCGTATATGTATCCGTGTGTGTGTGTGTGGTGTGTGTGTGTGTGTGTGTGTGTGTGTGTGTGTGTGTGTGCGCGCGCGCAAGCGTGCGTGCGTGTGTGCGTGCGCGCGCGCGCATGTGTGTGTGTGTGTGTGTGTGTGTGCGCGTGCGAGCGTGCGTGCGTCCGTGTGATCACATTCAGACATTTGTTTTAATGGCAAGAACCAGGACATCCTCGTGAAACCACCACCTTTGAAAGTTCCATTGTTTACAAGAGCAGAGTGTCGTTGGTGTGTTGTCGTTTTGCAGGGAAGGTTTACTTTCCGAGAACCAAAGCAGACTAGATGAATGGTTCAGCCTGCTAAATTTGACCATGCCTTGTCAGTGCGACAAATCAAAACTTACATACTGAGGCACTTGCCGTTCGCAGCCTGTCTGGTACAGGGCCCTTCGGTGACATTAGAAGAAAGGGTTTCCACAGTTGTGTAAGGAGTGGGAGGTGGGGGGGGGGGGGGGAGGGGTAGGCACGGGGATCCTCCAAAATTCTATAGAAGGGAGCAGAAGGGGAAGCAGACTCTTCTTTCAGTATGTTGTAAAGGCGACGGGAGAGATGTCGTCTTTCAAACCTTTGACAAAGCAGGATCGCGGGTATGGACACCTCTTCCAAAGTGTTGTTTGTCAAAGCTGAGTAGAGGTGGGGAGGACCTCGGCCCCATCCCACCACCCCACCTCCTGATCAGTTCCAAAAAACTGGGAAGGGGGGTGGGGGTGGAAGGGGTCCCAAATGGAGTGCGGGAAGTCCTTCTCCACTGGGCCAAGGAGTGACGAAAACAATTCTGCGACAGAGGTGGCCGATGAAGCTGGTGGACCCGCTCCTCCCGCCCTGTAGTGGAATACATTTTTGTTGACAATGGACTTAATTTTCACATAAATATTTGATGATTGTTACATATAGCACGCTCTCTGACCTCCCCCCACCACCACACACACACACACACACACACACACACACACACACACACACACACACACACACACACACACACACACACACTCTCTCTCTCTCTCTCTCTCTCTCTCTCTCTCTCTCTCCCCTTCCCCACCTTTCTCTCTCTCTCTCTCTCTCTCTCTCTCTCTCTCTCTCCTTCCCCACCCCCCCCCCCCCCCCCCTCTCTCTCTCTCTCTCTCTCTCTCTCTCTCTCTCTCGTGAACAGGGGTAAACTGAAATGGACGTGACAGCTGGCTTCATAAAAAAAGTCTTAGTGAAAAGATAATCGTAGACGTGCAGTCATTCGTTTCATTCACGCGGCCTCAAGTATGTCAGCTTTGTGTGGAAAATAAAGCACACATGCCCTTAGCATTTCGACATTGTCGAGGGAGGGGACTGAGATAAATGGATGGATAGACAGACAGACAGACAGATGTGTGTGTGTGTGCGTGTGTGTGTGTGTGTGTGAGTGTGTGTGTGTGTGTGTGTGAGTGTGAGTGTGTGTGTGTGTGTGTGTGTGTGTGTGTGTGTGTGTGTGTGTGTGTGTGTGTGTGTGAGAGAGAGAGAGAGAGAGAGAGAGAGAGAGAGAGAACCCACAAATCCTGGCATGCAGTTTTCCTTTACTTCTTTGGTGCCTGTTTTTCTTCTTTTTTTTCCTTTTATGTCATCCTCTCTCTCCTCCCTCTCCCTCTCTCTCTCTCTCTCTCTCTCTCTCTCTCTCTCTCTCTCTCTCTCTCTCTCTCTCTCTCTCTCTCTCTCTCTCTCTCTCCCCCCCCTCCCCCCCCCAAAAAAAAAAAAAAAAATCTCACTCCCTGTATGTCAGGCGGAAATTGCAGAACTTAGTTATGTTACGTATCGACATAAGCATGCAGCACGATGATTCGTGCGCTTTCTGCCTACAAATTGTGTCGGATATCTAACGCTGTTTCGCACGTACTTTCATTTCACGTCATGCTCCAGTTTGGCAACTTATATCTTGAGCTAATGAACAGCTCCGCTGGTAGAGTGACCTGAAGATCTGTGGCACAAGACACTGTGTCCATGTGAAATATCCATTCCATAGAGGCCCACACAGTTCACAGCTTTGCGGATTTTGAAAACTGTTTCTTGTTACAGATATGCGTCGCTTGATGAAACACGCATGGCAGAAGGACTCACGTTCCAGTCGTTGCATTGCACTGTTGAGTGCTGAACAGGTGTGCAACAATAACTCTCAGTGAGATCGCATGGCTGGTGAACGGGAGCCCGTGTCTGTCACTGGTCAGTGATGTGCCTCGTTGGACAAGTGGCAAGTGAACAGATCGACCCTAAACACTCTTTTTCTTCATGTAAAGAATCTGTGGCAGTCCAGTCCAATTCTCCTCAGCTATTAGGTAATCAGGTGGGACAGAGTCAGGCATCTCGAAGCAGCTATGTTCACTGGCTCATGATGCGAAATGCAAAAAGAAGTGTATATCACCTGAATACAGCAGGCCATGAAATGCTAAAAGAAGTGTATATCACCTGAATACAGCAAGTCATGAAATGCTAGAAGAAGTGTAAATACTTGACTACAGCAGGTCATGAAATGCTAAAAGAAGTGTAAATCACCTGACTACAACAGGTCATGAAATGCTAAAAAGAAGTGTAAATCACCTGACTACAGCAGGTCATGAAATGCTAAAAGAAGTGTATATCACCTGACTACAGCAGGTCATGAAATGCTAAAAGAAGTGTATATCACCTGACTACAGCAGGTCATGAAATGCTAAAAGAAGTGTATATCACCTGACTACAGCAGGTCATGAAATGCAAAAAGAAGTGTAAATCACCTGACTACAACAGGTCATGAAATACAAAAAGAAGTGTAAATCACCTGACTACAGCAGGTAAAATGAAATGCAAAAAGAAGTGTAAATCACCTGGCTACAGCAGGTCATGGAATGCATTCACGCGCAAAAACAGCTTCAAAACTCTTATATTACGACTTTGTTAGGCAGGACACTCCGGAAAGACTTTGGGGGGGATACAAAATGGTATTTGGCGATTCGTCTGTGACATATCCTAAAATGGTACAAGTTTCGTTTCGGATGGATGTATCACAAGGCCGTTTGACCTGCCGTGCGCCATACCGAAGGCTGAGAGTAACCGGCACCAGAAAGCTCGGGACAGGCCTGCACCAGTCAGGTAGCCGATGGTGTAGTGTCACTGCTTGACTTGCTGCAGTTCGCTGCACGTATTTCACAATGTGACATGCCTTTCATCAAATGGCTTTGAGGGCCCGTTTATCTTCCTTGTTTGCGCCTTTTGTTTGTGCCTCTTAAGGAGTGTTTTTTTTTTTTTTCCAGGACGAAACTTTCTGATGTGACTAACATCTTGGAGATCGCTGACAATAATTGTTAGCCGTGAGGAGTATGGCCACTGTCACCATGTGTCTGGACCATCATCATAGTCATCCAACTCACAGTCATGATCAGTGAGTTTGTGGGGCGGAGATTTAGATGTGAAAAGAATGCGGTCACCAAGGTTAGAGTAGTCTCATTCGATCCCCTCATATCATTTTTCTACTTCCACCGTAGGAACGAAATTGAAATTACATTTAAAACGAAGTTCTTTTAATCATTGGCTGGTTTATTTACATATGCGGACCTGCATATCGAGATACACAGAGATGTATGGCGATCTCCACTAGGAGCGGGGGGGGGGGGGGGGGGGGGGGGGTCTAGATAATGCTCTATACACACCAGATAATTTATTTCCTGTTTGGTTCCTTCCCAACGACTTGGTAATTCGTCACGTGGGTGTTAGACCTTTCATCATGGCAGTGTGGTGAGAACCCTGCCTCGTTTCGTTCTTCACCAGCGTGTTTTCACGTTTGATCACAGCAATCCGTTGATAATACTGTGTCGTTGTTCTTCACAAGGGTGTTTCACTTGTCAACTTGCCATCAGAGCAATCCGTTGATAATACTGTATCGTTGTTGTTCTTCTTCACAAGGGTGTTTCACTTTTGATCAGAGCAATCCGTTGATAATACTGAGGCATTGTTCTTCACACAGGGTGTCTCACTTTCGATCACAGCAGTCCGTTGATAATATTGTATCGTTGTTCTTCATGAAGGTGATTCACTTGTCATCATAGCAATCGGTTGTTAAGACTGTATCGTTGTTCTTCACGAGGGTGTTTCACTTCTTATCGTAACAGTCCCGGTGATAATCCTGTTCCGTTGTTCTTCACGAAAGTGCTACACCTTTCATCATAGCAACCCGGTGATATCTGATCATTCTTCACGAGAGTGCTACACCTTTCATCATAGCAACCCGGTGATATCTGATCATTCTCACGAAAGTGCTACATCTTTCATCATAGCAACCCGGTGATATCTGATCATTCTCCACAAAGGTGTTAACATCTTTTATCATAGCTGACCGGTAATAATCCTGTCTCCTTCCTCACAAGGGTGTCACACCGGTCGACATAGCGAGATGGGTGACATGTGCATACAAGGACAGCAACGTGGCGTATTTTCCCAGGGTAAGAAGCAGAACCAGACCCAGAGAACTCATGAAGTCGTCTCTTAACTTAAGGAAACACAAACCAGCCGCCGTGGCAAAGTGGTTAGCGTCGCGGACTCCCGGCTGGGAGGTCGTGGGTTCGAATCCCATCAGAAGTCATGTGGTTTTTTCTGCCCCGACCGGCTCCTACCCAGAGTTGAGTTTGCTGCGGACTCAGTTGGGAAGACTGGGACCACACAGTCGAGTTTCATCCACTTAATGGATGCGTTTCTGAGAGTGTTGCTCAAAATTTCTGACCAACACTGCAGGTGTCTGTATCTCTCGGGCCTGGTTGACGCCGGGATATATTATGAAAGGAAGCGTAGAGTACAGCCCTGTCATGTAGTCTCAGACCAAAATGGAACTCCGTAGCATCATCTCTCATGATCATGATCTCATTCTCATCGATCAGCATTAAAAAAAAAAAAAGTCTCAAATTCTGTGGCCCTTCATGCCCTGCTCTCATGGTGACCTCAATTTCGATGTCCTCTCCACGTCTGTGGCCTTGGTTTGGTTCCGTCGGGGTCACCGGTATCGGCGAGTCCATGGGGGACTGTCGTTGGACGGACGTGGTGGCGCCCTCCGGAGGGAGAGCTCACTCACGCCGGCTCCGCGACTAAGCAATTATTGTCGTCAGTAGGGGGCTTAGTAGGTGGTGTCCTGCATATGTTAGATCAGAACAGGCGCCACTGAACACCACTGAAGTGACTCGGCAGCAGTGCAGTGTCTCCTCCGGTGGGTTGCCTCTTGACGACTTGACATTGACTGCTCCCTGTGGATTGCCGGTGCCGGGGCTGCGGCAGGGCCGGCTGGGCTGTGGCTGTGGACGGGTGTCGGAATGAGCGGCGTGGGTGCACTGCCTCTGAGGTGGCGCAAAGGTTGGGACAGCAAAAAAAGAAAAAAAAAAAAACTTAAGGAAAACATTTGCATGCAGGTTTGAAAAAAAAAAACGAAAAAAAAAGAAAATTAGAAGAGCAT
>JADBJO010001710.1:195000-200000 GCA_016801955.1 Conus betulinus | reverse complement strand
TGCGAATGAAGTATGCGAGGTCTCTACACTGTTCTTTTGCTCACGGTAAAGTGCCATACCAATGCTGTTGATATTATTATTATTAATAATATTATTATTGTTATTATCATTATTTTTTATTTCTATAGCTGTTGATATTGTTATGATCATTATCATTATTATTATCATTAGCATTATTATCATTACTGTTCAAGTTGCGCGAAAAGCAGTGGTTTAACAGCAGGCGGTTAGTGTGGACGTTGTTTTCCTGGCAGACTTGGTGTTGATCCTTTGATAAACGCGACATTGCACTCCTCCTTCGTCTCCGTGTTCTCCTCTTGCTCTTTGCCCATTTTCAGCCCCCCCCCCCCCCCCAGCCCCCCCCCCCCCCCCCCCCCCCTTCCCTCCACCCTTTATTGTCCCGGCTTCACACTGCCTTGTAGGCCGCCGACACAGCTACATACATCCTGATCGCTCTGCACAGCGTGACACTGACCTTATGTTGGCTTAGTTGCACGCTAGGGCTACAGCAGGTGAAAGGGAACATCAGTGCTCAGGCCGAAGACAAAGCGACGTTGGTGTATGTGTTCATTCACTGAACCTCCGGCACCCCGGTACCACCAGCAGTGGGCCGTGCTGGATGGGCGCCTGTCAGGTACTAGAACTGATCAGATCACGATCGCTGAAAAAAATGTGGAAAAGAAATAATAAGGACCATATCTAGTTGTAGTTAACAAAAAATGTGGAGAAGAAATAATAAGGACCATATCTAGTTGTAGTTAACAAAAAATGTGGAGAAGAAATAGTGAGGACCATATCTAGTTGCAGTTAACAAAAATGTGGACAAGAAATAATAAAGACCCTATCTAGTTGCAGTGAACAAAATAATAAAGAACAGTCCATGTTGGCCAGCAACAGGGCAGTGGGAACAGCTGATGCCCATCCGTTGTCAAAACCATGTACTACTTGGTATTTGAGCAGTGTAGCTCAGCAGGTTTGAAATCATACTGCCTAGGTATCAGAGCAGCGTTGGTCAGCTTTTATTCAAACACTGCCTAGATATTAGAGAAACGTAGCCCAGCAGTGTTCGAAACCATACAGCCTAGATATTAGGGCAGGGTAGTTCAGGAGTGTTTGAAAACCATACTGCCTAGGTGTTAGAACAGCGTTGTCAGCGTTATTTGCACGCTGCCTAGATATTAGAGCAGGGTAGTTCAGAAGTGTTTGAAACCATACCGGCTAGGTATTAGGGCAGCGTTGGTCTCAGTGCCTAGGTATTAGACTAGTGTAGTTCAGAAGTGTTTAAAACCATTCTGCCTAGCTTATCTGAGCAGTGTAGCTTTAACGAAATTCAAAGCCATACTGCCAAGGCATTAGAGCAATGTAGCTCAGCGGAGTTCAAAACTATTTCTACCCTGGAATAACAGCAATGTAGCTCGGCACTGTTCATTCCATAGTGCAGAGGTATTATCGCCGCGCAGGTTGGCAGTGGTTTAAGCCACACTGCCATGGTATTAGAGTTTTGTAAAGCTCGGCGGTGTCAATATTACCTAGGTTTTACAGCAGTATAGGTCACTAGAGTGTGAAACCATACTGCCTGGGTATAAAAGCAGTACAGCTTAACAGAGTGTAATAGCGTGATGCCTGGACACGCGGGCAGTGTGGCTTAGCAATTTTGAAACCGTACTGCCCAGTTATTAGAGCAGTTTAGCCCAGAAGTGTGTAAATCCACACTGCTTGGGTGTTACAGTACTGTAGCCTATCATGATGTTAGACCATACTGCCTTGACGTAAGAGCAGAGTGGGGCAAGTGGGGCAAAAGAGACTAAACCACATCCCTAGGTATTTAAGTTGTGTAGTCCATCAGTGCTCAAAGCCCCACTGCCTCTGCACCAGAGTGGTGTAACGCCAAAGGGATAAAACTGTCCTGCTGAGTCGTGTATTCCAGCACTGCTTTGAAACCATGCTATCAAGGCACATAGTATAGTCCCACAGCATTTCAAACCACACGAAGTATTAGACCAGTGCAGCCCGTTCGTGTTTAAAGCCATACTACCTAGAGAGTGGAGTGGTTCAGTCCAGCGGTATTTGCCACCAAACTGGCAGGGTGTTAGTGTGGCACAGTCCGGCAATGTTTTTAAAACTGCCCTGCCAAGGTTACAAGGTTAGCATTAGTTTAAAAAAACCACACTCCTGCTCGTGTTCGAGCGCATGCACAATTACGTTGAATCTCAATATGGGACCCAGCTGCCTGGTAATTCTTTTCTGTATCACCTTTTATTGCACACAGTTGACGTGTAGTCTAGCTCACAGGGTATTTCGTTACCACAGAATTCATGCATGAATTCATGCATGAATTTGATGGAGGGACTGGTTTACCTTTGGGGAAAAAAAAAGGCCAACTGTGGGGTCTGGCGACCACGCGTGTTTTTGTGCAGGGGATGGAGCTCAGGTTAGAGGGCAGCTTCACTTTCATGCTGGCACTGCACAGAACGATTTTCTGTGTGTAGATGTCGACTTAATTAAGCTGCGCTGGGGGGGGGGGGGGGGGGGGGGGGGGGCTCAATAAAGTAAAACTGTGTAGATTTCTTCCTGTCTTCTCGTTCGTGTGAGAGAGAGAGAGAGAGAAGCGAATGCGCAGTGACGTCCCTTACCACGTAGGCAGTCAAATGCTTGCTGTGCGCGCTTGCAGAACCCGCCAAAACCTTGATGGGGTTAACCTGGCCAGTACACCGGAACATTCACTGTTAATATCACCACATTTTCCCCCTCGTCTGGACAAAAGCACTGTTGCCACTCGAGCGTCGCGTCTAGCTGTGTGTGTGTGTGTGTGTGTGTGTGTGTTTGTGTGTGTTGACCTTTTAAAAGAAATTTTAGGGCACACAGGATCAGTTTTGTTGATGCATTTTTTTGTTTTTTTGTTTTTTTTTTTAGTTTTTGTTTTCTTTTTTCTCCATTTTCGTGCGTGAAGTGTACGAGATGTTTGCTGAACATCAATTAGTTTGTCGGCTGAGAGGGGAGGGACAGTTCCTTTTCCAGTGTCCAGGCCACCATTTAGTGAAGGGCAAAAGAGAGCGAGTTGGGGAGAAGAGGAGGGTCTGTGTGGTGGAGGAAGGGTTGGGGGTAGAGGGGGGGGGGTGGGGGTGGGGGAGGGACATATATCCGTGTCCAGGCCGCCAATCAATGCCGTGCAATCCTCTTTGGCTGGATGGTTCTTTCTCGTGATGGTACCACTGGCTGGGTTCGGTAAGGGTCACGCTTTTTGTCTTGTCCAGTGAAAATCTGTCTAATGATCTGTCTGCTGGCTGGCGCTCTCTCTCTCTCTCTCTCTCTCTCTCTCTCTCTCTCTCTCTCTCTCTCTCTCTCTCTCTCTCTCTCTCTCTCTCTCTCTCTCTCTCAACAAGCACAACTAAGCGTGCGTATTGCCACGTTGTTCGTGTTCACGTGAGCTGTATGGACTTAGTACTTTCTTTTGGTATTTGTTCCACAGGTCTTACGAATACAGTATATTTCATCTCACTCAAGAAACACTTGTGTGTGTGTGTGTGTGTGTGTGTGTGTGTGTGTGTGTGTGTGTGTGTGTGTGTGTGTGTGTAAAGTGTTGTCTGCGTGCATGCCTGCGTGCAAAGTGTCCGACTCAGAAAAACGCGACCAAAACAAAGTTTTCGAACGGAAAAATTCCTTTCTACACCACAACACCGCGTGACAGACGTTGATGCACACAAAGTAAAATGTCACGCTGCAGTTCACTGTGATACATTCTATGGTGTCACGCTGGGTGGTTCACTGTGATACACTCTGTGGTGTCACGCTGGTGGGTTCAGTGCAGTACACTCTATGATGTCACGCTGGGTGGTTCACTGTAATACACTCTGTAATGTCACGCTGGGTGGTTCGCTGTGATACACCCTGTAATGTCACGCTGGGTGGTTCACTGTGGTGCACTCTGTAATGTCACGCTGGGTGGTTCACTGTGATACACTCTGTAATGTCACGCTGGGTGGTTCACTGTGATACACTCTGTAATGTCACGCTGGGTGGTTCACTGTAATCCAGTCTGTAATGTCACGCTGGGTGGTTCACTGTAATACACTCTGTAATGTCACGCTGGGTGGTTCACTGTCATCCAGTCTGTGATGTCACGCTGGGTGGTTCACTGTCATACACTCTGTGATGTCACGCTAGGTGATTCACTGTCATCCAGTCTGTAATGTCACGCTGGGTGGTTCACTGTGATACACTCTGTAATGTTACGCTGGGTGGTTCACTGTCATACACTCTGTGATGTCACGCTGGGTGGTTCACTGTCATACACTCTGTGATGTCACGCTAGGTGGTTCACTGTCATCCAGTCTGTAATGTCACGCTGGGTGGTTCACTGTGATACACTCTGTAATGTCACGCTGGGGGTGGTTCACTGTCACTCTGTGATGTCACGCTAGGTGGTTCACTATCATCCAGTCTGTGATGTCACGCTGGGTGGTTCACTGTCATCCAGTCTGTGATGTCACGTTGGGTGGTTCACTGTCATCCAGTCTGTGATGTCACGCTGGGTGGTTCACTGTAATCCACTCTGCGATGTCACGCTGGGTGGTTCACTGTAATCCACTCTGCAATGTCACGCTGGGTGGTTCACTGTAATCCACTCTGCAATGTCACGCTGGGTGGTTCACTGTAATCCACTCTGCAATGTCACGCTGTGTGGTTCACTGTAATCCACTCTGCAATGTCACGCTGTGTGGTTCACTGTAATCCACTCTGCAATGTCACGCTGGGTGGTTCACTGTGATACGCTGTGTAATGTCACGCTGGGTGATTTCACTGTAATCCACTCTGCAATGTCACGCTGTGTGGTTCACTGTAATCCACTCTGCAATGTCACGCTGGGTGGTTCACTGTGATACGCTGTGTAATGTCACGCTGGGTGATTCACTGTAATCCACTGTGTGATGTCACGCTGGGTGGTTCACTGCAATCCACTCTTTCCTTTTGGATGTTAATCTGTTCTGTTGTACCCACAC
>JADBJO010001710.1:185000-190000 GCA_016801955.1 Conus betulinus | reverse complement strand
GACATACAAACAGACTTTATTTGGTTTGCCGCTCCATCGTCATGCGACACCATTAGCGGGGAGAGAGGCGGGGGGCGGGTCTAACCCACCCCCATCGCCACACCATCGTGCCCCGGCCCCCGCCCCCACCTCCTGCCGTCTACCCTCCATGTCCTAGCACCCATTCGGAAGTCAGTGGTCAGTGGTTTCTTAATGTTCCTGTCCTCCTACTAGCTCTATAGTTTGCACGTGCGCACCATAACCAGCCTGCCATCACTCCGGGCAGCCCGCCGTTACGGCCGTTAATGAAGTGGACAGAGAGACTGTGAGCCGGGCAGTTTGTCCACATGAAGGACTGCCGTTATTTACGAGGCGGGGAACGCCCCCCCCCCCCCCCCCCCCCCCCCGGCCCTCCCACCCCACCCCCCACCCCCCCCCCCCCCCCACCCCCCCCCCCCCCCACCACCCCCCCCCCCGCCCCCCCCACCCCCCCCCCCCACCCCCCCCCCACCCCCCCCAACACCCCACACCCTTCCCCCCTATCAGAACGCTATGAAAGAGCCAGGAAGAAGAGAGCGAGTGAAGGATCACGGGGGCAGGTCAGGTGTCGGCGGAGATGGGGCAGAGAGAGGAGGTGTTGTATGAGTGCCAGACCACTGCCCGAGAGGCGCCCCGTGCCACTGCTGGCAGAGGTGGAGGTGGAGAGGTGGAAGAGCTGCCTCGAGTCATGCCGCACACAGGTCTTGCCTGGTGGCCATTCCCACTGTTAGCATCTGTGACTCAGCATGAGTCTGCTGAAGTCTTCCTCTCTTCCCTGGGATTCCATAGTATTGTCTTTGTGCAGTTCCTGGGCCAAAAACCATTCTTAGCTTGACCGGAATCATGAGAGTGGTGCACGCGGAAAAAGCTGTCAAGGGTTGTCATCACCAAACACGTAAAATGTTTGTGTCCCTTGAAAACTGTTGCGAAAGTCCCTAGTTTAACACAGCAAAAAAGGGACAAATATAAGATTCCCTTTAATAGTGAAATATCCAGGTGGATGTTCTGTGTATGTTGAGAAATGCACACTCTCTTATCTCATTAGAGCAAAGCCTTTGATACGGTAAGAGGATGGAGACCATTTGAATTCCGCGCATTATTGTGAAACTTACACGATCCACTTGTATCTTACTTAAACCGCGGGACAACCACCATTAGAGTGGCGAATTGATGCATGCAGGTGTTATCACCACTTGCTGTTTAGGCCTAGAGACCAGTCGGACTGTGATAAGGTCCTGAAATTTTGGGCACGATTACAAGCAAAAGTGTGCATACATTTGGATAATACAACATTGCGGACAGGTCTCTCACAGGATAAGGTAAGGTAATGCTGCTTACAGCCCAGCCGACCGCAAAGGGCCATATCAGAGCTGTCACCTCTCACCGGAAAACAGTGTTGAAGTGAAACATGTTGGGCAGCATGTCCTTGCCAGTGAAACTTAACAGCTCTCTTGTGAACGTTCCTGAGTTCACTGTGGCTTGTGTAGTGTATCCTTAGCCACCTTGGAGGGGAAGAAGTCTACGCCTTATCAGTAAACGATCATACGGATTGTTGAAGCAGTCAGTGCGAGGCAGCTCGTGGCTGCGAGTGTTGGTAGCAGTCTTGCACGGCTCCCGTGTAGGTCGCAGACTGCCCGACTGCCTGGAACCTGCTGCCCTGCTCACTGTGACACCCCTGCTCGCTGATTTACGACACCACTCCCGTGATGGGTGCCCGGGGCTGCCGTCGGCAGTGAGAGCTGGCCATTGTGGGGATGACAGTTACTGCAGGGGGAGACGAGAGTGTCTGTGGGAGGAGGGGGAGGGAGGGGGGGGGGGTGACAAGCGAGGCATCGAGTTTTGTGGGGTTGTGAAACTGGATCCCTCACGTTTCTGCTCTTGGGTCACTCGCGCTTCAGATGTGGACCCCTCCCGTGACAAATCTTGGGAGATTATGGCTACTTTGGAGGTGATGGTTTGCCTTCCCTGACCTCTTCCCCCTCCTCCTCCCCACCCCTTCTCCTCCTTCTCCACGTCAGGGGATCTGTTTCTGTGGGGCGCTTAAGAAGGTGTGAAGCTGAAGGTGTGTGTGGGTGTGGTGTGTTGACGGTAGACGTGTAGGTCGTCCTTTAACAGTGAGATCGTCACGGCGTTGCCTTCGTTTGGCCCATGGGTTAGGTTAAGCGTTTGTGACTCCCTGCTTAGGTCGCAGATATGGTGGAGAAACACAATAAGCTTTAGTTTATTGCTCTCTCTCTCTCTCTCTCTCTCTCTCTCTCTCTCTCTCTCTCTGTGCGCGCGCGCGCGCGCGTGTGTGTACGTGTGCGCGCGCGCGCGCGCGCGCGCGTGTGTGTGTGTGTGTGTGTGTGTGACATTACTTTGTGAGCGACCTTAGGGTATTGTTTTGTGGTTTTTGATGCTTAGTTTGAAAACGCCTTAAAAAGACACAATTGTCGAAAGTTTACCCATTTGCTTTGTTTAGTGTATTAAGAAGGTATTTCTTTGCACATCACTTTGTGCGCCTATTCGTATTTTGGGTTCTGTTTTCAGTAACGGCTCAGTTTGTTTCAGTTTTTAAACAAATAAAAAATCTAGAAAGCGTGAGTGTATTTTTAGCAAAAGGAATACTCGAACTACATTTTTAACAAAAAGGAATGATTAGAACAGCTTCAGAGGTCTTTGAACAAAACAGTCAAATTCTATGATTACTCTGTACAAAACAAACAAACAAAACAAAACAAAACAAATTTAGAATAACCTCGGAATATTTCAACATAAAAGGACTGAAAATGGCCCTAGAGGTTCGTAACAAAACAAAGTCGATTCAGAATATCCGCAGATGTTTGCAGCGAAACAAACAGCACATTTGGATCAGCATCAGGCGCAGGTGTTTCATATTTCGGCTGAAAGATGCAGGTATTAGTAGGTCCATCTAGGTCAAGAAGTCATACCCCGACTCCAAAATATAGGCATTGATAAGTCCTTTTCACTTAAGACAGGTTGCCATATTCTGCCTGGAAGGTGCAGGTATCAGTGATTTTGTTTCCAAGGGGATAGGTAGCCATATTCTGATTGAAAAATGCAGGTATCGGTTTTTTTTTTTTTTTCAGATGGACGGATTGCCACATTCTGTTCGACAGATGGAGATGTGAGGAAAACTAGAAAATCAAACAAAATTTTAAACCTATAAAAACACGGTTAGTACAGTTTGCACTTGGACTTAACCTCATGGCTTCGGGTGAGCTTTTTTGCCCTGCTTTATTCGCGCAGTGGGTTAACTCTATTCCCATCAGGTGAACTTAGAGTCAGTATTTTGCTGCGCTTTCTTTTTTAACCACATACTTCTGTTTTTCTTTCGCAGGCTCTTCGCAGGCCTTCACAGGTTAATATCTTCATAATTTCTGAAGGCCCTTTTCGCCGCTTTCAGTGAAATAACAGAAATCTATTGTAGATAAAATTCTGTGTTGTGCTCTCCCTCTCTCTCAGTATCCTTCATGCCACAGTACCTTAAAAGTAGTATGGCTTGTGCAGAAAACAGCCATCGATGCTAATTCTCTGTTACTGTTTCTGTCTGTCTGTCTGTCTGTCTGTCAGACTGTCTCTCTCTCCTTTCTCTCTCCCTCTCTCTACTCCCCCCCCCCCCTCTCTCTCTCTCTCTCTCTCTCTCTCTCTCTCCTCTCTCTCTCTCTCTCTCTCTCCCATCGTGCTCTGTGTGTCAATGTGTGTGTGGAGCTATTTGTGTGAGTGTGTGTGTGTGTGTGTGTGTGTGTGGTGTGTGTGTGTGTGTGTGTGTGTGTGTGTGTGTGTGTGTGTTTAAACCGGCGCGAAGGTTAGCAAGGCAGCTTTCAAATAGACCATGCCTGTCTTGTTGTCTTCAACTTGGCCAGGTCTTCAACGTCACCTCAAACACTGCCATGACTTTAACCAGCTCTGACCTTCACGTTGCTTCATCTCTTTGTGCGGGACTACTTAAAAGCTGTTTAGGCGATAAGCGTGCCCGTAACTGTGTAAGCTGGGCTTAGAGAAGGGTCATGCCCTCAATTACCGCGTAATCCTATTGTCACCAGTAGACATGTACACTTACTTTTATGCAGAGTGAAGCTGTTGAACGAGAAGGATGTAGGAGAGGGTGGAGGGTTCGCTTAATGCGGTAAGATTGTGTCCTTGTAACGAACGACTAAAAGTGGAGGAGAACTGACTCGGAAAGCCATGATAGCTGATTGTTATTCAGCTGACTGTGAAGGGACGTTGTTGTTTTTTTTTTATGGAAGTGTAGTGCCGTATGCACATCAAGCATTCTTTTTTTTTGTGGAAAGTGTAATGCCGTATGCACATCAAGCATCTGGGTAAGACAGTGATGATCAGAACAGTCCTGGCGGCTGGAATAGCTCAGTTGGTAGAGCGCGTCGGACTCGTGATCCTGGGGTTGCGGGTTCGAAATTCGGAACAGGGGGATTTTTTCCCCCGCGGAGTTAACAATGGTTCTGACTCCATTCCCCACAGTCCTTCGAATGAGGCTATAAACCGAGGCTCCGTGTGTGAACGCACGCACATCTTGCACACACATAAAATCCCATCACCAACTTTCGGAAGAGAAGAGCCAGTTTGGCCGCTGGAATGGATGACACGTTACACATAGCATGCACCTTCCCTGAAGATGGAGTATGGCTGCCTTAATGGCAGGATAAAAAAACGGTCATACGTACAAAACTCCACTACCTGTCTATACAGGCAGTGTCCACAGGAGTATCAGCCTGCGTATGCAGAAAGAAAAGAAAGAACAGTCCTGCGTTGCCCCGGCAGAGCGTTCTGTAGTGTTTTTTTTTTCTTGACGATGGCATGTTTACTTCAAGCCCCAAAATGTTCTGTAGGGGACCTCAGTAGCTGTTTGTGGAAGAAACTTACATGGTGGCGATCGTAACCGGAATTTTCCTTATGTTTGTATGTATATTTCGGATGTCATTTGTCATCTTTGGCCTGGTACAAAAACGCGACTGTTAAAC
>JADBJO010001710.1:160000-180000 GCA_016801955.1 Conus betulinus | reverse complement strand
TAAAAGGGAGAAACCCCCAACACTGCGAGCGGAATTCATACATTATTGTTACGGTCAAAGTAGGAGTAGTGTTTGATCTAAGTTGTAATAAAAGCGGATTTTTTTTGGTCCTGTGTCGATGAGGAAAGAAGATAAGTCCACTAAAGCACAATTTATCGATGAAACTTCTTTTTCAGAATTTCATTAAAGGATTTATGCAGTTCGGGTTAAGCTAGGTTTAGGTTCAGGTTAGAATTGGGATTAGGCCTAGTCATTCCGGGTAGGGGAGTCTTCCGGATTTCTTATCGAATTTCCCATTTCCGTTACGTAATCACGCCGCCTTCAGTATCACAAGGGCTCAGCCTGCTCACTCCTGCTGCTACTGCTGCTGTTTGGCTACTGAGAGCTTCTGGGTTCTATAGCTTTGCCCTTCCCTACTCCACCGTGCCTTTGCTGGGGGGGGGGGGGGGGGGGGGGGTAGTGCCCACTGTGTCAGTGGTGTTAGGGGATGTTGGTGTTTGGTATGTCATGGGTTAGTGGTTAGCCCGTGTCAGTGGTGTTAGTATGTTGGTGTTTGGTATGTCATGGGTGGGGTTAGTGCCCACTGTGTCAGTGGTGTTAGGGGATGTTGGTGTTTGGTATGTCATGGGGTAGTGGTTGTCCACACACATACACACACACACACACACACACACACACACACACACACACACACACACGCACACACACAAAAGCACGCTTGAGCACATGCACACTCATGCATGCACACACGCGCGCGCGCGCACGCATGCACACGCACGCACGCACGCGCGCACGCACTTGCCCGCACAGATGTGCGCACGCACACACATACTCTCTCTCTCTCTCCCCACTCTCTCTCTCTCTCTCTCTCTCTCTCTCTCTCTCTCTCTCTCTGTCTGTCTGTCTCTGTGTTAGCTGTAGATTGCGTGTGCGGTCTCGTCCCTGCCTGAACCACATGCCACAAAACAAAGGAAGTGAGTCAGACATAGACGGTCCTGAATATTGCATAAACAAAAAAGAAATGCACGTGAGTGCTGAAAATGTTATTTTGATCACAGGAAATTGCATAAACAAAAAGAAATGCACGTGAGTGCTGAAAATGTTATATTGATCGCAGAAAATTGCATAAACAAAAAGAAATGAACGTGAGTGCTGAAAATGTTATTTTGATCGCAGGAAATTGCATAAACAAAAAAAAAACGCACCTGAGTGCTGAAATGTTTATTTTGATCACAGATAAAAGCACGGATGGATCTCAATCTGCAGGTATGTTCAGACCTTCCCAAACAACAGAGAGGAGGGGGGGAGGGGGGTGGGTGGGGGGGGGGGGGGTTGAAATCGTAACTCCTGTGCAGTTGTGTTGAAACCTCGTGGAGCTTAGATTAGGATCGGTCTTTCTTCTTGTTTTTGATCGTCTTATCTTTAAATCTTCAGCCAGTGCAGATGCTCCCCAGTGGAAAAATACACAGTTATTTCTGTTACAATGAAACTACCTCCCCCCCCCCCCCCCAAAAAAAAAAAAAAAAAAAAGAAAAAAGAAGAAGAAAAAAAAAAAAAAAAGTTGGTCCAGACATCATTTTAGAAGATCGCTTCCATAACTTACCAGTCAAATATCTGCCACCATCCCTCCATCAAGTACTTTCCTTCCCCCTCTCTCCTTCACTCTCGCCCACTCACCCACAAAAGAAAAAGAAGAAAAAAGGAAAGAAAGAACAACTCCCATCGGAAGAAGCGGGTAGGGCGGGTGAAGCGAGGGACGGAGACACTGGTGAAGACCCCAAACAGACTCCCCGATCAATAACCAACCCTGGACAATGGAGACGCTGTCCCCCCTCTCTCTAATCTCTCCACCACCACCACCCCCCAATTGCTCTCCCCCCTCCCTTTTCCATCCCCTATCCCATCCCCCAGGGATTGAACCCCCCCCCCCCCCTCCCTGCCTGCGTCTTCATTGGAGAAACCTGACACTGCACACACAAGAGTGCAATTAATCACCGGCACGAAGCCTGTTTTGAGAGGCGACGTGTCTGTCTGCGATGTGTGTCACTTTGCTTAGAGACCCTCCCATCCCCAGAACCCCCCACCCTCACCCCTTCCCCCACTCACCCCGATCATCTCTCTCTCTCTCTCTCTCTCTCTCTCTCTCTCTCTCTCTCTCTCTCTCTCTCTCTCTCTCTCTCTCTCTCTCTCTCTCTCGTCGTGTCCCGTTCTCCCTCGTGTCCCATTCTCTCTCTGTGTTTCTGTTTCTGTCTGTCCGTGAGTCTGTCTGTTTGTCAATCTGTCATGCTCTGTCTGTATGTATCCCTGCCTTTCTCTCTCTCTCTCTCTCTCTCTCTCTCTCTCTCTCTCTCTCTCTCTCTCTCTCTCTGTCTTCTGTCCTGTCCTGTCCTGTCCCTGTCCTTTGTCCGTCAAAGAAGTTAAGGGTGGAAGCAGGATATTGACAAAGAGATCACAAAACGCTGTCATTGTCTGCTTTGTTTGTTCCTGCTGCTGCTGCTGCTACTGCTGCTGCTGCTGCTGCTCTTGCTGTTGTTGCTATTACCCGCTTGCCCTCTGTTTTTCAAGAATGACCCTTGTCGTCACCACTTGGCCCTGAATGACACCGACACTTGCTTGTCTCCAAACGACCAGGTCAGGCTGATTGGACAGGGGTGGAGGGTGTGGACGGTACGGTGGGTGGGCGGCAGGGGTACCAGGCTGGTCATTTTGCACCGTAAAGAAGACCTTTCTGAGTTGAACAAAACCTTAGATCGCGATCCAAGTTCATCTGGTTCACGATCTCTGAGTTCCGCGTCTTTGTTTTTCGTTGCACGATCTCCTGGCTCGCGATTCAGACTTGCCGATCATAGGTTCGCGTACCAAAAAAAGGATCGCTCAACGTATTTGGGAACTTAAACAGGCTCGCACAAAGCAAGTAACCATATGAAACCACTCCAGTGGTAGAAGTCAGCATGTTATAAACTCTTCTGTGATGGAAATTGGTTTTTGTGATCTGCCTAGGCTTTGAAATCAAGTAAGATAAACTTCGAACAAAGAGATGGTTTAAAATCTAGTTTTCCATTCAACACAGTTGCAGGTTCAGCTGACTAACAAATGTGTCACAGTCGAGCACCAGGAAGCAGTATGTTGCGGGATGTGTTCTCTTTCTTTCGGAAAGATCGGTCATATGTCAATCAAGATCAATATAGATTTGTCGTAACTCAACAGTCTCCGCCCAGCAGATCGGTCAAATGTCAATCAAGATCAATGTAGATTTGTCGTAACTCAACAGTCTCCGCCCAGCAGATCGGTCAAATGTCAATCAGAATCAGTTTAGATTTGTCGTAACTCAACAGTCTCCGCCCAGCAGATTGGTCAAATGTTAATCAAGATTAGTTTAGATTTGCCATAACTCAACAGTCTCCGCCCAGCAGATTGGTCAAATGTTAATCAAGATTAGTTTAGATTTGCCATAACTCAACAGTCTCAGCACTGCAGATTGGTCAAATGTCAATCAAGATTAGTTTAGATTTGTCGTAACTCAACAGTCTCTCAGCACAGCAGATCGGTCAAATGTCAATCAAGATTAGTTTAGATTTGTTGTAACTCAACAGTCTCCGCCCAGCAGATCGGTCAAATGTCAATCGAGATCAGTGTAGATTTGTCGTTACTCAACAGTCTCCGCCCAGCAGATCGTTGATCAAAGGCCTCGTCGTGAGCTGGCGTTGTGGATCCGTGAGTCAATGGGGCGTTCAGTTCAGAACGGCTGTAATCCGTTTGGTCTGTACGTTCTGTCCTGTCGACAGATGAGCGCAGAGGAGCCACGACAGCGGCTGAACAGTGATGTCTTTGTCATCTGAGTGGTCTGTCGGGGTATTTCAATGGACAAGGTGGCATGATTGGAGGTGCCTGAAAGAGACAGCATCTTGAAGAACTGACTAGTGGCGGCATAGAGACAGTGATAGTAGCGTTAACAGCAGCGGTAACTCATGAAGTATTAGCACCGATATCATCATCATCGTCACCGTCGTTGTCGTCACAGTAGTCATTGTCATCGTCATCATTGTCTTCATCATCATCATCATCATCATCACGATCATCATCATCATCATCATCATCATCATTTTTGTTAATATTTTTGTTATCTTAAGTCTTTTTATCATTCTTGACATCATCATGATCATCGTCGTCATATAACTTATTCTTTCATAGTTCTGTTGTCACAGTTTGCTTTACATTCCATTTTTCTTTCAATGCCGCTCTCCCTCCCTCTCTCTCTCTCTCTCTCTCTCTCTCTCTCTCTCTCTCTCTCTCTCTCTCTCCCTCTCTCTCTCTCTCTCTCTCTCTCTCTCTCTGCATTGTATTATCTACATGTAAATAACACGTCATATCAAAGAAAGCTGTCAACATTGTTGATGTGCACCCAAATTGTATAGTTAACCTGCTGACAGAGTGTGGCCATGATGTTAGCATGCCATGATGTTGAAACTTAAGCATGTGGGTGGTCTACGCTTTGTTTGCTCACCTTACAGTGAAACTTAAAACACACACACACAACACACACACACACACACACACACACACACACACACACACACACACACACACACACACACACACACAACGCACGCACGCACTCTTCTTCTCTCACTCCCGCTCCTCTCTCTCTCCTCTCTCAACACACTCCACATCACGTCTCTCCTCCTCTCTCTCTCTCTCTCTCTCTCTCTCTCTCTCTCTCTCTCTCTCTCTCTCTCTCTCTCTCACACACACACACACACACACACACACACACACATACACACACACACACACACACACACCACACACACCCATCCGTCTTCCTACCCATCCAATTCACGACTCATCCGGCAGGATGTCCCCTCCATATTCCACTTCCACTCGCGTCCATCCTACTCCATACCGCCTCTCTCTGTCTCTCTGTCTGTCTCTCTCTCTGTCTCTTTGTCTCTCTCTCTGTCTTTGTCTCTCTCTCTCTCTCTCTCTCTCTCTGTCTCTCTGTGTCTCTGTCTCTCTCTCGCATACACACATACACAAACACACACACACACGTACGCGTGCGCGCGCAGACATACACACCCAGAGCCGCACGCACGCACACACAGTCTCTCTCTCTCTCTCTCTCTCTCTCTCTCTCTGAAAAAAAGGAGAACGAAAGAAAGAAAAGTTCAATCGGAAAAAGCAGCGAATTGGCCTGTTCCGGATATCTGGAACTATTGAACAGGCCATAGATTTTGGTCAGAATGTTTTATGTACTCCGTAACGTTCTCGTTATTTACAAATGTGTTAACCTGTAGAGGTTTTTTTTTCAATTTTTATTTCTTTTTTCTTTCTTTCTTTTTTTTTAACCGAGGGGAAGGTGACGAGAAGGTACAATGTATCAACCGATGTGGAGGATGTGTCTATGTGTGGCGCATGCATGCATGTGTGTGTGTGTGTGTGTGTGTGTGTGTGTGTGTGTGTAGAGAGAGAGAGTGAGAGAGAGACAGATGGAGCTGGACACACGACAGTTGGTCAGCTGTGAGATGTCTGTGTGGCCACTGACAGCAAGCTGATTATTATGTCGGGGGAGAGGGTGGAATGCAGGGAAGGGGGTGGGAGGTGGGGGTGAAATGCATTTGTTCGACACATGAATACGCTTCTGAAACCATTTCTTGACCAGGCATGGACCCATTTGAGAATGAAAAACTACCTCATTTAATCGTTAGATGATAGCCAAAAGAAGTGTTAGGGTTTTTTTTTTTCAGTAGAATTCACATTTTGCTTCTACTAGGATTTCCATTTCCCGCTATGTATAAAAGGGAGGGGCGGCTGAACGTGTATTCGATACTCCCGCCTTTGTTTGTTTACTTGCTTTCGTTCTTGTTTGTTAGTGTATTTCATGCTGTTTATAATCCTTTTCTTTCCAGCCTCTCCCACCCACCCCTGTTTTCCTTTTTAATGAATTTTGAAAGACTGATACCGGATGTGAAGCGTAGGTGACTTTATGTAGTTTGGGTTCACCCTATCATCACAAAACTGCCAGTTTTCCACGATGATAACAATTCCTTGTCTGAAACACTAAGATTGCAGTTCATGCGTTCAGTGTCAAGGAAACCGACTTTGGAACAAAGAACGAGGCGCGAGCCAGGGCGGACGCTGCAGGAGGCCAGAGTGGAAGACGGTTGGTGCTGGGGACGTGTCATCCGTGGGTGTGTGATTCACCAGCCCCCTCCTTCTCTTTGACAGTTTCTGTCATCAATCTGAAAAATGATCGGAGACCCCCAGAAAAAACGACCTGCCAAGACCGATCGTGTCCTGCCGCCTCCCGCCCTCTGCCGCACGGAAAGCCGAGAGAGCGGGCAGGCGGGACCGGGTCACAAAACTGAGATTCCATTTGGTAAATGGTGTCCTGCTCGTTTCCTTAATGGCGATTTTGTTTTGTTGTGCGGAGGTCGTTTGCATCGGGAGGCGAAGCCTCTGCCTCTGTGTGGCATGGCCCAGGATTTCCGGCACCTTGGCTAGGACCCAGGTTGAAAAGGTCATCTCTCTCTCTCTCTCTCTCTAGACTCATACACACAAACACACACATACACCCGCATGCGATCACAACAACAGACGCGCACGCGCACATACGCGCGCTTCATTGAAGTGACCGTGGCACATAACAGGAAAGATGAGAATAGAAAGGGAGATCTCCGTGAATTCGGAATTCGAAATTAGCGTTCGAAAACGCAGTTGACTGCTCCCGACTCTCGCTAGCAGGAAAGGGACGACCGTTTTTGAGGCTGCGCATCCATTTCCGCAGGAAACGCTGAGCCCACGTGAGGGGTTGCACCCGCGGGAGCTGGACAAGAGGCTAAAATCATTTTGACATGCAAGTCCGTGCTTTGTTTTAGCCGTGCTGACTCGTGCCCGCGACCCGTTTCGACCTGGGGGTGAATGAGCAGGGTGCCCTGGAGCCCCAAATCACGGGGCTGACTGGTCTGCGACTTCCAGGCCTGTACTTGATCGCCGCCCCCAGACGACATCCCAGACACCCAGTTCCACACTGACTGACGCTTCCATGAAAATTAATTGAGAGAAATGATCCTCCTGCATCTGTGTGTGTGTGATTTAGGGAGCATGGCGGAAAGGGTTCTATTACAGGGTTGGGGAGCAGAGAGAGGGATCGTCCTGGTGGACAGAGTGCCGGATGATTTCCTGTCTGTCTCACTTCATCCGAACATCGTCAAGACCACCACCATTCACCTTCCCTTAACGATCTTTTGGCCTGACCATTTGCGATTACCCTGAAGTGGTCAGTTGAGTTTTGTGGAAATGATATTCCCTTGATTGTTGTGTTCATCTGGGCTGATTGACTGCTGGGGCTGCAGGAAGTAGGGAGTCTGGTGACTTATGACGGGTCATCGGGACGTCCTCGGCAGATGGCGTGGCGGCCATGTTTGAAATTGGTCAAGCTCGGCAGATTTGGCTTCTGGCGCCTGCTTCCATCCTCTGTGGAGCAACTAGCTGGCACTCAGAAAGCAGCTGAGTTAGATTCGCTGCTTTGCCCAGCCTGAACGATAACCATGTTGACACTGACGTGGAAAACGAAGTATTCTGTGCATGTTGGCTGTATCTGCGAGAATGATATTAGCATTTATTATAGTCTCCGTGGATATTGTCAGGGAATGTGCCTACGTTTCTTGTGGTTTCATATATGATTATACATGAAAAAAGTATGTCTACGAATAAAAGTAAATTACTTGTGCAAGCTTTTGAAAAATGAATGATTTTAAGGTCTTGTTTACACTCTTGCGCCTTGGCCCACCTAGTCAAGCTGCACAGCACGACTGTAGTGGACAAGTAACACAAGATGATTGGTTTATCACCTGTATGATGGTCGGTGGAATCAGGGGACAGACTGGTCCACGGCGTCGTACGTGGAGGCGTTGGCGAGGGCGCATGCATCATAGCTTTTTATGAATGGCACGGGACCTGTCAGTGGTAGATACAGAGGCCACGACTCGCCTATGATAGGCTTAGTAAAAAAACCTCCAGGTAGGCTCAGCAAACCTCCAGGTAGGCTCAGCAAACCTCCAGGTAGGCTCAGCAAACCTCCAGATAGGCTCAGCAAACCTCCAGGTAGGCTCAGCAAACCTCCAGGTAGGATCAGCAAACCTCCAGGTAGGCTTAGCAAACCTCCAGGTAGGATTAGCGAACCCTCCAGGTAGGCTTAGCAAATCTCCAGGTAGGCAAACCTCCAGGTAGCTTAAAAATCCCAGGTAGGATTAGCAAACCTCCAGTAGGCTTAGGAAATCTCCAGGTAGGATTAAAGGAAACCTCCAGCAGAAGAGAATGCAGAAGAAAATAGAGGAAAATTAGTATTCAGTAAAATAAAGATTTTTTAAACAGATGAAAAACAAATAATTGATTTGATTTTTATTTTTTATTTCTTTTCAGACCCCCCCCCCCCCCCCCCCCCCCATCCCCCCCATGGACTAGGAACGAATACTCTCCTTTCTATTGTCCGAGATGGTCACAGGCACTGTTTGGACTTTGTAAGGTCGTGGAGATTGTACAGATTTTGTGGCTTGTTGAGATCAAAAGCAAAGAAAAAAATCTGTTACAGGTCTGTGAGGACCAGGAACTGTTGTTTTTCTAAAGCATATATTTGTGCGGCACGATTTGAGGCCAGTTTATAGAAAAAAAAAATCTTTTTGACTCTGTGAGGACCTGGTTAATGTATTGAATTGAAACATATACATGTGATTATGTTCAATTATATCGTAGAAAGTGTTTTGTGTAGGTAATGTGACGATTCGGTAATCAGTTAAAAGAAAGAACTCTCTTCTGTTGGTACAAGTGGCTGTGTGTCAACGGGGCGTGAGCCAGAGTCCGACAGTGGTGACCCCGATGTGCACGAAATGAAGAGAGAAAATACAAGTTAATCATTTTGCTTGCGCCAGTTCGGAAAACATCATTTCTCTGTAGAATATCAATCTTCGTTTTTTCTTCTTTTCGTTTTTCTTCACACCTCTTACCTGGAGGTTTGCTAAGCCTGTCACAGGCAAGTCGTGTCCTTTCTTTTCTGTTTACCACTGACACCTCCACTGTCATTAAAAACAAACAGACAAACAAACAAAAAACGATGACGTGTGCGCCTGGCCAACGTTTTTGCGTACGACTCCGTCAATCAGTATGTACTGTGATTCAGCTGTCAAAGGTCATAACCCAATCACCTTGCATTATGTGTTCGCTACTCTCGATGCCTGCAAAGCTGCAGTTTCTGTGACGAGGTGGACCAAGCTGTAAGAGAGTAAAGAAAACTTTAAGATCCTCCCTGTTCAAAACCTTGCATCAGTGATGCCTATTTTTGGTTTGACATGCACTTTTCACAGATAAACTCATCAAATCACCAAGAACTTGGGCGCTCTTTCAAACAAACGTCCAGACTAGACATACTACCTATAACTTATAATTATGGTTTATGTCTTCAAAATTAACAGTCTAATTATCTTCAATCTATCCAAAATGGGACTAAATGTATTACATGGTCCAATCGGATATCAAGTCTATATAACCAAGCAAGCAAGCAAGCAAGCAAGCAAGCAAGCAAGCAAGCACACATACACACACACACATATATATATATATATATATATATATATATATATATATATATATATATATATAATGTGTGTGTGTGTGTGTGTGTGTGTGTGTGTGTGTGTGTGTGTGTGTGTGTGTGTGTTCTTTTCTTTTTCAATGTAGTTTAACGTTTCCTTCGGTAATATGATAAGAATCGCTTTCATTATTTTTGTTGTGCTACTTGGTTGATATTGATTTTCTTTCATGTACCACACACACACACACACACACACACACACACACACACACACACACACACACACACACACACACACTCCTATCAAGCGAAAGAGACAAAACCCTTACGTACTCTGTGACCAAGCCATCCTTACTCTTTCTTGTTGCCGTCAACTTCCCAGCTGTTAGATGTCCTAATTTGTGCCCGCACGCTTCCTACAAATCAAGCGCCGCTGCTAATCCGGAAAAGCCTGTCCATAGTTCAGAAGCTTGGGCTTGTATAACGTTATTCTTTGTCGCTGGTCTTTCTGCTGTCTTCTTTCATGACTTTGGGCGCTGTATAACGTTATTCTTTCTGCTGTCTTTTCTTCTTCTTTCATGACTTTGGGCGCTGTATAACGTAATTCTCTTTGTCGCTGGTCTTTCCGCTTTTCTCTTTCTTGACGTGGAGTGCAGTGTAGCGTTATTCGTCTTTTTTTTTTTTTTTTTTTTTTTTTTTTTTTTTAGTGGTCTTTCTGCTTTTTTTTTCTTGACTTGGGGCGCTGCGTAATATTCTTTATCGTTTTTTTTTTTTTTTTTTTTGCTTATTCTCTCTTGGCTTGGGGCGCAGTGTGTACGTCATTCTTTGTCAGTCGTTTTCGCCCTATGTTCTTTCATGGCTTGGGGCATTGTGTGACGCACTTTCTTCGTCACTAATCTTTCCCCCTTACTTTGTTCTTGGCTTGGGGCATTGTGTGACGCACTTCTTCGTCACTAATCTTTTCCCTTATTTTGTTCTTGGCTTGGGGCATTGTGTGACGCTCTACTTCGTCACTAATCTTTTTTTTATTTTGTTCTTGGCTTGGGGCATTGTGTGACGCTCTTCTTCGTCACTAATCTTTCCCCTTATTTTGTTCTTGGCTTGGGGCGTTTTTTTTTTTTCTTTTCACTAATCTTTCCCCTTATTTTGTTCTTGGCTTGGGGCGCAGTGTGACGCTCTTCTTCTTTGTCACTAATCTTTCCCCTTATTTTGTTCTTGGTTTGGGGCGTTGTGTGACGCTCTTCTTCGTCACTAATCTTTCCCCTTACTTTGTTCTTTGGTTTGGGGCGCAGTGACGTCATTGTTTGTCACTTGTATTTCCTTTACTTTTTTTTTTTTTTGGCTTTAGAGCCTGTGTGGCGTCATTCTCTGTTTTTATTTTTTCCCCCTTCATTTTTGGCTTTCGGCGCGCTATGTGACGTCATTCTTTGTTATTGGTTTTTTTCCATTTCTTTTCTTTGGCTTGGGGGGGTGTTTTGTGACGTTATTCTTTGTGTCTAGTCTTATCACTTTCTTCTTTCTTGGCTTAGGGCACTTTGTAAAGTTTTTATTGTTACTGCCTTTTCCTGAGTTATTTAAAGTAATGCTGTCTGTGTTCGCATTGTTGTTGCTCTTGTATGAAACGGGACCGTTTCAAACCGGATTTTTTTTTTTTTTTTTTTTTTTTTTTTTGTCCTCTTACTCTACGCCTTTCTCCCTTCACTTCTTCCATTCCATCTCCATCCACTTACACAACATATGCTGTGGTCTGTGCAGCGACCAAAATGTGTTGAACGCAACTAGAAAACGCTTCAGCAGAATAGATGGGGGAAATTCTTGAGGCTGATAAGAGCCAAAGAACCACTCAGACGTATATTGCCATCATCTGACGATGTCATTTTGTTTTTACACCAGCGTCAAGTGCCAGATTTTTAGAGTATTCTGGTATACCCCTCTCTCTCTCTCTCTCTCCCTCCCCCTCTCTCTCTCTCTCTCTCTCTCTCTGTTAAGAGTGTGGAGCATATGTCTGTACTCTGTTTGCTTGTGTAATGTCGGTACGGGCAATAACTTCCTACCTTTTTTCAGACCGCGTGTCTTAAAATCTTCAACACGAGGCATCACATTCCGTGATAATTTCTTGCAGCCCTCACTCTTCTTGCAGCATTTTTGTCTCCCGTGCTTTTGCCTTGCACTGCTGACTGCTCGAATTCCCCCTAGGCCTTAAGCGGGTGCTCCCGGGCCATGTCAGCCCGTCATGACGGCTGTAAGGAGACAGACAGAACTCTTGTTTGTCTGGCCCTGTGTGGAGTTGTATTAGTGTCAGTGCACATCGCACGGCGATCCTCTCATGCCATGCATGTGCTAGGAAGGCTCACGGCCACAGAAGAAAGACAGGCAAGCAGAGAAAGACAGGAAACGATGAACAAGTCCTGGACTCGGAAGAGGCGATGCTGTTTTATGAGGAGTGTGAGCTGCTCCAACGCTGTGCTCGCACACCCACAGCACCCATCTGGGACTGACTTGTGAGTCGTTCATGTTTCTAAACCACAAGAACCAACCAGGCTGAAATCTGGCCAGGGCACTGGCCTCGGCTGCTCCTTTCTGGGCGGAAAGTCGTCAGGCTGCAGACGAGATGGGATGCCATGGGATGAAGAAGGTCTGAGAGCGCCTGTAGGGTTCACTTCCGTTCGCACGTCGGAGTGAAGGACCACTTGGCTCCATGGCCCCAGCCCTCCAGCCCTGGGAGCAGCCAGTCGTAGGAGGGGGTGGGGGTGGGGGGGGGGGGGGGGGGGGGGTTGTTATCCAAAGAACAAGATCAGAGCCAGTTCTCCTCCACAACTCTGCTGTTGTCAGCACCGCCGACGATGCTGGAGTGGTGGGCCAGAGAGGGAGGGGCGCGGGCTTTGGGTCAAGTGGTAGGATGTTTTAACCTGCTTCAGTTCCCATTGAAAATAGGCTGAGGAGAAAACCGTTTCCTCCTCGACCTAATTTTTGAGCACACCTGCGTTTATGATTTCCTTTTCCCTTCATGTAGAAAAGAATATTATGTTTGGCTAAATGTATTCATTACACCTCGGTATTCATATCTTTGGTTTCTTGCTATGAAATGTTGCGACTTATTCCCATTTTCTCCGTGCCTCCGTCCATCCCAATAAGGATAAAAGACTTGCAGTAGCAGTAGGGGTGACTTAAGTGGCTGGGTTTATGTGTCAGAATATGCATATTTTCTAGAGCTGTGTTTTTCCATGTCTGGAATATTCAGACTGTAATCATGCCCAGTTCTGTGTGGCGAAAAACAGAACAAGGAGAAAGAAACACGGAGCGCGCCTGGAGATGAAGATGCTGGATGCAGTGTGGGAGACAGTTTTGTGTTCGGGAACGTGTTGTCCGGTGTGTGGTTCGCCGCTCACTCCTTCTCTTCCACAGTTTTTTGTCATCAAACTAAAAAAAAATTTTAAAAAATGGTCTGTGACCCCCAAGACAAAGGAATGGTGAAGGCGGATGGTGTTCAGGCTCCCTGCATGTCCTGCACGGAAAGCTGAAGTGGGCGCGTGGGGCCAGGCCACTAAACCGAGATTCTGTTTGATAAAATTGCTGTTACGCTCGTTTCTTCATGGCGGAATTGTTTTGTTGTGGGGATGTCATTTACACGGGAAAGCAAAGCCTTTGCTCTGGCTTTGTTCAGGATTAACAGTAAGTTGAGAAGGACCAGTGTAGAAAAGTCCCCCCCCCCCCACCCCCCCCCCCCCCCCGTCTCTATCTCTGTCTGTCTCTCTCTCTGTCTCTGTCTGTCTGTCTGTCTGTCTGTCTGTCTCTCTCTCTCTCTCTCTCTCTCTCTCTCTCTCTCTCTCTCTCTCTGGTGCGCGCGTACACACACATACAGATGTCCAGGCGAAATACGGACACACATACACACGCATTGCAGTGACTGTGACACATGGCAGAGAAAGATTGAGGATTCACAAGTTGACTTTATGGATTCGAAATTGAATTCAGCGCTGAGAAATGCCGTTGACTGCTTGCCGGCAGTGAAAGTGACGCCGGCTTTGAGGCTGTGCACCCATTTCTGGCAGGAAGTACTGAGCCCTTGTGAGGAGTTGCACCCACAGCAGCTGAACAAACGGTGAACATCGTTTTGACACGCGTCACTGTGCTGACTCATTCGGCTGACCCGTTGCGACCTGCGGTGAACTGACCAAGCTGTCGGGGAGGTCTTCTGCTTCTTCTGCGGTCGATTTCAATTGACTGTGTCACATCTTCAATCCTGTCGTCACCATGATACCACAGTCTCCTCGAGGTCTCGACGGCTGCCTCAAAGCATCTGCAGCTCTGCGCCCCCTGGCCAGGTTTGACGCCGTAGAGCATCATGGGCTGGACAGTGTTGGAGGATGTGTTCTGGGGTCTGAGATTCAGTGCCACACGGACATTCTCAGTCTGAAGAGGGTTGGGAAGGTCAAATGACGGGGTGACTGGGTCTCAACTTGACCACTGTCCCCAGATGACAAAGAGCTCAGCTGGGAGGACTGGGACTACACAATCGAGTTTCATCCACTAAATGGATTCATCTCTGAGAGTATCTGCAGGTGTCTGTATCTCTCGGGCCTGGTTGACGCCGGGATATTATGAAAAGTAAGCGAAAAGTACAGCCCTGTCATGTAATCTCAGACCGAAATGGAAATCCGTAGCATCATCTTCATCATCATCCTCATTCTCATCAATCAGCATCAAAAGAAATGTCTCAAATACTGTGGCCTTTCATGCCCTGCTCTCATGGTGACCCGTTTCGATGTTATCTCCTCTTCAGTGGTCTTGGTTTGATTCCGTAGAGGTCACCGGTATCGCCGAATCTATGGGGGCTGTCGTTGTACGCACGTAGTAGCGCCCTCAGCAGGGACAGCTCACTCTCGCTGGCTCCGCGACTAAGCAATCATTGCCGTCAGTAGGCGGCTAAGTAGGTGATGTTCTGCGTACATTTGATCAGAACAGGCGCCACTGAACATCGCCGAAATGATTAGGCAGTAGTGCAGTGTTTCCTTCTGTGGGTTGCATCTTGAAACGTGACATTGACAGCTCGCTGTGGATTGCCTGTGCCGGGGCTCCGGCGGTTCCGGGCCGGGTTATGGCAGCGGGCGGGGGCGCGGAGGGTGGAGGCGGGGGGGGGGGGGGGGGGGGGGGTCAGAATAAGCGGCGTGAGTGCAGTGCCACTGAGGTGGCACAGAAGATGGGACAGCAAAAAAAAAAAAAAAAAATCACATACTTTCTGTACCATTTCGCTTCCTCTCCCTGCCCTAACCCTCACTGCTTCTTTTCCTCCTCATCTCACCAACCATTCCCCCACTCACAGACCTGAAAGTCAAGGAAAGATGATCCTAGGTTACGCCTTTTTGATGCGGCCACATCCACTCTCTTCTGTTGCACATCAGACCCTCCTCCATCATGGGGAAAACACCCAGTGATCGTCAGCTAGAGTGACATGAGACCAGACATTGTATTCCACTTAGGCTCATCGAAGCAATTGATTCTGATTGTATCCACTGTGTTATATCAAAACAAAAAACGCAGTCGGTTCATATCTACTAGACAGAAAATTATATCAGTCTAGCCAGTTGCTTGAGAGAATCTAGCTTCCTGGCCAAAAAATCCTCGCCATAGAAGCTGGAGCAAGGGGTTTGTGGGCTCATCAAACATGAATTCATGAAACAGCATGGGATTTCTTGTAAAGAAGAGAGGACTACAAACCTCGAGGCCTTCTGCTGTCAGGCTGTCCCTGGTGTTTCTTCCTATATGTAGGCAGAGCGGAAGAGCTCGTTTAAAGAAAACAGACAAGGGCGGAAAAGCTGATTTGGCTGCAGGGGAAAGAAATCTCTCCCCCAGGCTCTTTAATCAGTCGGGCGTCTGTCGTTTGCCTCACAATGAATTGAGCGCAGGATACCTTGTCTACATCGTTCCTCTCTCCCCTTGCCTCGGCTCAACTTCTGCTTCCGATTTTTTTTTCTTCACTACCTCGTCCTCTTTGGTCTTCAGCTGGAAGTCAGGAGACGGGCCAGTGGTGAGATTTCTGCTGAATGTGACCGGTTTTTGATCTTATCATTAAGGTAGCCCACATTCCGTCTTCGGGAATAACTTTTCCTCTGTCGTGCCTCTCCCCATGCTGTGTCAAAGTTTGTGTTGTTTTTGTAGTTGGTTTTGGTTGGGGCCTTTTTTTTCACTGCATTTTCTACTTCAGGCACCATGTAACGTCATTCTTTGCCAATGGCCTTTCTGCTTTCTTCTTTCTTGACTTCAAGGGCTGTGTAACTGTCATTCTTTGTCACTGGTCTTTCTGTCTTCTTTGTCACTGGTCTTTCTTTCTTTTTTTCTTCTTTGTCACTGGTCTTTCTGTTTTCTTCTTTGTCACTGGTCTTTCTGCTTTCTTCTTTGTCACTGGTCTTCTCTGCTTTCTTCTTTGTCACTGGTCTTTCTGCTTTCTTCTTTGTCACTGGTCTTTCTGCTTTCTTCTTTCCCAGCTGTAGTGCAGTGTAACCGCATTCTTTGTCACTGGTCTGCTTTCTTCTTTGTCTTGGTCTTTCTGCTCATGGTCTTTCAGTTTTTTCTTCTTTCGTTACATCATTTCGTGCATCAGTTATGAAGTCATTGATCTTTGTCACTGGTCTACCTTTTTAGCTTTTGGCGCTCAGTAACGCACTTCTTGGTCACTAGTTTTCTTCATTTGTTAAAACCTTATGTTAAGTGTATGCGTGTTGATGTTGCCGTTGCTTGTATTGTTATCATGTTTGTATCAATGAAATGTGTGTTTTCAAACTATCTTTCTCTGCCCTGACCCCTCACCCCTCTCATACATCACCTCTCTCTCTCTCTCTACGTCTAGAATGTGGTGCGGTCTATGCTACGGCAAAAATGCCCAGAATGCCACAACTAAATGAAGAAAGACTGAGCAGATTAGATTTGGGTCAAAATGCATGTGTTGCTCGAAACCACTCGGACTTTATCGTCTTCATCTCTTTTTTTTTTTTCACACCAGCGCCAGGTGGCGGATTTTCAGCTTATTCTTCGGTATCATCTCTCTCTCTCTCTCTCTCTCTCTCTCTCTCTCTCTCTCTCTCTCTCCCCCCCCCCCCCCCCCCCCCCCATGTGAAAGTTGAGTGTGTGTGGCGCACACGTCTTTATATTTGTGTTTCCTTGCATATGTCTGTGTTGGCATAACCTTTTTTGAAGAACTATTTATTTTGATTTCTTCATCATTACACATCACATTCTATGATAATCTTTGGCATCCCTCACTCTTCAGACAGCTTTTTTGTCTGCCCTGTCTTGCCTGTGGAGCGCGCTGCCAGGCTATGTGAGCCCGTCCTTCTGGCTGTTCAGGGACAGACAGAAGTCTCCTTTGTCTGGCACTGTGTTGGGCTGTATTAGTGTCAGTGCACACCGCACGGCTGCATGGCGGTCCTCGCATACCTGAGATGCGCCAGAAAGAGAGCGCTGCCAGAGGAGAATGACAGGCAAGAACAAAAAGGTGAGCATAACACAGAGTCAGGAAACGTTGAAAAAAAATCCCAGCCTTGAGATGACGCGATGCTGTTTTATGAAGAGTGTCATGTGCTAGAATGCAGTGCAGTCCTACGCGCAGCACCCACCTGTGATTGTCTGACTGTAAGAACCAATCAGATCGAAGTCTGGCCAGGGCCCTGATGTCTGCTGCTCCTTTCAGGGCGTTAAGTTGTCAGGCTGCAGATGAGGTGGGTCTTGAGGCTCTTTCCCAAGTATGTCTGATTTTCAATTTGTAGGAAACGATGCAAAGCACATCTGAATATGGAATGTGTACAGACGGCATGCATTCATAATCTTGAAGACACACATACAAGCGCTCTTGCAAAACAAACAAACACACACACACACACACACACACACACACACACACACACACACACACACACACACACACATTCTCTCTCTCTCTCTCTCTCTCTCTCTCTCTCTCTCTCTCTCTCACACACACACACACACACACACACACACACACACACATAGACACACACGCACGCATGCAGGCATGCACACGCACATGCACACGCACACATATGCACACACATGTGCACACCCACCCATACAAACGCATGTATGCTTGCACGAAATCACACACGCATGCCTGTGCATGCATGCACATACACACACACACACACACACACACACACACACACACACACACACACACACGCACACGCACGCACGCACGCACGCACGCACGCACGCACGCACACACGCACGCACACACACACACACACACACACACACACACACACACAACCAAAAAAAAACAACACACACAGAGAAGAAAGCAGAGACAAAGAGAAGAGACCAGTGACAAAGATGACGTTACACAATGCCTGAAACTAAGAGAAAGAAAGGACCGATCATTTCTTTGTCTTAGTTTCAGCATTGGGTAAAGTCATTCTTCTTCTCTAGTCTTTCTACTTTCTTTTTGTTTTTTTCTTTTGCTGCTTTAAGTGCTGTGTAACCTTTTGTTTTTCACTGGTCATTCTGCTTCCTTCTTTCTCGGCTTCAAGTGCTTCTAATCTCATTCTTTGTCACTGGTCTTTATGCTTTCTTCTTTCCTTGGTTGAGGTGTATAGCATTAGTCATCTTTGTCACTGGTTTTGATGCTTTCTTCTTTCATTGCTTGGGCAGTGTGTGTAACGTCATTCGTCTTTGTTACAGACCTCTTCTCTTTGTCACTGCTTTTTTCTTTGTAGGCCGAGGCGCCTTGTGATGCAGTTCTCTATCACTGGTGTTTTCAAGGTGTTCTTTGTTTTCCTATCGCCTCACCCCACTCATACCATCGCCATTGCTCCTTCTCTACGGCTGAAATGTGATGCGGTCGGTGCAATGACAAAAATGTGAAGAACGCTTGAAATAAATGAAAAATGCCTGTGCAGATTAGATGAGACAAAATGCATGTGGTTGTGTTCGAAACCATTCAGGCCTTTATCGCCGTCACCTGATTTTCCACAGCAACGTCCAGTGCCGGGTTTTTCAGCTTATCCTGCAGCAGCATCTGTCTGTCTGTCTGTAAGTCTGTCTGTCTGTCTGTCTGTCTGTCTTTCAATGTTAAAGTTGCGTGTGTGGCGCACACGTCTGTATATTTGAGTTTTCTTTGCATATGTCTGTGTTGGCTTAACCTTTTTTTTGAAGAACTGTTTATTTTGATTTCTTCATCATAATACATCACATTCTGTGATAATCTTTGGCATCCCTCACTCTTTAGACAGCTTTTTTTGTCTGCCCTGTCTCGCCTGTGGAGCGCGCTCCCAGGCTATGTGAGCCCGTCCTTCTGGCTGTTCAGGGACAGACAGAAGTCTTCTTTTTGTCTGGCACTGTGTGTGGGCTGTATTAGTGTCAGTGCACACCGCACGGCTGCACGGCGGTCCTGGCATACCTGAGATGTGCCAGGAAGAGAGCACTGCCAGGAGGAGAATGACAGGCAAGAACAGAAAGGTGAGCATAACACAAAGTTAGGAAACGTTGAAAAAAATCCCAGCCTTCAGATGACGCGATGCTGTTTTATGGAGAGTGTCATGTGCTAGAATGCAGTGCAGTCCTACGCGCAGCACCCACCTGTGACTGTTTGACCATAAGAACCAATCCGATTGAAGTCTTGGCAGGGCACTGATGTCTGCTGCTCCTTTCTGGGCGTAAAGTTGTCAGGCTGCAGGCGAGATGGAATGCCTGGAGAGAGGAAGGTCTGAGAGGGCCTGTAGGGTTCACTTCCGTTCGCGTGTCGGAGTGAAGGACCACTTGGCTCCATGGCCCCAGCCCTCCAGCCCTGGGAGCAGCCAGCTGTCGAGGGATGTGGAGGACATGGATCCATAGAACGAGATCAGAGCCAGTCCTGCACAACGCCCGCTGCTGTTAGCGCCGTCAGCCATGCTGAAGTGTTGGGCCAGACAGGCGGGGGCGTGGACTTTCAGCTGAGTTGAAGGGTTTCCCAACCTGCTTTAATTCCTGTTGAAACGGGGTTTATGAAGGAGTGGTTTCCTCCTGGTCTGAAGCCTTTCCCCATCTGTGTTTGATTTGAGATTGTGTATGAAACGAAGTAAAAGGTATCTGCACTTGGAATATGCACAGACGGCATATTAGATTGAACACACACACACACACACACACACACACACACACACACACACACACACACACACACACACACACACGCACGCACGCACGCACGCACGCGAGCCTGATTCAGACGACCAGCTGCCAAGCATTTGTGGAGGACTGGCTGGCTGTTGGAACAGCTCATCTGGACAGCTCTCAACGCACAAATCCCGAGAAACATGCGTCACTGACCCCATTTCAGGCGACAGAGAAGAGAATGATCCTCGAAAATATCACTGTGTGGTCTTTTTTTTTTCCGGTCATTGGTGATGACGTGTGGGTA
>JADBJO010001710.1:130000-157500 GCA_016801955.1 Conus betulinus | reverse complement strand
GTCGGGGACGTTTGTCTATGTGTGATTCATAGCTCCCTCCTCCTCTTTGACACCTTTCTGTCATCAAGCTGAAAAAAGTGTTAGAGACCCCTTCAAACGACTCGCCAGGACCATTTTCGTTCTGGTATTCTTCTCTGCCCTGGAGAGAAAGGTCAAGATGATGTACTAGCGTTGGGTCACAAAGCTGTGATGACATTTAGCAAAATGCTTCTGTTGTCAGGATGTCATGTACATGGGGAGCCAAAGCTTTCCCTGTGGGTTTGTTCAGGATTTCTGGTCACTTGGGAAAGACCCAGTGTGACAAAGTCCTCTCTCTTTGTCTCTGTCGCTCTCTGTCTTTCTCTCTCTCTATCACACACACACACACACACACACACACACACACACACACACACACACACACACACACACACACACACACACACACACACACACACACGCACGCACACAGGCACGCACATAGGCACGCACACGCACACACACATCAACAGATGCGCAGGCACGCACATACGTGCTCCCCTTGCGGTAACTGTCTCACACTGTTTGGAAAGACGAGGACAGAAATGAGACGTTGTAAATTAGGAAGTTGAAATCAGCAGTTGATACTGCCGAAATGTCAGGAAAGGAAGAGAAGGCCGTTTTTGGACAAAAGGCTGAAATCATTTTAACATGCAACTCTGTGCTTTGTTTTTTATTTTTCACTGCGCTGACTCTCCACGAGCCATATTTCAATCCAGTCCATACTTAGGGAGGTGCTGCGTGGCCCAGGTCAAGGGGGCTGACTGGTCTGTGACTTTCAGATCTCTCCTTGACCGCTGCTCCCCCACGACTTTCCAGACACCCAGTTCCACACAGACTGACGCTTCCATGACAATTAATGGAGAAAAATGATCCGCCCGCATCTGCGTGTGTGATTTAGGGAGCATGGCGGAGAGCACAGAGAGGGATCGTCCTGCTGGACATAATGCTGGCTGATTTCCTGTCTGTCTCACTCCATCCAAACCTCGTCAGGACTTCCACCATCTCCGTTCCTCTAGTGATCTTTGGACCAGATCACTGGCGATTGCCTTGGTAAGTCTGGTTTATGTGGAGATGACATTCCCTTCATCGTTTTCATCAGCGCTGAATCACTGCTGCAGCTGCAGTAACTGGAGAGTTCCGTGACTCATGACGGGTCATTGGGACGACCTCGGGCAGAAGGCGTGGCGCCCTCCTTTGAAGTGGGACAGTCTTGGTGGTCTGGGTTCCTGGCGCCTGTTAATGATCAGTTGTAGAGAAAGTGCTGGCACTTGGTAGGTGGTGAGTTTGGTCCTCCCAGTCAGTCAGTCAGTCATTCCCCTGACCGCTGGGTCGTTGGGGGGGACGTGATGAGGCAGCCGCCGTTTCTCTCCAGACTCTTCTGTTGGTGGCTGTCGTGTGAGATCTGGCAAGGTCATTTTGGTCCAGTCCTTTGTATTGTCGGACCAGCTCTTTCTCTGCCGTCCTTGTCTGCGCCCTCCTCCTCAACGGTACCTTGAAGGATGGTTTTGGGAGAGGGTGTTGTGACGAATGACGTGGCCAAACCATGCCATCTTCCGTCGTTTGACGGTTGCCAGAAGTGGTTCGTGGGGCCCAACTAGGTTAGTGACCAGGTTCCGAACATAATCATTGATCTTGTGTTCTTTGTAGGAGATGCGGAGTAGTTTCCTCAGGTACCCGGTCTCAAACGCCTGGATTATTCTTTCTGTTTCGGCCATCAGTGTCCATGTCTCGCTACCGTATAAGAGGACGGAGAGCACTAGTGTATTGTAGAACCGGAATTTTGTGTGGAATTTGATGTTGCTCTTCACACACTCTGTTCAGTCTGGCCATCCCTGCTGATGCGGAGTTAACCTGATTCGGATTCTGCTGTGCAGTGCCTCTTTGGGACAGGATTATTCCCAAGTACCTGAAGCTGGTCACTTCTTCCAGGGGCTCACCATTCATGGTTATGTGGCACTGCTGTTAGTGGTGCTGTTGACCATGACCTTTGACTTCTCTGTGCTGACCTCCATGCCGTAGGCACTTGCTCTTGTGACAAGTCTGTTTGTGAGATCCTGGAGCTCGGTGTTGCTGCCCCCCATGAGGTCGATATCGTCTGCGAAACGAAGGTTGCAGACCGGCCTGCCGCCAATGCTGATGGAGGTGTGGGGTTCTTCGAGGGTCTCTTGTATGATTCTCTCCAGAAAGATGTTGAAAAGGACTGGAGATAGTAGGCACCCTTGTCTGACTCCGACTGTGGTCGGGAAGAACTGGCTCTGCTGGCGTATTGAGAAGTACTGTGCTGCTGGAGTGTTTCGTAGAGGGCCTGGATGACTTGGACGAGCCTCTCATCAATGTTAAAGTGTCTGAGAACCTGCCATAGGCCGTTGTGCCACACCCGGTCGAATGCCTTCTTAAAGTCAATCAGGTTGTGAAGAGGTCCTTTTGGTGTTGTAGATGCTTTTCAATCAGGACTCGGCAGTTGAAAATTTGTTCCACAGTGCTCCGCCCAGTGTAAACATTGAACATTTTGTCACTGAGGTGAAAACAAAATGTTCTAAGCATATCACACTGTACCTGTAAGGACTATCTTTCCATTTAACATATTCCTCTGGAAAGACCAGAGCTAAGCATATTGCCAACAGTCTGCAATAACAGTTCATGTTTCATGTTAAACAGGCAGTATTTCTTTTTTAATAAGAAGCAAGTCTATCTATATCAGTATCGGAGTTAATAGGCCTATCTCTCCAACTACATATGTAGTATATTTCTTTCTTGTGCACAGACATTTATTTCGCTACTTGTACTGTAATTGTTTTCAGTACTTTTTCCCATGCTTTGAGGATTGCGATGTGTCTCAGTAAGGTGATAACATGGGAACCAAGTGATTCATCAATTTGCATTCCCGCTCTCTGTCTTTAAGTGGTGTGGCTCTGATGGTTTCAGAGAGCCTTGTTCGGTTCCTCCCCAAGTTTGTGATGACAGCTGATTCCATTCCTTCAGTGGATCCCGTTTAGCCTGCTGGCGCAAATCAGTCGGAAAATGATGATTTCACCAGCCGACAGTTCCCAAAGCCACCAACCTTCACCTTGCTCCATAATCATGAAGAAATCAGTTGCTGTTTTATCCTTTGTCTTCCTGCCTTGTCCCGTCTCCGTCTTCCCCTCCCTCAGTTCTCCTACCCAATGACCCACCCACCCGCGTACAAGAAATCAAAGAGACATTACCCAAGGTTTCGTTCAAGTCACTCCCAGTCTTTGCTGTTGACATCATCTTCCCGACCGTTTCACATGTTCTAACTTGTGCCCACATGCTTTCTAAGAATACCCGACCGCTGTGCTAATCCGGACCGAGACTTGCCTCAGACAGAAAACAACCCCATGCGCTTAATTTAGCCCAGACAAAGCAGATGAGCTCAGTTGAAGAGAAAAAAAGGGAAGTATCGGGAAAAAGAAAACATGAGAGGCTGCCTGTGGGCGGGAAAGCTGATCAGCCAGCAGAAAAAAAAAGACCTCCAGGGCTCTTTAATCAGTCGGGCGTCTGTCGTGATGCTGACAATGGATTGAGCACGGGAGACCCTGCCTACATCGTTCCTCTCACGCTTGGCCACAGCACTACCTCTCCTTCCCATATTTTTTTTTTCGTTGATGACATCGTCCTGTTCTAGTTCCGTGGCTAGAACTCCGGAGAGGCTCAACAATGGTGAGATTTTGCTGTGTGTAACTGTTGTCATGCCATCATTAAGGCAACCACATTCCGTCCTCAAGATCATTGTTGACTGTAGTTCGTCGTCACGCCCCCACTTTGTTTCATTGCTCTGCTTGATTTTTTTTTTTTTTTTTTCGGAGAGATGGGGGGGTGGGGGTGGGGGTCTACTTTCTTTCTTGATTCGGGGCTCTGTATAACGCCATTCTTCATCTGTGTTCTTTCTGCTTTGTACCGTTCTGGCTTGCGGCACTGTATATTTTTTTTTGTCATTGGTCTTTGTTCTTTCTTGCCTTAGAACGCTAAGTAAGCTCATCGTTAGCCAGTGTTTTTTCTGCTTTCTTCTTTTGGCTTGGGGCGCTACGTAGCGTCATTCTTTGTCAATGGTTTTTCTGCTTTCTTCTTTCTTGGCTTGGGGCGCTACGTAGCGTCATTCTTTGTCAATGGTTTTTCTGCTTCTTCTCACTTGGCTTCAAGTGTTCTATAGCGTAATTCTCTTTCAATGGTTTTTTCTGTTTTCTTTCTTTCTTTGGGGCGCTGTGTAACGTCATTCTTTGTTCAAGGTCTGTCTCCTTACTTACTTCTTTCTCAGTGCAGGGTGGTCAGTGATGTAGTTCTCTGTCACTGGTCTTTTTCTGTTGTGCAAGGTGTTTGTATCTGTGTTTTTGTTGCTGGGGTTTTTCCTTCAACATTTTGTAAACAAACGGGATATTTTTAAACCATATTCTTTTTTCCCTTTCTTCCCTCTTTCCCTCCATGCCATCTCGCTTTCCCATCTCTCTCGTCTGCAATGTGGTGTGGTTTGTGCGGCGACAAAAATGTGTAGAATGCAAAACTAACAGAAAAATGCTTCAGCAGAATTGATGGGGTGAAACGCTTGCATTTGTTCACAACCACTCAGACGTTTATTGCCCAACATCTAATGGTGTCGTTGTGTTTACACACTAACGTCAAGTGCCAGATTTTTTGCTTATCTGCAGTGACGACATTATCTCTCTCTCTCTCTCTCTCTCTCTCTCTCTCTCTCTCTCTCTCTCTCTCTCTCTCTCTCTCTCTCTCTCTCTTTGTTGCTCGCACGCTGGCTTGCTTGTTCAGAGTTTGGCATGCGGAGCACATGTCTTTTATCTGTGTATGGTAGTATATGTCGGTATGGACATAACCCTCCTCCCGTGTTTTTAGACCCGTATATTTTGATGTCTTCATCACCATACGTCACATTCCATGATCATCTCTGGCAGCCCTCAGTCCTCTGGCAGCTTTGTTGTTTCCTCCTCTGTCTTTGGGATGCAGGCTGCTGGCTGCTTGTCTTCTCCCCAGGCTTGAGGGGCGTGCTGCCAGGCCATCTCGGCCCGTCATTCTGGCTGCGAGAGGACCGACACCGTCTTCCTTGTCTGGCACTGTGTTGCGCTGTATTAGTGTCAGTGCACACCCCGCACGGCGATCCTCCCATGCCTGGGATATGCAGGAAGGGTGTACGTCCACAGCAGAAAGACGGACAAGAACAGAAAGGCGAGCATATCAAGAAGCCAGAACACGTTGAAGAAAAAAATACCGGCCTCCAGAAGCTGCAATGCTGTTTTTATGAGGAGTGTGGGGTGCCAGAATGTTGTGCTTGCAGACCCGCAGCACCCATCTGTGACAGACTTGTGAGGGACACATAGTCTGGAACTCACAAGAACAAACCGTGCTGAAGGCACCGATGTCTGCTGCCAAATTCTGTGCATAAAGATGTCAGGCTGCAGACGAGATGGGATGCCTGGAGAGAGGAAGGTCTGAGAGCGCCTGTAGGGTTCACTTCCGTTCGCACGTCGGAGTGAAGGACCACTTGGCTCCACGGCCCCAGCCCTCCAGCCCTGGGAGCAGCCAGTCGTAGGAGGGCTGCGCAGGAAACGGAAAAGAATCCAAAGAACGTGATCAGAGCCAGTTCTCCTCCACAGCGCAACTGTTGTTCTCCGCCGACGACCAGGCTGAAGTGGCGGGCCAGAGAGGAAGATGCGTGGGGGCTTGGAGTTGACTTGGAGTGTTTCACAACTTGCCGTAGCTCCCATTGAAAAGAGGCTGGTGTGGAAGGCGCCTTTTTCTGGGCTGTTTCTATCCCACCTTCGGTTATGAATTTCAAGTGAGAAGGAAACAAGTGCGAGATACTTGAACGTGCCCTGTACACAGATGGCCTTTGTACTCAGAACACACAAAAGAACACACAATTGAGAAGCTCACATGCACGCATGCACGCGCGCGCGCGCGCGCACACACACACACACATGTACGCACGCGCGCGCGCGCACACACACACACACACACACACACACACACACACACACACACACACACACACACACACACACACACACACACTAGTGCTGCGAAAAGTAAAGAAAAGCTACTGCATCGTTTCTTTACATTTGTGATTTTACTAACCAACACATTTCATGTGAGCTGTGTTTTATTGGGTGAGGTTTTCTTTCTTTCTTTTCTTTTCTTTTTTTCTCTTCTTTCCCTCCCCTACCTCTGGGTCACGTGACGCTTAACAATTGTTGAAAAGAAAAGCCATGTGTCTTGCGCAAAGTTCGGCGTGCAGGGGCTTGTCCCCTGGGTTGGGTGAGTCACGTCGAGCTGTCCTTGTGACGTCAGATTAACTCTGAAAGCAGAGCCTTCAGGAGGCTCACGACATGGGATGTCGCCATGCCTCTTTCAGACTGTTGTGGTAAAAAGTTGAAGGAATGCCTGCTGGACGCAGGAGATGGTCTCGTGTGCTTTGAGTCAAGGAAGGGAAGCGGAATGACCAGTCAGGTTTGATACCCCTAAAGAAAACGTCAGTGGGGGATGGGGCTGATGGAATGGCACCAACTGGACAGATTCTCACAGCGCTGACAGACGGTGGGGCAAAACAGAAACTGCGTGTTTTGAAAGCACACAACAGAACGGCATAAATGTTTGTTTGTCAATGTCCCACAGAGACAACACAATTCTCAGAGTTGAGGAAGTGAAAATGATTCCACAAAAATTAAATACAGATTAGATAATGTTATGATCTGAATAAATATGATCTGACCGGAATCACACAGAGATAGCATGCTATAGTACGGAGGTAATGTTACAGTCGTATGCTGAGATGCAAAAGAAATTCATCAGAAATGTAAAGAAAGAAAGATAGAAGAACATAGAAACCTGATTGTGTTTCTTCTTTCTTCTACAGAACTTTAGTGATATAATGTAAAGAAACAAAGGTAGAAGAACATAGAAACCTGATTGTGTTTCTTCTTCTTTCTTCTACAGAACTTTAGTGATGATATCATGTGGTCGGAACCATTCCAGAAAGCACCACGTTGAAAATAAACTGATAGACCGGTGAAGCAGTACATTGTTGAGCAGTCGGTAAAAGCAGCGCAGAGAGAGCATGTGTACTCTTTCCTATCCACTGCTCTTCCGGTGTTGTGTTAAAGAGAGGAACTATGGAATCGATTCGACGAGCAACAATTTGGAGAGAAGTGTGTGTGTGTGTGTGTGTGTGTGTGTGTGTGTGTGTGTGTGTGTGTGTGTGTGTGTGTCTGTCTGTCTGTCTGTCTGTCTGTCTGTCTCTCTCTCTCTCTCTCTCTCTCTCTCTCTCTCTCTCTCTCTCTCTCTCTCTCTCTCTCTCAACAGCGACAGTACGACCCAGAGACCAGCAGTTTCAGACAGGCTTATTTGTTCTTTTAAACAGAATTGGCACTCAGATATGGAAAGTAAAGAAAAAAAATACCGCTGTTTTTTTCTCATTTAAAATGTGTTTCATTCTGAAAAGTTTGTCATAACAGATAAATAGCACAGAATAAAATTACGCAAGATTTAGGTTGAGAAACTTTAGGTCTTAATGCGAACAAAAGATGGTTTGAATGTGAAACATCCAAAGAATCTCCTTGTCCTGCATGTAGACACATTATTGATGATGACGAAGAAGACTTTCTGTTCTGTGGACAAATTGTTCATTTTTCCAGTTAGAGATAGCGAAGAAAAGACAAAATGTTGCTCTTGTGTTATCATCAGATGATGAACTTGTAATTAAATCAGTTGCGAAATGCATCTCGGAAGCATTGAAAATTAGACAGATGAAGGATAGTGAAATTTAAGAGAATGCATTATTAAAGATATATGAATGAATGTTATCATTCATCGCATGTGGAAGAGATCAGTAAGATACAATGTCATCATTTGATTGAGTGGATGGTCGAATCAGTCTTAAGATTTTTTTTTTAACCTTACTGCATTACTCCTGTGCGTGAGGACATAAGGAAATTTACGAATTTATTTGTTTTTGTTAACCTTTGATTTGATACACACTAATGAATGTGTACTATTTGTTTTGCAGGAAAGGAAGAGGGAAATGTTATTGTTCTGTTCTCACTCTCTCTCTCTCTGTCTCTCTCTTTCTGTCTGTCTCTCTCTTTCTGTCTGTCTCTGTCTCTCTCTGCTGTCTGTCTGTCTCTTTCTGTCTGTCTGTCTCTGTCTCTCTCTGCTGTCTGTCTGTCTCTGTTGTCTGTCTCTCTGTCTCTCTGTCTGTCTGTCTGTCTCTCTCTCTCTCTCTCTCTCTCTCTCTCTCTCTCTCTCTTTCTCTCTCTCTCTCTCTCAGCAGCGACGACAGTAGGACCCAGAGAGCAGTAATGACAGTGGTAGTCCCTCCTCTAGCAGAGGGTCATGGGCGGGTTACCCGGACAGTCGAGGGTACCGTTGGTTCCCGCACCGGACAGAGATGTAGTGGGCAGTTAGCTGGCCCCTCCCTCTTCCCCGCGACAGCTTTGGCAGGGGTGGCAATTATTCCGATGACAACGGTGATGATGAAGACGATGAGCGCACGAACAAGACGCGTCGTGCCCCTCCCCTCATTTTTCCCTGCCCCTTTTCTCCCCCCTTCCTCCCCCCTTCCCTTCACCTCCCCTTCTCGCTTCCATTACTTGCCCTCTTGCTGTCTCACCCGTAAGTCTCAGAATGCTACCCTTCACCCCCCTCTCTCCTCTCCTTCCTTCAGCACCCACCTACCCACCCACCCACCCCCCGACGAACCCCGACCCCCGACCCACTCTCGGTACCTTTCAACCCCATCTCTCTCTCCTCCCTCTCTCTCTGTCTCTCTCTGTCTCTCTCTCTCTCTCTCTCTCTCTGTGTCTCTCCTTCCTTCTTTTCCCCATGCAACCCTTCAACCCCTCCTTTCCTTCTTTACAACCCATTCTCTCCTGTCCCTCCACCCCCCCCCCCCCCCCCGTCTACCATTGTCTCCGGGTGGCAGTGATAGATCAGGGGGCGGTATAGTCTTTGACGGGTCTCTCTTCTCTCCTCTCTCTCAGTCTCTCTCTCTCTCTCTCTCTCTCTCTCTCTCTCTCTCTCTCTCTCTCTCTCTCTCTCTCTCTCTCTCTCTCTCTCTCTGTGTCTCTCTCTCTCTCTCTCAGAGCGTGTGTGTGTGTGAGAGAGAGAGAGAGAGAGAGAGAGAGAGAGAGAGAGACGACGACGACGACGACGCCGACGCCGACAAACAACATCAGCTTGACAGGGCTTTACTTTGGGAGTGAAAGGGAAAGAAATCAGCTTAATGGTCCCTTGCCTTCTGTAACTGATCACGGCGACCACGAACACCACCGGAGAAAACAAAGGGAAGGGAACAAATGGAGTTTCATTATCTGTCTAGTAATTGCCCCCAGTACCGGTCAATTTGTATTGCGAACAGATTTGTCATCTCGGCATTCATACGTGCACTCAAATCGGTGCCATTCGCTTGGAAAGTCCGAACGTAAGTCGTTTTTAGTTCCGATTTTTTTACGCATTCTCTCTCTCTCTCTCTCTCTCTCTCTCTCTCTCTCTCTCTCTCTCTCCTTCTTGTCTCTCTCTCTCTCTCTCTCTCTGTCCTTTTGTCAGTCTCTCTCTCTCTCTCTCTCCTCATCTCTCTCTCTCTCTCTCTCTCTCTCTCTCTGTGGTGTGTGTGTGTGTGTGTGTGTGTGTGTGTGTGTGTGTGTGTGTGTGTGTGTGTGTGTGTGTGAGCTGCAGTTGCAGCTCTATTTAGAGACTGATAAACGACGCCTTTTTCTTCTCGCAGATGAGAAACTCATAAGAGTGACACCATCGAAATTCACCATGATTCTTCTGTGAGATGACAGAGACCTGAGTGGAGTCTTAGGATAGAAGTTAGCCTTCCTGAGCAGGACAGGACGATTCGTGTGTCCAGCTGTACTGACCTCGTCTTGACCTCCGGGTCAATATCTTCAGAGGGTGGTCAAAACTGAAGGGACAAGTGCTGACCCTGTTGTCAGGGGTGATGGATGGGGGCGTCACTGGGGGAGGTGGGGGGGGGGGGGGGAACACAGAGCCGATGTCCATCCGTCCCCCAGCTGTCTTCATCGTTGGTCTGAAACATCAGCCTCCTCAGCCCGCCTCTGGCTGATTGGACTGATTGCCGTGCCGCCGGACCCTTAAGGGAATCCAAATATAGAATCGCACGTTTTCGTGCACACGTAGTAGTAAGCACGCCTGCTCGCGCGTGCACACACACACACACACACACACACACACACACACACACACACACACGAAGAAAGAGAGACCACAGACTGCTTTGTTTGGAAAGACCCGAGACTACAGTCATAAAAGCACCAACAGACGACGTTGATGCGCAGGCCTGGAGTCGAGGTTGACAAAACTCACCGCCATAAACCACGGACAGTCAGACAGGCGTAAAAATCGGCAAAACCCGCCGCTCCTTGCCAGCCAGAGAGGCAGCCTGACGACAACAGCTGGGTAATGGCTCCCTGCACCCCGGGATAAGGCCCAGGACATTGGGCCCCAGCCTCGGGGACCCGGGAGAGGCCCTGGGCTGCCCATGCAGACATCAGAGAGGCCGAGGGCAGGCCATCCATCCTTCTGACACCTCCCCTTCCTCCCGCGTTCCACAGGGGAGGGAAAGTCGGCCATCGCCTTCCCTGTCTCATCACGCTCCCGCTCTGGAATTAGAATTCCGTCCCCCTGAATTTCAAATTGCACTTGCAAAATGCAACGATAACACTAATTGGCTTTCGCTTTATTGCCCCCGTTTGGCATCCGTAGGTGGCCATGCTTTTTGTTACAATGAATTGTCTGTCGCGCTGCCTAATTTCACCTCCGCCATAATTAATGACCCGGCACCGGCGTGTCGTCTTGGCCGCTCACATTTCCGGCTGGGCGAAAGGCCCCTGTTTGGCCAGTCCACTGGCTGTATTAGCGGGGTGGAGGAGAGGTCTAAAAGGATTGTGTTTCTTTGCTTTCCTTTTGTTTTCTTTCCTTGAGAGAGGCGTTGTTTTTAATGGAAGCAAGGCGAGCGGAGCCAGCTCCTGCTTTCATTTTGTTTTTTGTTTGGTTTGTCTGCTTTACTGAGTGCATGATGGATTGCGATGCTGGTCTCTTGTTTGTATTTCTGTGTAGGTATTGCGATGCTTGTTTCTTTATTTTTGTTTCTATACAGGTATTGCGATGATTATTTCTTTTTTTGTACTGGCGGAGAAGAGTAATTTTTTAATGTCAGTGCTCTACACATTTGGCGTTTCCGTCGGGCTTTCCTTTTTTTTTTTTTTTAAAGAGGGAATTTGGAAAGACTGCTATCCTGTTCCGTTCGTGCTGCTGTTTGTTTATTTAGTGCCTCCTCTCTTCTCTCAAGCCCACGATGATTTGTTTTCTTCTGTTAGAGCGGAGCAGGGTGCCTGGCTGACTGCTTCGTTCGTCACTTGGTTCCGAGGCGTGCATTGTGGAACCTGATGTGTGTTGGGTTGTCTTTTTTGTTTTGTTTTGTTCTGCACTTTCCACAGCGGGCAAGAGCAGCTGTCGGGTTGCTTTCAGAGCTGATTTGTTCAGCCCATTCTCCCGAAGTCCAAGCTGCCATTCAGAGTGCTCCTCGTCTGTGTTATGGAGTCTGCGTGCCCCAGTCACCACTCCGGGCAACTTGTCCCCGCCGATAACTCTGTCCATCTCCTTCAAAGAGAAAATCGCCGTTACTTCAGCCAGGAGAAGGGTCTGATCGTCATCATCCTAAATTTCTGTTTGTCGGCGGGAAATTGTTTTACACAATGCATTTCTCTCTTTCGGCTTGTCGCCTGACGGGCTAAACGATCTATTGGAGGCCGTCTCCCGAGCTGACTCAACCGCCCTGCGCCAGGGAGGGGGGGGTGGGGCAGGGCGGACGCTGGGTGGGGTGGGGCGGGGCGGGGCGAGAGGGACGGTGGTTTGGCGAAGGCGGGGGGTTTTATCTGCTCTTTCCTGTGATTCACTGCCATCAGTCAGGCCGCTGTTGGTGGGTTAAAGTCCGGTACTCTTTCAGGCCGCTGTTGGTGGGGTGTGTCAGGCCGCTGTTGGTGGGGTGTGTCAGGCCGCTGTTGGTGGGGTGTGTCAGGCCGCTGTTGGTGGGGTATGTGTTGGTGGGGTATGTCAGGCCGCTGTTCGTGGGGTATGTGTTGGTGGGGTGTGTCAGGCCGCTGTTGGTGGGGTATGTGTTGGTGGGGTATGTCAGGCCGCTGTTGGTGGGGTATGTGTTGTGGTGGGGTGTGTCAGGCCGCGCTTGGTGGGGTGTGTCAGGCCGCTGTTGGTGGGGTATGTGTTGTGGGGGTATGTCAGGCCGCTTGGTGGGGTATGTGTGGTGGGGTGTGTCAGGCCGCTGTTGGTGGGGTATGTGTTGGTGGGGTATGTCAGGCCGCTGTTGGTGGGGTATGTCAGGCCGCTGTTGGTGGGGTGTGTCAGGCCGCTGTTGGTGGGGTATGTGTTGGTGGGGTATGTCAGGCCGCTGTTGGTGGGGTTTGTCAGGCCGCTGTGGGGTGTGTCAGGCCGCTGTTGGTGGGGTGTGTGTCAGGCCGCTGTTGGTGGGGTGTGTCAGGCCGCTGTTGGTGGGGTGTGTCAGGCCGCTGTTGATGGGGTAAAGTCCAGTTCTTTTAGGGGATGAGGCGTGAAACACTCACGGCGCGAGAGAAAGTTAGGAAGGGACAGAGGAGGATGAGGTGGATGACAGATATGAAGAGACAGGGTTATCTTATATATTGCTTTGGGGTCATAGACATGAAGAGACAGCTATTTTACATATTGCTACGAACGCACGCGGGCGGGCGTGCATACGCATGTATGTGAGTGTGTGTGTATGTATGTGTGTGTGTGTGTGTGCGCGCGCGCGCGCGCGCGCGTGCTTGTGTGCGTGCGTGCGCGCGCGCGCGCGCGCGCGCGCGCGTGTGTGTGTGTGTGTGTGTGTGTGTGTGTGTGTGTGTGTACATGCGCGTTCGCGCGAGCGCGAATTCACTTCAACGAGGTGACAGTCCTGATATGGTCCTTTGCGGTCGGCTGGGCTATAGGAAACATGAATTGACTGCGGTCGGCTGGGCTATAGGAAACATGAATTGACTGCGATCGGCTGGGCTATAGGAAACATGAATTGACTGCGATCGGCTGGGCTATAGGAAATATGAATTGACTGCGGTCGGCTGGGCTATAGGAAATATGAATTGACTGCGGTCGGCTGGGCTATAGGAAACATGAATTGACTGCGGTCGGCTGTGGGCTAAAGGAAACATGAATTGACTGTGTGTCTGTGGGCTATAGGAAACATGAATTGACTGTGTGTCTGTGGGCTATAGGAAACATGAATTGACTGTGTGTCTGTGGGCTATAGGAAACATGAATTGACTGTGTGTCTGTGGGCTATAGGAAATATGAATTGACTGTGTGTCTGTGGGCGCCCGCGACTGACTTCAACGAGGTGGCAGCCCCGGTATGATGACCCTTTGCGGTCTGTCGGCAACATGCATTGAACAAGAGTGCGCGCGCGCTTGTGTGTGTGTGTGTGTGTGTGTGTGTGTGTGTGTGTGTGTGTGTGTGTTTGAGAGAGAGAGAGAGAGAGAGAGAGAGAGAGGGAGGGTGAGAGAAAGGGTAATTTTATGTCAGGCATTACTTACTCGTCAGTTTCAACTCACCATCGCAACTACGAATTTGCGGTAGAAGTAAAAGAGTTAAAGCTAAAAAAGAGAAATGGTCAGATAATTCAACTTGAGGCGACGGACTAAGAAAGACGACAAAGCTCCATGTAACAAACAAAAGGAGTATCAACAATATTGAACAACGGACCAACCTGCGTAACACACAAAAGGAAAGCTAACGGTAGCTTGGAGGAGGTTTGGCATGCGCGTGCACGAGAGAGAGAGAGAGAGAGAGAGAGAGAGAGAGAGGGTGAGGAAGGGGAGAGGGGGAGAGGGAGGACAGGGAGATGGAAAGAGGGGGGAGGGGGGTGGGGAAAACGGGGTGAAGAAGGGCAGGGGCCAGGATGGCGGCTTTGTCTGGTGTCAGAGCGAAGCAGACTCTCGTCAGATTTACTGCTTTTGTTTCTCGCGCCCTTCCCTCCGCTCATGAAATTCAAAGTGCATCAAAAGGCGGCCCCCAGCCTCCCCTCGTCTTGCCCTTCTGTCTCAGTGATCACAGGAGTCTGGAGGTTGTCCAGTATCTTTTTTTTTCCCCTCTTCCTCCCACGGGGGAAGTGGGGGACTGGGGGCGAAACTTTTAAGGCGGTTTGTTGGAGCAGAAGTATCTTAGTTAATGAAATTATGACAGGCGGTGAGAAGGACAGGGAACGGGGCCGGGGCGGTGGGGGGGACAAAGAGAAGGGGGGGGGGGGGGGACACATGACGATGATGACCTGATAGCGGGGAGGGGGAGGAGGGGGAAAGGGGGGGGGGTCTATCAGCATGCATGGCTGATGTGCTGCCTGCTGGCAAGGTGGCTATGACAGGGAGCAAGGGCCAGTACCACGGCATGGCAGCGGGCTGGGCGAGGAGGGAAGGGTGAGTGGGGGATTACAAGAGTAGAGTGAGGGGGGGGGGGGGGGGGTGGGCGGGGGGGGGGGGGGAGGTTTTGAGATGGAGGAAATGGGTAGGAGGTTGATTGCTGAGCGCGGGCGCGGTGTGTGTGTGTGTGTGTGTGTGTGTGTGTGTGTGTGTGTGTGTGTGTGTGTGTGTGCATGTGTGTGTGTTAAATAGAGAGAGAGTGGAGTGTGTGTGTGTGTGTGTGTGTGTGTGTGTGTTAAAGAGAGAGAGTGTGTTTGTGTGTGTGTGTGTGTGTGTGTGTGTGTGTGTGTGTGTATTAAAGAGAGAGAGAGAGAGAGAGAGAGAGTGTGTGTGTGTGTGTGTGTGTGTGTGTGTGTGTGTATGAACCAGTAATCCAATGCTTTTCAATGAAAGCGGTAGGACGCATTGTTTGAGGTGGATCTCAGTTTGTCACAAACGTTTGTTGAAGAACCGTTATTTCAATTCTTTCCCAGTTTGTTTCAGTATGACTGATTCATTCTAGTTTGATCAAAGGCCGCTGCAACTGTGCAATTCCGTCGACATCATTGTCAGCGAAGATAAAATATCATGTGCGCACTGTCATTATTTTGATTCACTCTCACAAAAAAAATGTATAGAAACAAGTTAGGTTCAAAATGTTATGACTGCAGGCGGAAGTTTACACATGAAAAGAAACGTGAAGATAATGTGCCGCTGAAAGTAACAATTCTCAGGTTTTGGTCGCTTTCATACGGAGCGAGAAATAAACAAGAAAACACCTAAACAACGAAGATGAATAAAGGAGAGAAAACCAAATGCAGGCAAACAAATTTCGGTCACTATGAAAATACGATTTGAAAAGGAGGAAGGAGGGTGGGGGGCTGCTGGGGGCTGGGCCCGGTAGTCCGACGTTTCAATAGTCCGACACATCGGTAGGCCGACACCCCACGTTCACATGTTTCCATAATCCGACACTGTAAGAAAAAAAGTAGCGATAGTCCGACATCCCACGATTCCGACAATTCCAACTCGTTTCGATAATCCGACACACAACCCAGTGTTATAATTCCCGTTAGTCTGACATATTGAAAGTAAAATCTCTCTCTCTCTCTCTCTCTCTCTCTCTCTCTCTCTCTCTCTCTCTCTCTCTCTCTCTCTCTCTCTTTTGTATATCAACATTTGACCCCACTTCCTCTGTCGAAACGTCGAAATCGTGATGTGTCGAAACTATTGGCACAAAATAAAACATTAAAAACAAGTTTCGTTGGTCCGACAAAATTGTCGGATTGTCGAAACGTCGGAATCGTGATTTGTCGGACTATCGAAACGTCGGAATCGTGAAGTGTCGGACTATCGGACCCAAACCTACTCTAACTGCTTCTTTCTACAGAGTATACATACTAAATCCTTCATCGGTGGAGTCTCGTTACTATAGGGTTTGGTGCTTCCGTTTGGCAGTCCAATACTACAACATCCGTATTTTCATGAATATGGATAGACAGGAATGCATCAAGTCCCACGAGGACTTAGATTTATCTGCCTTAGATGTAAGAGGACTTAGATTTATCTGCCTTAGATGTAAACAAGACAAGTCAGTTCGACTTAGATCTGTTACAGTTCCCGTGGTCGGCAGGACAGTAACAAGTTCCAGACAGAGCTATAGACACTGACACTCCGAGACTGGACACGATGAACATGATCAGGACAGTAACAAGTTCCAGACAGAGCTATAGACACTTGACACTCGGAGACTGAACACGATGAACATGATCAGGACAGTAACAAGTTCCAGACAGAGCTATAGACACTTGACACTCGGAAACTGGACACGATGAACATGATCAGGACAGTAACAAGTTCCAGACAGAGCTATAGACACTTGACACTCCGAAACTGGACACGATGAACATGATCAGGACAGTAACAAGTTCCAGACAGAGCTATAGACACTCGACACTCGGAGACTGAACACGATGAACATGAATTGAACAGGACAGTAACAAGTTCCAGACAGAGCTATAGACACTCGACACTCGGAGACTGAACACGATGAACATGAATTGAACAGGACAGTAACAAGTTCCAGACAGAGCTATAGACACTTGACACTCGGAAACTGAACACGAAAACCAGCGCAAGTGCTGAAGCTCAAATACCAGAAACTGAAACAAATGATATTGCGATTGACGTTTTAGTCTGATCAAAAGGGGAAACATGATCTTAAAAGAAGAAATGAAGATCCGGTGGAAGGTGTGACAGTCTGCCATGGAGTTTCCTGCCCCTTCACACGATCAGACTGTGTCAGACACATGAACAGTAGGTCCTTCTGACCCTTGTCAGAGTGTGTCCCCATGCACAGGATCTTTCTGCACATGCTCAGAATGTGTCAGATGCACGTGCAGTATGTTCTGCACAAAGCTCAGAATGTGTCAGATGCACGTGCAGTATGTTCTGCACAAGCTCAGATTGTGTCAGATGCACGTGCAGTATGTTCTGCACAAGCTCAGATTGTGTCAGATGCACGTGCAGTATGTTCTGCACAAGCTCAGAATGTGTCAGATGCACGTGCAGTATGTTCTGCACAAGCTCAGATTGTGTCAGATGCACGTGCAGTATGTTCTGCACAAGCTCAGAATGTGTCAGATGCACGTGCAGTATGTTCTGCACAAGCTCAGAATGTGTCAGATGCACGTGCAGTATGTTCTGCACAAGCTCAGATTGTGTCAGATGCACGTGCAGTATGTTCTCACTTTCTGCCAGTTTCACGTGTTCCCTTTCTCTTGCCAAAGGTCGATGACGTGTCCTTGGGCTCTCACTTTAAGAGTGGAAAGTGACATGAGAAAGTGGTCTAGAGAGACTCCCCACCCAAAAAAAGGAAGATAATACAAACTTAAGAGGAATCGCACACACAGACGCTCACATGTGTCTTCGTTTCAGTTTTGGCATTGGTTTGGTTGTATATGGTATGGTATGGTTTTATCTAAACTGAACATTCAGCTGTCTATCGAGGTGACAGTTATCTCACTAACGATTTCCCTCTCATCCTTTTTCATTCATTTTCACACACATCCACCCCTTGAAAATCTCTCTCTCCCTCCCTCCCCTCTCTCTCTCTCTCTCTCTCTCTCTCTCTCTCTCTCTCTCTCTCTCATATACTGTACCCTGAAGATTTAACCATGGCTTTGGAACAGAAGCCGGACCGATGAGGAAAGAAGAAGCAATACACACAGATAAAATAGTAATAATTATGCACATATCACTTTCTGATCGGGCGTGTGGCTGACGCGGGGGCGTGAATAAGCGGGTGGGAAAGACCTGTGCAGCGCTGACAAACGTTGCCCTCTCAGCAAGACGGTGTGGCGGTATCTCCGTGCCCTGTCCCCCGCCCCTCCCCCCTCCCGCTGTGTCAGCGCTATCTTGACAATGCCCACTGTGGGGGGCAGGCACCGAGTTAAGGGACTGCTTTCTCCCACTGCGCTAACTGGTCGTTAGGGTTCACCACTCACTGTCATTATTACCTGGCCCGCGCATACCACACACAAAGGCGCGCGCGCGCTTCCGCACCTTCTCGTGTTATATAAGGAGACACTTGCTTATACGTGTGTGCTAGCGAGTGCGGGGACACACACACACACACACACACACACACACACTTATTCACTCATTCACGCACGCACGCGCGCTCACGCACGCACACACACACACACACACACACACACACACACACACACACACACACACACACACACACTTATTCATTCATTCATGCACACACACACACACACACACACACACACACACACACACACACACACACACACACACACACATATATACACACACACACACACACACTACACTACACTACACTACACTACACTACACTACACTACACTACACCACACACACACACCACACCTGACACCTAATACGTTAACGCGAACAAACATTAGCTGGAAGAAGAGAAGCCATGTGCACGGGAACATGTCCACAATGCTGACAGTACGGGAGAAGACTGGTTCAGGGATGTCCATGCCTGGATGGACTCCGGTGGACCCCCTTCTCCTGCCGATCGTTGTCCTTGCCACACTGCTTCCAGCATCGCTCCTCGCTCCTCCGTTTGGGGGCTAGGGTTGGAACCAGAAACCGGAGTAGTTTTGTCCACTTTTTGCCGTATTTGGATATGAAAATGAGGCTTGTTTAATGGCTAACCGACTGAGCACTTCTCTCTCTCTCTCTCTCTCTCTCTCTCTCTCTCTCTCTCTCTCTCTCTCTCTCTCTCTCTCTCTCTCTCGTCTGGTTTCGTCTCGTCTGCTCTCTTCTCTTCCATTCTGCTATCCGTTTAAAAGCCAGTTTTGCGCCAGGTGTTCTTCCTTGATATATTTTTTTTTAATATCTCTCTCTCTCTCTCTCTCTCTCTCTCTCTCTCTCTGCCCGTCCTTCCACACCCCTTTTTATCCTCAGCCTCCCCCTTCCCCCCCCTTCTACAAGGGCCACAGCCATTAGCTCATTACGTGACCATCCAATGAGAATTGTACAAGTCGGCTGCGGAGATTTACGGCTTGGGGTATGCTGAGCTGAGGACCGACATGGTGATCTATGGGGTGTAATCTTCCCATTTTCATAATGTTTGGCCCGAAATTAGCGGATCCCGCGGAGGGACTGGCGGCTGAAGGGGTTGTGGGATGGGGTAGGGGGGGGGGGGGTTGAAAGTGGCACGCGCCCCTTAGGGACAGATGGTGCCGTGAGACGTGATGGCCGTGGTGGTTCCGTGTCCCTCCCGCTGTCCCCTCCCCCCCCCCCCCCCCCCCCCCCTGCCCCCCCCCCCCCTCCCCCCCCCCCTCTCCCTCCTCCACCTCTCTCTTCGCCTCCATTTTTGTCGTTTTCTGCTTTAGGTCCATCTCCCAGAAGATTGTTTTTGTCCCGTGGCATTAATCTTAATTCCTTTTCCGAGTGTTACTTGAGAAGCTCTGAACGAGGTGGATCACACTTTCTCCCCCAAGCAGTTCCAGATGTTAGTCACCAAGGCATACCGCTAGATCCTTCGGTAGCGTGAAGCTTCAAGGCTCGCTTCATCATCGTTGCTTATATTTGTTCAGTGTCGAGCTACTCTGGGGCATCATGGGTCGCCTGTCATCTTTCAGCAGCATTCTGGCACAGCGAGCATCATCAGCTTGGACCCTCCATACAGCTTGTGGCATCTCGGATCGTCCGTCCACGTGGCTCGTCGTCAGGTCGTCATCAGTCTTGTTTAAAGCCTTCCTGCTTCTTCCGCAGTCTCTGTGTCTTGGAATCCCACTGTCTGCCCCTCCTGTGGTGGTGCCCTGGATGCTCCATCCACTGTCCAGAAACATTCCGTTTCTGTCAGTATTGTCTTGCTCTCACCTAAAGCATAAAACATTCACTGATTCACTTCGCGCGACCTCACTCTATTCTTCTTCTTCTTCATCATCTTCATCATCATCATCATCATCATTATTAACGTTAATAGTACTTATACCGAGCCTATCCTCGGTTAATGACCAAGTTCTCAGCGCTTTACAAATTCACGCTTTCGTTTACACAACGGTCTGCTTACCTGGAGAGAGCCGACTGAATAGCTGCTTGCTATGCGCTGCATGTTATCGTTTCCAGTGTCATTCAGCCGAATATCAGTCTCCCGGTTTTTCGTCCACCCTGCCATTCTCTCGGTGCCTGCAATGTGTATATGTGTCATCCATACCAACGGCCAACACTGGCCTTCTCTTCCGAAAGTTGGTGATGGGATTTTACAGTCTTCACCTTTATTTTCGTAATCTTGAATATTGTCACTTGCACATGAAAACGAAAACAAAACCAACATCTGTGAACTTGCAGAAATAAAGAAACCAAACGAAACAAATCCCTTGAAATATGTCAGGCCTGTGTCACACGACACTGTGTTTAGGTGAAATACCCATTTCAGAGGCCCCACCTAATTTACAGCGATGAGTGCTTCAGAGCTGTTTCTTTGAAGGCATGCCACACGAGAAACTATCCCGGGCAAAATGCCACCCGTTCGTGCCGTTGCATGCACCTCCTACTGCTCAACTAATGCACACATTAATTATCAGCCAGATCCGCCGCCATGCATGCTGCTGCCTGTTTTCTCTCCATCTTCACCATGGCGCCCGACAGATTAAGTGGCAAGGGGATAAATCGTCCAGAAACAAAGTTTTTATCAAGTTTAGGAATTTGAAGAGGGCGTGTCCACTTCTCGCCTGCATAGCCACGTATCTGCGAGCTGCGCCGTTCCGGGCCTCATGATGCGAAATGCGAGAAATGTTTTTCGCCAGGCGAGAATACGAGGTGAGATGAGTTCACGCACAAAACAGCTTCGAAACCTATTTCTTACAGAAGTATGTTAAACGGGGAAACACACAGGAAACACACGTGTTGCAGGCTTGTTTCGGCAGGACGTGTTGTTGGAGTCTCGCGTGTGACCCGCTGACGAAGGAAGCTATACCTGGAGGTCTCTAGTCCCGCCAAGATCTCTCAGATTTTTTTTTCTACTGAAATAAATTATATCATTTGATGAAGTCCATTCGTGTCTTCTTTTAACTGTTGAACGGCTTGATTCCTCCCTGTTCGCTCGCGTGCAAGCCATTGTTTCGCAAAACAGGTTGTGTTTTCTGACTGTTTGATGATTGAACGCGTACCAGGTTTTCTTACCACTTGTTTTTTTTTGTTGTTTGTTTGTTTGTTTTTTTTTTCAATGCTTAAGTATGAGACTTTACGTATTGATGCGGTCTTTTGTTTGGGATTTTTGTTTTGTTTTGTTATTTCCTTCGTTTTGTCTTTAATGTTTCTTAGGAAATAGTAATGAAAAAAAAAACATCAACCCAACCACAACCACCACCACCACAAACAATGATAATAATAGACGCAAGACAGCCTGATTCCAATTTCATGGAAATGTTTGATTCCGCCCAGGCAGCCATCACGCCTGACACCCCTTATCAGTTTTCAGGGAATATAAAGAAGAACCCCCCCCCCCCCCCCCCCCCCCCCCCCCCCCCCGTTTGATTTGGGGGGGGGGTGGTGGTAATGGGGAAGGTCTGTGAGCGGGCCTATGATTATTATTCCCATCCTCAACGCGTGTGTGAGCGAGCGCGTGTGTGTGTAGTGTGGGGGGAAGGGGGTGGGGGGGGAGGGAGGGTTGTTAATGCTAAATAAGCCGTCGTGGAGGGGGGGGGGGGGGGGGGGGACGGGGGAGGGGTGTGGGTGGAGAGGGCGGGGGTCCGGTAACTGGGTTAAAGGCGGCAGGCTTCCATCAGGCCCCGTGGTTCTCCTCACCCCAGGCCGCCCGTCTTGTGAGGGGAGAGTGGGGGGGTGGAGGGGCAGGCATGGCGGAGTGACGGGTCGTACGTGCACCACTGTCATCTGGGTGACAGGGGAGCTGAAGGCCGCTCATTACCTTTCTGCGGACTCTTTTTTCTTATTTCTATTTCACTGAGTCTGAATTTATGTCTAAAACTGTCTGTCAGTTTGTCCATCTGTCTGTCTGTCTGTCTGTCTCTCTCTGTCTGTCTCTGTCTCTCTGTCTGTCTGTCTGTCTGTCTGTCTCTCTCTCTCTCTCTCTCTCTCTGTCTCTCTCTCTCTCTCTCTCTCTCTCTCTCTCTCTCTCTCTCTCTCTCTCTCTCTCTCTCTCTCTTCTTCTTCTCCCCCCACCTGACTTCAGACAGATGTTTAGAGCCACACAAGATGTCCTTGACCCATAATTTCCGGTGTTGTGTGGCCTATCCACATTTCTTTTACTTTTGAAAATGGACAGGGCGATCGTTTTTGATTGTTTGTCTATCTGTCGTGTCGGTCGGTCGGTCTCTCTCTCTCTCTCTCTCTCTCTCTCTCTCTCTCTCTCTCTCTCTCTCTCTTCTCTCTCTCAATGTTCATCAAGTATCATTGCTTCTTTTACTGCACAATGAAAAGAGAATTGTAACTCGCTCTGTAGCTGTGTTCATTTCAAAGCACTGAAACGAAGAGAAGAACTGCCATCAGTTTACACACAAAATAATGCCAGAGTAATTTCAGGAAGAACATAAATTTTGTTATTCAAATATTTTCTTTCATAATTTTCAGTATATGCGCCGAGCGCCTGTGTTCTACTTTTGTTTTTGACCTCATTGCAGATAGGTCGGTGGCCTTTGCAATGAAACTGTTTGAGTTCTCTCTCTCTCTCTCTCTCTCTCTCTCTCTCTCTCTCTCTCTCTCTCTCTCTCTCTCTCTCTCTCTCTCTCTGTATGCATGCGTGCGTGTGTTATCGCATTTTCCAGATTACTACAGACGACACCACACATTTTTTTTTTCTAGGCACACTCTTCATAGTCCTATTTGCTATGTTATATAAGACTACACGGTGAAGTCCTATTTTCCTGTGAGACTGCAAACCGTACTTCTCATCCACATTTTGACCAGATTTATGTGATGAAGCTGTTGGGAAGACCCGTATAATGCAGGTTTTGGAAAGGTCTATGAATAGAGATGTCGGAAAGTTCCCATGTGATCCAGGTGCTGGAAAGGTCGACGTGATGCAGATATATGCAAAAGTCCCTGTCACACAGGTGCTGGATAAGTTCATGAGGTGCAGGTGTCGGAAAGGACCGTGTCATGCAGCTATTGGATAGGTTCGGTGTGGAACAGGTGTTGGACAGATTCATATCATGCAGGTGTTGGCAGGGTACATGTGATGCTGCTGTTGGAAGGTCCTCGTCGTCTACGTGTTGATAAGGTCTATATGATGCAGGTGTTGGAAGGTCCTCGTCGTATACGTGTTGATAAGGTCTATATGATGCAGCTGTTGGGAGGTCCTCGTCGTCTACGTGTGATAAGGTCTATACGATGCAGGTGTTGGAAGGTCCATGTAATGCAGGTGTTGGAAGGTCTATGTAATGCAGGTGTTGGTAAGGTCTGTATGATGCAGGTGTTAGAAGATCTATTTGTGCAGGTGCTGGAAGTCTATTTTGTGCAGGTGCTGGAAGGTCTATTTGATGCAGGTCTTGGCAAGGTCTATTTGATGCAGGTGTGTTGGCAAGGTCTATATGATGCAGGTGTTGGCAAGGTCTACATGATGCAGATGTTGACAAGGTCTATATGATGCAGGTGTTGGCAAGATCTATGTGATGCAGGTGTTGGAAGGTCTATATGATGCATATGTTGGAAGGACTGTATGCTGCAGGTGTTGAAAATATCCTTGTAATACAGGTGTTGAAAATGTCAATGTAAATGCATGTGTTTGAAAATGTCAATGTAGTACAGATGTTGAAAATGTCCATGTAATACAGATGTTGAAAATGGCCATGTAATACTGATGTTGAAAATGTCCATGTAATACAGATGTTGAAAATGGCCATGTAATACTGATGTTGAAAATGTCCATGTAATACAGATGTTGAAAATGGCCATGTAATACTGATGTTGAAAATGTCCATGTAATACAGGTGTTGAAAATGGCCATGTAATACTGATGTTGAAAATGTCCATGTAATACAGATGTTGAAAATGGCCATGTAATACTGATGTTGAAAATGTCCATGTAATACAGGTGTTGAAAATGTATATGTAATGCAGGTGTTGAAAATGTCAATGTAGTACAGATGTTGAAAATGTCCATATCATGTAGATGTTAAATATGCCCATATAATACAGGTGTTGGAAAGGTCCATGTAATGCAGGTGTTAAAAAGGTCCATGTAATACAGGTGTTGGAAAGGTCCATACAATACAGGTGTTGGAAAGGTCCATGTAATGCAGGGTTTGGAAAGGTCCATGTAATACAGGGTTTGGAAAGGTCCATGTAATGCAGGGTTTGGAAAGGTCCATGTAATACAGGGTTTGGAAAGGTCCAGTAATACAGGTTTTGGAAAAGTCCATGTAATGCAGGGTGTTGGAAAGGTCCATGTAATGCAGGGTTTGGAAAGGTCCATGTAATACGGATGTTGGAAAGGTCCACGTAATACAGGTGTTGGAAAGGACCATCTAATACAGGTGTTAAAAAGGTCCATGTAATGCAGGTGTTAAAAAGGTCCAAGTAATGCAGGTGTTAAAAAAAGTCCATGCAATACAGGTGTTGGAAAGGTCCATGTAATGCAGGTGTTGGAAAGGTCCATGTAATGCAGGTGTTAAAAAGGTCCATGTAATACAGGTGTTGGAAAGGTCCAGTAATGCAGGGTTGGAAAGGTCCAGTAATGCAGGTGTTGGAAAGGTCCATGTAATACAAGTGTTGGAAAGGTCCATGTAATGCAGGTGTTTAAAAAGGTCCATGTAATACAGGTGTTAAAAAGGTTCACGTAATGCAGGGTTTGGAAAGGTCCATGTAATGCAGGTGTTAAAGAGGTCCCATGTAATGCAGGTTTTGGAAAGCTCCATGTAATGCAGGGTTTGGAAAGGTCCATGTAATGCAGATGTTGGAAAGGTCCATGTAATACAGGTGTTGGAAAGGTCCATGTAATGCAGGTGTTGGAAAGGTCCATGTAATGCAGGTGCTGGAAAGGTCCATGTTTGGAAAGGTCCATGTAATGCAGGTGTTGAAAAGGTCCATGTAATGCAGGTGTTAAAAGGGTCCATGTAATACAGGTGTTAAAAAGGTCCATGTAATACAGGTGTTAAAAAGGTCCATGTAATACAGGTGTTAAAAAGGTCCATGTAATGCAGGTGCTGGAAAGGTCCATGTAATGCAAGGTTTGGAAAGGTCCAAGTAATGCAGGTGTTAAAATAGGTCCATGTAATGCAGGTGTTAAAAAAGGTCCATGTAATGCAGGTGCTGGAAAGGTCCATGTAATGCAGGGTGTTGAAAAGGTCCATGTAATGCAGCAGGGTGCTGGAAAGGTCCATGTAATGCAGGTGTTGAAAAGGTCCATGTAATGCAGGTGTTAAAAAGGTCCATGTAATGCAGGTGTTGAAAAGGTCCATGTAATACAGGTGTTAAAAAGGTCCATGTAATGCAGGTGTTGGAAAGGTCCATGTAATACAGGTGTTGGAAAGGTCCATGTAATGCAGGGTTTGGAAAGGTCCATGTAATGCAGGTGTCAAAAAAGGTCCATGTAATGCAGGTGTTGGAAAGGTCCATTAATACAGGTGTTGAAAATGTCCATGGAATGCAGGTGTTGGAAAGGTCCATGTAATGCAGGTGTTGGAAAAGGTCCATTTAATACAGGTGTTGAAAATGTCCATGGAATGCAGGTGTTGGAAAGGTCCATGTGGTCTATGTGATGTCCAAGTGTTGGAGTCGTCTATGCCATACAGACGGTGACCATGTCCATGTCATATGGGTGGCGATGGCAAAGTGCACGTGATGCATTGTGAGGTATCTAGGTCAGCAAGTCCAAATGACAGAGGAAAGACTGAGAGCCAATGAATGAGGAGAATGTGTGAGGTAGGACGTCTTCATCATGACTGACTGCTCTGGCTTCCCCGAGCAGAGCTTGGCTTCACTTTCCCACGCAACTTTTATGTATAAAGTAATAACTATAACTCCACTCCAAGAATCCTGCATGTGTTGGCAAGTGATACTCGTTCACACACACGCGCGCGCACGCACGCACTCACTCACACACACACACACACACACACACACACACACACACACACACACACACACACAGAGAGAGAGAGAGAGAGAGAGAGAGAGAGAGAGAGAGAGAGAGAGAGAGAGAGAGAGTCGTGAAAAAAAACCTCTGTGAGGGATATAAAGTGATAGCACTCAGCCGAAGTGCAAAGCCTTACCGTAGGGGCGGGACGCGTCATTTGACAAAACATCCGGAGAAGCCAAGCTCTTGTTTCCGTCTTAAAGCACAAAGCAAGCCAGTGAACTACCGTCTTCAGGCCAAACTCCACCACAGCACTTCAGTTCTGCCACAAAGAAACAAAACATCGCGAAAGAATCCTTCAGGAGACACGACGAAACCGAAGTTTCCAGGGACACAGGCCAGCTTCAAACTAGCCCACCCTTCATCTATTTCTGTCATTTGATGTATGAATTTTATTTGTGTTTATTTACGCTTTAATAAAGTCAAGCGGAAAAAGGGCAGCCAAGCCATTTCCTGCGCAGCGTTCAGCTCTCAGATCTCGTCACCAGCCACTTCCTGCAAATCTCGGGGGTTGATCGGCCGCCCAGCTCGCGGCTTTCATGTCGGCAATCTAATTTGGCAGTCCTCTAATTTAATCCAGGACCTCCGTGTTTTCTGGGCCCCGCGCAATGTTCAGTCTTACTCTCTTTTATGATGCTTGACTCCCCTGCATGATTATCGTGATAACGAAGACCAAGAGACGTAGCAATTCTCGAGCTGGAGTTTCTTTCTTTTTTTTCTTTTTTTTTTTTTTTTTTTTTTTTTTTTTTTTTTTGTTTTTTTGTTTTAGGTCTTTCTTCTTTTCTTTTTCCTCCGGCAGCGCATGAAGTGGCGAAGGATTGAAAGCTTTTAATGTTGGCGTGTTCGTCTGCTCTTCACTCGTTCCAGACGTTTGTGAAGAACGGGATTTGGGGGGGGGGGGGGGGGGGGTGCCGGATTGCCGGATCAGATAGACTAGGCTCTCCGTGTGTGTGTGTTTTGTGTGTGTGTGTGTGTGTGTGTGTGTGTGTGTGTGTGTGTGTGTGTGTGTGTGTGTGTGTGTGCAGATTACACCACACTACTCAAAGACAGAAAAAACAGCGATGATGATGATGGAAAAGTGGAATGTTGCATGCATTAGAAACAAGATGTAGATGTTAGAAAAAACAACAAACAAACAACAACAAAAAACCCACGAAGGTGCTGTGTGTTAATAATTCACACACACGCGCGCGCACCGGCTGCCACACACGTACACAAATACACGTGTAATGCCTTGAACCACTTACCATCATACCAAAATGTACCAGTATGGCCTTGAACCTTACCATCATGCCAAAATGTACCAGTATGGCCTTGACCCACTTACCATCATACCAAAATGTACCAGTATGGCCTTGTACCACTTACCATCATACCAAAATGTACCAGTATGGCCTTGACCCACTTGC